>CM077170.1:37619576-37992076 GCA_039654105.1 Coreius guichenoti | reverse complement strand
TCTTCATTCTTTCCTCTCCCAATGACATGCTGTTCTGGTGAGGTATTGTCGATGGCAGGAGCTCAGCTGTTATCTCCTCCCAGCAGTCTAGAGTTAGTGGGGAACTTATTTTATGTCACTGCCTCTCATTCAAATATTAAAGATACTTTGCTTATAAACTGCCTCTGCAGGACACTAGTCTTCATTATTGAAGAGGAGGGGAGGAAAGTAGTGAGGGGAGAGTAATGTAAGGTCTGGATTAGTTCCCTATTGAATATAGTGGATGACTAGGTTTGCCACTCCATTGTGCTAAACAGAGGAATGGGAGTCCGCTAATTCACTTGCATGTGGAGTGCATGTCTCTGTGATTGCTCATTTTGAGATGAATAGACTCGGAATGGATGAAGAGAAAGAGCGGAGCAAGGGAGATTGATGACAGGGAGGGGGTGAGGAGCAGAAGTGTAGAGCATCGGATTAGGGAGGAATGATCCAGAAAACAAATCTGACACATGGTAGCCTATATATCATGCGTGTGTGTGTGTGTGTGTGTGTGTGTGTGTTAAATGTACAGTTGAAGATTTTTCTTAGAAAACAAATTTAATACTGGCATATTGTTGCAAAGGTTTTTTATTTTTATTTGTCATTACATTTAAAAGGGAAAAATATAATGGTATATGTATGTGTGTGTATAATATATATATATATATATATATATATATATATACACTGTAGTAATGTAATTTAATGTATATATACAGTACTGGTCAGAAGTTTGGAAACATTACTGTTTTTGAAAGAATTTAAAATAATGGTTTTCTATTTAATATACTTTAAAATATCATTTATTTCTGTGATGCAAAGCTGAATTTTCAGCATCATTACTCCAGTCTTCAGTGTCACATGATCCTTCAGAAATCATTCTAATATGATGATTTCATACTCCGTTATTATCAATGTTGGAAACAGTTGTGCTGCTTAATATTTTTGTGGAAAATGTGAAAAAAAGATTTTTTATTTGAAATAGAGTCTTTTGTAGTATTATAAATGTCTTTACTGTCACTTTTAATGTGTCCTTGCTGAACAAAAGTATTAATTGTAACAAAACAAAAGTACAAAAGTATTAATATTAATTCCTCCGGATGGGATCAACTCCAAACAAGAAGAGATGGAATTAAGACAGGAAATTAATATTAGGGGCATGTAAATAAATATAAGTCACACATAAAGCAGAGACACACATACACATTACAGGCAAATCAAGCAAGTATTAAACATTTAGTGAAACTCTACAAAACAAGAATATATAAACAACATTAAAACTACAGCTGTTAGATTAACAACCCAAGCCCCCCTCCCCGCAGCCCCATCAGTGTTGTTACCTCGTTAAAGCCGAATCAAGGTAATGGATTAGTCCATCTCAGACCCCAGGGGAGTGGCTTTGATGTTGAGTATGGAGACCTGAAAGAGAGAGAAAGAGACAGAGAGACTGTGAGATTTCGCCATGCGGCATGACTAACATGGCAAACGCCCACGACCGACTTCATACATGAATACACGCACAGAACAGTCATTTACAGGCCTGTACAGACCCATACATCAATGTGCATGCATTCATGTGCACTGTCATACATGTGTGCATAGCTTTAATGTTTTGGCTTATTGGCCACTGACAGCTTGCACACACATGCACACACACATCTGTGTATGCATATTAGATGTGAAGAGTTCATTGACGTGCTCATTATAGGAATTTGGAATGTATTTATACAAATCATTTATTACCAATGTTCTGTAGACATTTCATTGGGACATTTAAACTGCCTGGGATGGAACATTTGTTTCAGTGAAGTGGTCATTTAGATATTAAGGGAGGAAAATGTGTCTCGCTCACATGCTTTGATGCAGCAGATGTTAGATCTGGCGAACTGCGGTGCTGCTGGGGTCGGTTCATGTTTCTATACAGTCTTTCTCAGCATCGCTTTCTTCAGCTTGATCCTTGTTTCCTTTATCCAAACATTAGCTGGTTACTGTAGTGAAAAAAAGATAGTCATGTCAAGTCACCTTTATTTATATAGCTCTTTATACAATACAGATCGTTTCAAAGCAGCTTTACAGTGATAAACAGGAAAATAATGATAAATTATGCAAACAGAATTAAAAAAAAAACAATAGTGTCATTATTCAGTTGAAGCCAGTTCAGTGTTTATTCAGTTCAATAACCGTGTAAAGGTTATCAATTATGAGTTCAATTCAGCTATAAAGCAGCTCTGCAGAAAAGTTATGTCATCATCCAGCTCACTTCAAGTCTCTTCAGATAGTGTCAGTGCAATCAAATCAATAATATAGCTGATTAATACATATTAAGTGTCCCCAACTAAGAAACTTACCTTTTCATTTGTCAGTTTGTCTTTGTAATAGGCAAGACGAATACAAGAAGAATTTGAGCTTGGTTAAATTCTTATATAACTATAACGTACAGATGCCATATTATAATGTGATTGTCTTTGATTCTTCTGTGTTCTCATGCACGTTTCTTTATTTCTTGCAGGATGACCATTCCATGTTCTTCCAGTTTGGTCCCTCTATAGAGCAGCAAGCCTCTGTCATGCTTAACATAATGGAGGAATATGACTGGTACATATTCTCCATCGTCACCACCTACTATCCTGGATACCAGGACTTTGTCAATCGGGTGAGAAATTTTTCACAATTTTTTTCTTTCTTCAATTCGATCCCACTTCAGGATGTATTTCAGGACAAGTTTTCGGTCTTCACCTAAGCCTAAAACCATGAGTTATGTCAGTTCAGTTCAGGTGTCATTTCATATAAAGCTTAGAAGACTGGAGTAACTCACCGAACATAGATTATATGATGCGTATATATATATATACAGTTGCAAGAAAAAGTATGTGAACCACTTGCAGAATCTGTGAAAATGTGAATAATTATAACAAAATAAAAGAGATCATACAAAATGCATTATTTTTTATTTAGTGCTGTCCTGAATAAGATATTTTACATAAAGAAATGTTTACATACAGTTCACAAGACAAAAAAATAGCTGAACCTGCACATTCTTCAGTTTTCCAGCATCTTTTGTATATTTGAACCCTCTCCAGCAGTGACTGTATGATTTTGAGATCCATCTTTTCACACTGAGGACAATTGAGGGACTCAAACACAACTATTAAAAAAGGTTCAAACATTCACTGACGCTCTAGAAGGAAACACGACGCATTAAGAGCCGGGGGGTGAATTGTACTTAATTTGTTTTCCGGGAAACATGTAAGTATCTTCTGTTGCTTCTGAAGGGGAGTACTAAATGAAAAAAAAGATATTTAAACAAAATAAAAAAAAATTTGGACATCTTCATCCTGTTCAAAAGTTTTCACCCCCCGGCTCTTAATGCGTCGTGTTTCCTTCTAGAGCGTCAGTGAATGTTTGAACCTTTTTTTAATAGTTGTGTTTGAGTCCCTCAGTTGTCCTCAGTGTGAAAAGATGGATCTCAAAATCATACAGTCACTGCTGGAGAGGGTTCAAATATACAAAAGATGCTGGAAAACTGAAGAATGTGCAAGACCTGGAGGATTTTTCTGAAGAACACTGGGCAGTTTAACTGCTCAGGACAAACAAGAGACTCATGAACAACCATCAGAAAACAAAGAAACAGCCGTGGATCATCCAGGGAACGACACACAGTATTGAGAATCAAGGGTTCATAAACTTTTGAACGGGTCATTTTAATAAATTCAGCTATTTTTTTGTCTTGTGGACTATATGTAAAAAAATGTTTATGTAAAATATCTTATTCAGGACAGCACTAAATAAAAAATAACGCATTTTGTATGATCTCTTTAAATTTGTTATAATTATTCACATTTTCACAGATTCTGCGAGCGATTCACATACTTTTTCTTGAAACTGTGTATATATATATATATATATATATAAATATATAAAATGCATATAAAAGTTTGGGGTTGGTAAGATTTTTTTTAATGTTTTTTTTTTTTTAATGTTTTGGCTCACCAAGGCTGCATTTATTTGATCAAAATATAGTAACTATTTTAATATAATTAAAAATAGTATTTATTCCTGTGATGGTAAAGTTGAATTTTCAGCATCATTTCTCCAGTTTTCAGTGTCACATGATCCTTCAGAAATCATTCTAATATGCTAAATTGCTGCTTTAAAATAGCAATCTTTTGTATCATTATAAATACATTTAATCAATTTAATGCATCCTTGCTGAATAAAAGAATTAATTTAAAAATAAAAAACGTATTGACCCCAAAGCTTTGAACAGTAGTGTATAGATGTATGTATGTTGTCTTTATTATTAGGGGCCAAGCACCGAAGGTGCGCAGGCACCTATTGTTTTCGTTGCCGTTCTTCTTCTTCTTCTTATTCTTATTCTTATTCTTATTCTTCTTATTACATTTATTTATTATTTTTAAGTTTAAGAGATTTTAACACAGTGTTTCTCTAGATTTTATTTCTGAAGAAAATTGTGGTGTAGAAAAGTATATACTGCATGGGTTTTAGCATATTGTCATGTGGTTGCAAGGGTGTTCTGACTGGATACCAGGGGTCGCTATATAGGTGATTTCTAGTGTGTTTTGAGTGTTGTATTTCTGATTAGAGCTTCTCTGATTAAGTAGAGCACGTTCATAATCGCACCAAACAATTAATTCAGCAGAACCTAGTCTTGTTTATCAAATCATTGAAATGCGTCATCAGGGTGTATAAACAGTCACTTTTTCAGAGCTACCCTCATTTGGCCAAAATGAGATTGGGATCTTGTGAAACCCCAGACCGAACTGCTGTTTGCTTCACTGCTTGTAATTCTGGAAACTCTAGCTGGTTGGGTTCACACCTTAATACAGGCGTTGTAACTCCCGCTGGGGAGCCAGCCGCTACAGCTCGAGCCTCTTTCATCATCAGGAGTTTGCCAATGCTCCTGTCTCAACTAATGCTCTCTTCCTCTCCTCTATCTTCTGTATGCTGGGGCTCCTGTCAAAGCTAATGTACCCATCCTCTCCCCTATCTTCAGTATACGTCGCTCCTATAGGAACTCCTCTCCAATTTTGTTTTATCATTTTTGATTTAAAGGCATAGTTCACTAAAAAATTTACATCATTTCGTCATCATTTGCTGACCCTTATATGATTCTCAACCCATGTGACAGCAGAAAAAAGGCTGCATGCAAGATAGAAAGTCATACGTGTTTGGAATGAAGTGAGGGTGAGTAAATGATGACTACTGAAATTTTGCCTGTAACCATCTTTCTGTTCATTCATCACTCTCTCACAATATATGCCTTTAGACTTGTGTACAAGCCCTATAATAGTAGCGTTGACCCTTTTAATTCATCCTAGCCTTTAGAGCAGGGGTTATTATTGTTAACGAAAACTATTATTGTTAATCGCATTACATTTTTTAATATATTTTTTATGTTATAATACTTTCACATTGAATCTTCAAAATAATGTAGAAACAACATAAAGACAGTATATTTTAAATATTTGTTTAATGGCATCTTTTACTAAGCACTATGAATGAAGGCCAGTATCACTGATACCAATACTGATACTGGTGTCTCTTATTACATGGATTTCTTTCTAAATTTTAGCCATTAATTATAGCCATTGAACATCACAGAATAATTAAAAGCTATAATTGTTAACATTTAATAGGTTTTAAAAATATATATATATATCAACTTTTAATTGCCGGGTCAGATTTTTACCTGTCCTGCTAAAATGCCCAAAAAAGTTATTGTTTTCATTGTTTTTGACCCATGTAACCTTGTAAACAGTGCTTTAAGATTTTCAGGTAGGTCTAACGGATAAATATACAGAAATTGAATAATTTCTGTATCTGTGCAGTTAAACATTGCACATTCTTCACTGCATAAATTATAAATTGAATATAGATTAATCCTTATTAAAGCTACAAAAGTGATTCAGTCAAGAGCAGTGAGTGATTTTACTTTTGTCTTTTGTTCTTTGATTAACAATAATCACAGACAGCAGCAGGTTTATTAGGTTGCTGTCACTTTAAGATCTGCCACACTTGACACAGATCTGACACACACACCCTATTTTCTCACAACTCTTTACGTTCATTTAACACTTTTAACTCATGCAAGACTGCTTACGAGGATACTCGACAAAACGGGAATTTTGGCATAAATATGTGTGTTTTTGTCTGTTCAAGCACAAAAGAGAAATAGGGCTGGGACAATAAACTGATGCATCACGATTCTTCAAATGATTCTGGATCAATTTTGAGATTTTCAGTATGCATCGCAATTCTCTCTCCAATCGATTCTGAGCTTAGTTTTTAACAGCAGATGACGCTGCGTGCTTTAGAAACAGCCGTACTCCGCTTGCTTCCAATTCCTTACACACACTGCTTGAATCTTCCATAAAATAATCGTTGATAAAGTTCGAAAAGGTTGAAGCAAATTACAAGGGTGTTCACAGTGGGCTGTGTTTATATTCATTTTGCGTCATAAAAGCATTCTGAGGTGCAAGTACATTTAACCACTTGCGTGGATCATCTCGCATATAGCCGAATGCACAAGCGCTCTTCTTTGTGAGCATTTGAGCATGTGGTTAAAAACTAGCCTACAGTGCCATCTGCTGTTAAAAACTAAGCTCAGAATCGATTGGAGAGACAATCGCGATGCATACCGAAAATCTCAGTCCCTGAGATTTACTGTCCCAGCCCTAAAGAGAACTCATTGCGGCACTGGCGCGGTGTCTAGAGCGGCATTCTGTGTGTGTGTTTCGGGTATTTGTTCACAGAGAGCCGCTTCACAGACAGCACGCTAGTACAGATTTGAGTTCTTATTTTACGTCTTATCGCGCTTGAATGGTTTAATAGCACAGAAAAAACGGATGCTGCATTAATTGTTAAACGCGTTAAACTGAAAAAAATGTATCGCGTTAATTTTGACAGCTTTAAAAATGACTACAAACTAAATTACTAAAAAATGTAACTAAAATTAAATAAAAAACTGAAAATATAAAAATAAAAGCTAATTAACAATCTTAATAAAAACTATTAGTATATAAATAATACTACAATAACACTGTTTTAGTATAGTGTAAAGTCAATTACTGTGGAAAAGCAACCGCTTCAAATTACAGCCATCTGTTGTCACAGAACACCTAAATTTATATCTGGCACACAGTGGTGTGGATAGAGTTCTTAAATACACAGTGCAACGGTCAGGATTGTGTTCTTTGATTTCTACTGTACATTCAGCCATTCCGCAAAACAGGAGCAACCTCAGGGCAATACAAGCAGAGCCCAGTAGAAGTCCAGAGGATGCTCCGCTTATTGAGGAGGCTCTTGATGTTCTTGCAGGTGTATAGCAGGCAGGTTTTTGATGTTCTACCAGTGAGACCAGTTCCCGGTCTTTGTGTTGTCTGTTGGGGGAAGAAAAATGGTTCAGGTGATTCCAAAAGCTTGAATAAACGGTGTCCAATGCTGTTACTCTGCTCTCCAGCCACACTGACATCTGTTTTCTTGTGCCTCCTATTTGTGGCCCTTCATCGTCTGCAATATCCTGGGTTGCAACAGTACCTGCACTATTATCTTCTCTTACTTTGCGCTTTGTAAAAGAACATGGAAATACCTTGGTATTGAAATTAAGAATTCACAATGTATCAGGACCATATCAGTTATCAGAATCGTTAATGGTCGATATTGGATATTTATTTCTCCTGTTAATGATCACTAATCTTTATCAAAATGTTTTTAAAAAATCTCTATTTTCATGTTGTACATTGATGTTGTGATGCCAAAATTCACTTGTAGCGTTTAAAAATGTAGAGATTTTTTTTTTAGACTAAATTCTATAGAATTGTAATTTTTACCCTTTTTTGGGTTATCGGCCATCAGATCAAAAATAATTAACTGCTTATCAGTGCTGACCATAATTTTAATATCGGTCCATCTATAATATGAACCACTGTTGTTATTGTTAACTAAAACCAAAACTATAATATATTAAAAATAGTTTTCTGTAATTCTGTAAAAAATAAATATTAGACCAAAAACATAAAAAACAATAAAAATTAGAAATCTTGTTAACTAACTAAAATAAATAATTTTAAGTTGAAGTACTAAAATTAATAAAATTAAAACAGAAAAAAACCCACTCTTTACTATTATTAATATTAATAAAATAGTATACGTAATATAAAAATATTACCGATATTAGCACCTCTGTGGTACTGGATGCTTACACTACACTTGACTGCATATGTGTGTGTAATGATACTGTCAGTGTAATTTGCAAGTCTGTCAAATTGGCTTCAAACATTGGGCGATACAGAAATATGCATCATCAGAATTGTGGGTACAATAATTTCATCTTCTAGTTCTGACTGCGGTTGATTAGAATGAAAAGCATCTCTGTGGACTTGTGTTTGAACAATTTGTTATGAGAAAATGCAGTTTAATTTCTCTCTGTCTCCTCAGAGTAGTTCTGTGCATTCTGAAATGTGGGTTAGGTTTGCTTCTTTACAAATTATAGAGATCAAAAAACGTTTGCTATAGGCTTGTATCTGGAAGAAGTGCATGATGGGAATTTCACTTTTTATGATTAGTGTTTTCATTTATTCCTTTAAATAAAAATATTGCTTTTACTTTCACTCCCTCTTTGTCTTTTGGCCGATTTTCTCTTTCAACTGTCTGTTCTCTATATATCTAAAGAACAAAAGCGAACAGTTTCGGGAGATCTGGAGGCAGCAGGAGGGTGTTACAGGACATGCCATTTTTTCATCTTTCTCTGTCTTTTTTGCTACCTTCCAGATCCGGAGTACTGTTGAGAACAGTTTTGTTGGCTGGGAGCTGGAAGAGGTGCTGCTGTTGGACATGTCAGTCGACGATGGCGACTCAAAGATCCAGAACCAGATGAAGAAGCTCCAAAGTCCTGTTATACTTCTGTACTGCACTAAAGAAGAAGCCACAACCATTTTTGAGGTGGCACATTCTGTCGGTCTCACTGGTTATGGTTACACCTGGATTGTACCATCTCTGGTGACAGGGGATGCAGATAATGTACCCAACGTCTTTCCAACAGGTAAGAAGGGAAGGATGGATGGAATGAAAAAAGGCTGAACTATTGAAATATTTCAGATGATTGTTTCAAACCTGTTTCTTTTATTTGCAGGTTTGATCTCTGTTTCCTACGATGAGTGGGACTATGGGCTGGAGGCTCGAGTGCGTGATGCTGTAGCCATAATCGCCATGGCAACCTCCACAATGATGCTGGATCGGGGTCCTCACACACTGCTTAAGTCTGGATGCCACGGCACACCTGACAAGAAAGGCAGCAAGTCAGGAAACCCCAACGAGGTGCTGAGGTGAGTCAAGCTTAGCGGGGTGCCAGGGTTCAAACACTAACATCTGGGGTCTGCAATCATACACGTACACAGGCTCTCTTCCAGGCACACACACACTTACAACACCTGCTCAGGAGGGTTTCTGAACTAATGGAGTGTTTTGAAAAGGGCGAACAGGTGTACAAACATACACGCACACACACCCCATGGTTGGTGTTAGATACCTTTAAAGTTAGTTATTGAAAAAGGCATTTTTGATTCATAAGACCTTTTCATGATAACATTTTTCCCCTGATTTTATTGGTGATTATTTGACGTACGCTACTGTTCAAAAGTTTGTGGTCAGTAAGATTTTTTTTTTGTAGAAATTTATACTTTTATTCAGCAACAATTAATTAGCAAACATTACAATTATTTGTCATTAATTAATTACTTAAAGATTTTTAGTCAATTTACAGCCCCTACAGTAACATAATGGAGTCTGGGAAACCCTTCCCTCGAAATGGGATCACAAATGGCCACAGGAGACGCATTTGAAAGGCATGTTACTACCAAGCAGTAACTGACGATCCATCTCACCTGTGATTGGATCAGCCGAGACAGATCCTAATAAAGAGAGCAAAGAGAGTCCTGGATTGAACAGCATTCTATTGCAGCTGTACTGTCCCTGTAACACCTCATGGAGACAGAACGAGTGAGAGTGACAGATGGACAACAAAGGAGAAAAAGAGAGAGGAATAGAATGTATATTATTGGTAATGTGGGTCTGCGGTAGCTCCTCGCTGAAGTGTCTGGCACAGAGCACCTTTCACTTTTCTTTCCCCATTATGTCTCCTCTGACATTCAGCCCGCGCCCACGTGTCTGTACCGGCCCGGCTGTGGTTTTCATCTTAGAAACATAAATATCCATCGTAATACAAAAGTGAGCTTTTCATCTGAGCTCCTTTGTTCTCTTTTGTACCGTTATTTGACATTTGGTATTGAGGGGCATTGATTCCTAAGTATTAATTAGCGTTTAGGCTCGGTCACACTCTCTTTTAGCCAGTCATTTGATCTGCTGGTGAGGAGTTAATTGAATGCTCAAGGCAGAGCAGGATTAGGAAGCCGAATGGAACAACAGCGGAAGCCTGGTCTCTCTCTCTCTCTCTCTCTCTCTCTCTCTCTCTCTCTCTCTCTCTCTCTCTCTCTCTCTCTCTCTCTCTCTCTTTACGTCTTTAAATATAACAAACTTTAAATCCCAAAGAGACATGGGTGAAAAGCAACAGTAACAGATTCAAATCTACCTCTCATCCACACTTTAATAGGAACAGTTGTGGCATACGTATGCTCAGTTTCCTCTGTGGATTCTTCATGTGCCAATTTCAGAAAAACAGACGATGGACTCACCTTTCCACTGGTCTAGAGGAGTGTCTATAGCTGTGTACATTACAGATTTTTTATAAAACACTATATTGCCAAAAGTTTTGGGATGTCTGCCTTTACATGCACATGAACTTTAATGACATCCCATTCTTAATCCGTAGGGTTTAATATGGAGTTGGCCCAGCCTTTGCAGCTATAACAGCTTCAACTCTTCTGGGAAGACTTTCCACAAGGTTTAGAAGTGTGTTTATGGCACTGACGTTGGACGAGAAGTTCTGGCTCGCAGTCTCCGCTCTAATTCATCCCAAAGGTGTTCTGTCGGGTTGAGGTCAGGACTCTGTGCAGGCCAGCCAAGTTCCTCCACACCAAACTCGCTCATCCATGTCTTTATGGACCTTGCTTTGTGCACTGGTGCGCAGTCATGTTGGAACAGGAAAGGGCCATCCCCAAACTGTTCCCACAAAGTTGGGAGCATGAAATTGTCCAAAATGTCTTGGTATGCTGAAGCATTAAGAGGTCCTTTCACTGGAACTAAGGGGCCAAGCCCAACCCCTGAAAAACAACCCCACACCATAATCCCCCCTCCACCAAACTTTACACCTGGCACAAAGCAGTCAGGCAAGTACTGTTCTCCTAGCAACCGCCAAACCCAGACTCGTCCATCGGATTGCCAGACAGAGAAGCGTGATTCGTCACTCCAGAGAACACGTCTCCACTGCTCTGGAGTCCAGTGTCGGCGTGCTTTCCACCACTGCATCCGACGCTTTGCATTGCACTTGGTGATGTAAGGCTTGGATGCAGCTGCTCAGCTATGGAAACCCATTCCATGAAGCTCTCTACGCACTGTTCTTGAGCTAATCTGAAGGCCACAAGAAGTTTGGAGGTCTGTAGCTATTGACTCTGCAGAAAGTTGGCGACTTCTGCGCACTGTGCACCTCACCATGCGCTGACCCCGCTCTGTGATTTTACGTGGCCTACCACTTCGTGGCTGAGTTGCTGTTGTTTCCAGTTGCTTCCACTTTGTTATAATACCACTAACAGTTGACCGTGGAATATTTAGTAGTGAGGAAATTTCACGAATGGACTTATTGCACAGGTGGCAACCTATCATGGTACCACGCTTGAATTCACTGAGCTTCTGAGAGCGACCCATTCTTTCACAAATGTTTGTAGAAGCAGTCTGCATGCCTACAGTAGGTGCTTGATTTTATACACCTGTGGCTATGGAAGTGATTGGAACAACTGAATTAAATGATTTGGAGGGGTGGCCCAATACTTTTGGCAATATAGTGTATATTGATACCAAATCAGGCTACGGAATTTATTTTAATTTTAAATACAATTACGACATTAAAAAAGAAACTTAAAGGGATAGTTCACCTCAAATATTTTGTCATGATTTACTCACCATCATGTTGTTCCAAATCTGTACAATGGAACACAAAAGAAGATATTCTGAAAGTCATTTGGGTCCAAAAACAGACTTTCATTTTATGGGGAAAAAACATTTTTTTTGTATTGCACAGAAAAACTAAAATTCATACGCGTTTGGAACAACATGAAGGTAAATAATTTTTTTTATTAATATTAAGTCAATACAGGTCTTTAAAAACATGTTTAAGGGATAACAAAAATATTAAAGTGATAGTTCACCAAAAATGTCATCATTTACTCACCCTTATGTTGCTCTAAACCTGTATGAGTTTCTTTCTTCTGCTGAACACAAAAGAAGATATTTTGCTGAGTGTTGGTAACCAGACATTTCACGGTAGCCATTGACGTCCATAGTATTTTTTTTCCTACTATGGAAGTCAATGGGGTCCGTCAACTGTTTGGTTACCAGCACTCAGCAAAATATCTTCTTTTGTGTGACAGAATTTTCATTTTTGATCCCTTTAAAGCTGCAATCTGTAAGTTTTTTTGGTTAAAAATGATCCAAAATCAATTTTTGAGCAAGTATAACCAGCCAGTGTTCAAAACTACCTCCTTACCTTAGCCCGATTCACAACGGTAAGCAGGGCCGTCGCTAGTGGGGTGAAAGGTGGTGACAATTATAGGGGCCCCCACTGCCCAGGGGGCCCACTTAATCCAGTAGTTATGCTATATATTTCCCTACTCTTATGAATCATTATAGTATATACATTTGTATGCCAGATAGTTCAGTGAAAACCACAAAAACATGCAATATAGTTAAAGAAGTTTTCCAAATCTCCTCTCTCTCCCCTCCTTAAAAAAATTGTTTAGTCCGACGGTTATAAATTATTTCAGCTCGATCAGCGGCAAACAGCAGAGAGACCCAATAAAACTGCAAGTCCCACCCCAGCTAGTAAACAGAACCAATCATAGTTGAGGCTGCTCCGAGAACAGTTGCAGTTAGAAGTAAAGTTACAGTGGAAGTGAGACTGACTGAAAATGTCAAGAAAAAAATCTGGGTACCAGTAACGTTATGAAAAGGAAAGGGAAGCCAGGGAAATTGCTTAAGCCTATCAAAACGTTGCCCTATCTTTTCGCTGCCTG
Organism: Coreius guichenoti; assembly: GCA_039654105.1. Lineage (NCBI taxonomy): Eukaryota > Metazoa > Chordata > Actinopteri > Cypriniformes > Gobionidae > Coreius > Coreius guichenoti. The sequence goes on along the minus strand of CM077170.1, from coordinate 37,978,856 downwards.
ATTTACTTTTGCGGGAATAGGACGCCGCCCGCGCACTCCGGTACTGTCAACATCTTTGTATACCTGCGCGGCGCGTACCGTCCAAACGATTACACGCTCAAAGTCCCCGTCTTTTTGCGCTATTATGTAGTTTGCTGGTTTGTATAACATGCAGAAAAATATGCGTGTCACAAGGATTACAGACTTGCCAGCTGCTGATGTGATATTTTTAACAATAGCCTACTGTCAAGAACACGTGAATAGCCTACAACTCAGTGCTACTGATGGATAGGCCTACAGTGGGGAGAACAAGTATTTAATACACTGCTGATTTTGCAGGTTTGCCCACTTACAAAGCATGTAGAAGTCTGTAATTTTTATCATAGGTACTCTTCAACTGTGAGTGACGGAATCTATAACAAAAATCCAGAAAATCACATTGTATGATTTTTAAGTAATTAATTTGCATTTTATTGCATGACATAAGTATTTGATACATCAGAAAAGCAGAACTTAATATTTGGTACAGAAACCTTTGTTTGCAATTACAGAGATCATACGTTTCCTGTAGTTCTTGACCAGGTTTGCACACACTGCAGCAGGGATTCTGGCCCACTCCTCCATACAGACCTTCTCCAGATCCTTCAGGTTTCGGGGCTGTTGCTGGGCAATATGGACTTTCAGCTCCCTCCAAATATTTTCTATTGGGTTCAGGTCTGGAGACTGGCTAGGCCACTCCAGGACCTTGAGATGCTTCTTACGGAGCCACTCCTTAGTTACCCTGGCTATGTGTTTCGGGTTGATGTCATGCTGGAAGACCCAGCCACGACCCATCTTCAATGCTCTTACTGAGGGAAGGAGGTTGTTGGCCAAGATCTCGCGATACATGGCCCCATCCATCCTCCCCTCAATACGGTGCAGTCGTCCTGTCCCCTTTGCAGAAAAGCATCCCCAAAGAATGATGTTTCCACCTCCATGCTTCACGGTTGGGATGGTGTTCTTGGGGTTGTACTCATCCTTCTTCTTCCTCCAAACACGGCGAGTGGAGTTTAGACCAAAAAGCTCTATTTTTGTCTCATCAGACCACATGACCTTCTCCCATTCCTCCTCAGGATCATCCAGATGGTCATTGGCAAACTTCAGACGGGCCTGGACATGCGCTGGCTTGAGCAGGGGGACCTTGCGTGCGCTGCAGGATTTTAATCCATGACGGCGTAGTGTGTTACTAATGGTTTTCTTTGAGACTGTGGTCCCAGCTCTCTTCAGGTCATTGACCAGGTCCTGCCGTGTAGTTCTTGGCTGATCCCTTACCTTCCTCATAATCATTGATCCCCCACGAGGTGAGATCTTGCATGGTGCCCCAGACCGAGGGAGATTGACCGTCATCTTGAACTTCTTCCATTTTCTAATAATTGCACCAACAGTTGTTGCCTTCTCACCAAGCTGCTTGCCTGTTGTCCTGTAGCCCATCCCAGCCTTGTGCAGGTCTACAATTTTATCCCTGATGTCCTTACACAGCTCTCTGGTCTTGGCCATTGTGGAGAGGTTGGAGTCTGTTTGATTGAGTGTGTGGACAGGTGTCTTTTATACAGGTAACGAGTTCAAACTGGTCAAATACTTATGTCATGCAATAAAATGCAAATTAATTATTTAAAAATCATACAATGTGATTTTCTGGATTTTTGTTTTAGATTCCATCACTCACAGTTGAAGTGTACCTATGATCAAAATTACAGACCTCTACATGCTTTGCAAGTAGGAAAACCTGCAAAATCGGCAGTGTATCAAATACTTGTTCTCCCCACTGTACGTTTATTAGCTTTATTTAATAAAATAGCACATTATCTTCATCAAAAATGAAGACAGTGAGAAACTTGAGTGGTTTTATTTTACATTTGACTGCATCCTTTTTCATTTCTGAATATTTATCTCAGCTGTTAGACACCAGACTTGGAAATACATTTTATAGGCCTATTATGCCTACTTTAAAAAAGTTTATTTTTTCATTTTGTCAATTTCTTGTCTTTTGTTGTTATTTTATTAGTTTGTCTTGCATAATTGCTTGATGGCTGTAAACAAAGTTATTAATCGCTTAATGCCATTTTTTGATATAATATATTTTGTAAGAAATCCTTATTAGGTGCATTGCACCAGATGTGGGGCTCAATGCCCATATCTTATAGGGGGGCCCACATTAATGTTTTTTCAGGGGGCCCAGAATTCCCTAGCTATGGCCCTGATGGTAAGCATGTAATAATGTGTTATAATTTGAGTGGTACTGGTAGCTTTCCACGGGAAATTCGAGCGTGGCGCCGTTCGACTTTGCGTCATTACAGTACGTCACGTAATGAAGACTGGAGTAACCATCACAGGAATAAATTACATTTAAAAATATATTACAACAGAAAACATTGTAATAATATTTCACAATATTACTTTTTCTGTAATTTTGATCAAATGAATTCAGCCTTGATTATAATAAGAGAATTTTTTCAGAAACATTAAAAAAATCTTAACTTTTGAACGGTAGTGTATTATACAATATTTTTAAAGTTATTTACAGTATTATTGAGCGTTACAGTTATTCCATTTTTCCCCCTTACTTCATCAATCACTTTTATTCTGCGGTTACTTTCTGTTTACTTCTGTCTCACTAGTTCTTGGCCCAAGATTCTTTCTTTTCTTTTTAAACTCTTTTTACACACAGTTTCTGCCAATCTCATATTAATCTTGAGTACCTATAGAGTAGTATTGCATCCTTCATATCTCCGAAAAGTCTTTAGTTTTATTAGATTTATAAAAGACAGATATAGCTGTACCGCTTCTTTCTGAAAACAGTCGAGCTCCTGGAGGCGTGCTGTGCAGCGCTGCCAACGACTTGATGAACGTGCTCTTGCTCTCGCTCTGGTTGATGTGCGCACACGCTCATCCGGGAGAAGTGCCCATAGAAAGGAATTCCGCCCTTTATGACGTCATACAGGGCCATACTCTGAAAAAACTTTCCGAAACTTATACGAACCCTGAAGGAGTGTATTTGGCACAGAAATACTCCGTCATACGTCCAACTCTTTCTTTGAATCTTTGGCCATGTTTAGCATGAGAATCCAACTCTTTAACCGTGTAAATATGTCAGAATGCATGAAATAGCCTTAGACCCCCCCTTTAAACTCTTTTCTGTGTAAAGTGTTGCAGGGGTGGTTAGCAGTGAAACATCCAACAGTCCTCTGATCACTTGATTCTGCCGTCTCTGAAAACACTTTTAAATATTCAATGCTAATTTTGGAAACTGCTTTCTAAGGCATGTATGTAAACGAGCACTTAAGTCCAGCGGATAGATTGAACTAGTCGATAACACGTTGTGCATGCATTTAATATACAAATTACGTACAAATGCGCCATCGATCATTAATAAAACACCACTTAAGGTTTGATTTAAATGTTAAATTAAACATTTATAATGTTTCCGGAACGATTTGTAGCCCGGAGAGCATGTTATGAAGATATATAACTGTGTTGTTGCGGAAAGCTTTGTTTGTTTAGATGAGAGAAACAAGTAATTAAGTGAGGAAAAAAAAAACACTTTTATGTTATTTGTGAATGGTGAGTTTACAACAATTACCCAGCGGACATGGTATCTGCTGGAACAAGATGGTTGTATTTGTGTAATTAGGCAGATGTGTTAGGGTAGCCTTTAGAGTCGCTGAAGTGGATTTTTGAATTGGCTGATGAGAAGATAAGGACACACTTTAATGTCTTATGAATGCCGGAGAGCACAAGAATAGATAGGAGGAAAAGTAGGCGTAAGTGCGAACCAGAGAAAATAGTTTTGTTTAGAGTCCTCTGGGAGTTCAGGTTCCTCTCAATCACCCTGCAGTGCACACCTGGGACCTCACATATGCGTGCACACGCACACACACAAGAAGCTTTTGAATGACAGCCTTATGAGGTGGGCTGAATGAGAACCACCGGACCCTGTAACCCCTCGAGGACTCTAATGATCCGTCTCCACCATGATGGAGACGATTTAAATGGCATTCCAAGATTCTATATTATCATTCTGGAACACCCACCATGCTCTGCGGTGGATCTGTCAGCGATGATGGAGGGCTTTTCAGCTGGATGGGTCATGTTCTGTGATGGTTAAGGGCCTGAAACAGCCTCAAGGGGTTCCTCTGAAGGTCATCTGAAGGTTTAGCCATGGTTGTAGAAGGTTAGATGAGATACATGTACCCTATAAAGGTTGAGAGCGGGGTTAAATGAGGTTACGTACTTATCTCAGATAAATTGATCGCAAGGACACTGTGTGGATTATTCTTGCGAAAAATTTATTTCATTCAGATCATGGTAGAATTTTAATGATTTAATCAGTTTAATGACTCTTTTGCTCTGAAAGTTATTTTTAAGACATTTTCCACATGTTTATAGATATTTGGAATATGGCCAGATAAAATATCATTACCTTAATGACGCTCTAAAACCCTTTAGTATTATTCGCCTACCAATTTCCAATTTCACACTTTGTTTATAAAAACTCAAAGTGTTTTTAAAAAAAAAAAAAAAAAAAAATATCTAACAGATTTTCTTTTCTTTCTTCTTTTTTTTAATGAATTTTAGACATTTGATAATTGTTTTGGTCCATTTCAGAAATGATAATCAAGTTTTGGTAATGAGGTTGAAAGTTATTTAATTATTTATAATCAGTATATTACACTGAAAAAAAATCTGTGAAATGTATGGTAAAAAAATTTACCGTACAAAATATGGTATCAACATTTTGCAGATTGAACTTAAATTTCATTAACTTAAATGTTAATATACCAAATGACTAAAATCTGTTTTTACCAGATGATGAATCAAAGTTCATCAGAAATACACTGAAAAAAAGTTTTTGCATGCGGTGAATTTCACATATGGAATTAAGTAAACTCTACTTAACTAAGTTAAGTAAAGTTAACAAAGAAAATAAGTAATTTTAACTTGGCCAGTAAAAGGTTGAGTAATTTCTATTTAGTTGAAGTTTCCTTTGTGATACTTTTTACTCAAGCAATATAACACTGAATTAAACCACACTTTTAAAGTGTATGTTTTACTTAGAAGCATCTAAGTAAATAACAAAATAGATATTATGTAGACACCATACAGTATCTAGAAGTACAACGGCATCTGAACACAGAGACCCTAAAAACTTGGTACACAATACACAATGACGGTAACATTCGATGGATCATTTTTTGAGTATGAATATGTCATTTTGAGTAGAAAATAAACTCCAAATTTCACAAAATGGTAAGTTACTCAAATGATCATCAAATGATAAAACAGTGTAAATACAGCTGGCAAACAGCGAAAAATCAACCTTATTAATTATTCAAGCCCTAGTGCATAATGAGAACACCAGTATTAGAAAAGTTGAGTAGGTTTTACTTAATTTTATAACATTTATATTTACGCTTTAATTTCTACAAGCTTGAATTGAGTACTGATATAGAATTTATTTTTTCATGTAGAAATTACATTTGTTTTTTATATAATATTTTTATCAGTGACTAATAGATGGTGCACATTGTCATACACAAATACAAAACATCATCATGATAACACACATAACACTAAAATAATGTAATAAACATTATTTGTTCTTTTTCACTTCCAAAACATTACATTTACTTTAATATTTAAAGCTTTAAATAACATGAAATGTTCCATTAGATCTATTACAATTTTTCACCATATATAGTAAGAGAACTTAACTTCGTCAACCAACCAATTAACAAGTTTTTACCGCACCGCATCTTTTACTGTTAAAATGACGTAGTATTAAAATGTATACAATTATAAATGGATTATGTTTGTTGGTGTGTGTGCCTATTTTGTGTTTTCCCTCGCATGTGTGATTGTGTGGCTTGTCTCTCTGATGCTTTGACTCCTCTGAGGTGCTTAAGGCTTGTGAAGCTGCCAGGCTTTTATTCTCCACTTCACTTAATTGTAGCCCCTCAGGCTGTTGAGCTCCGGTTCACTGGGTGGCCAGTAGACCTGATGCCCAGAAAGTTTAATAAGATGGTTGTGGATGTGTTTATTATGCTTTTGGGCATTGCTGAAAGACGCTGACAATAACTCTTCAGAAGTAGGTCAAGATATCAGTTGTACAATTTTGCTGGTGAACCCATGCGGTTGTCCTTCGGTCTTGCATTCTCTTCTTTCTCCGTTTCTGCTCTCTGTCACACTTTGTTTCGGTCTCCATTTATTGTTTGCTTGTAGAATACAAAATACAAAATGAATAGTCTCTGCCTTAACAAAATATTTGGCTTTTAAGCTTACACACAGCTAAATTCCAAAGGTGTGTTTGTGCGCTTTTACACAGAGAGAAAGTGTGTGTCTTTGTATTAGTGTGTGTTTCAGTTTTATCCATTAGAGTGGTGGTGGTGTATCGCTGTGTTACAAGGCCCACAGGCTTCCCTGGGGAAGGGGTTTGATCATTACATGGTGTCCTGTGTAAGTAAAGGTAATTAATCTCGGGTTCACCCAGGAGCTTGTAACTTGCTTTAATTAAAAATGCATACATAAACACACAGACTTCTAGAAAAACCTATACACACTTCCACAGCCCACATCCACTTTCATATATATATATACTGCACTGTGGGTGGCTGTGGATATGGGAGACCAAAGTATGATTTGATCAGTGTTAATCCGAAATGTCATAATACCTCTAGCGCTATAAATCCTCTGCAGATTATTGTCGCCCTCGTGTTGATGATGCATTAAAATAATCCAGTGCTGGTGGGCAAACACTGTAATTACCTCCAGAAGCATAACAGCCATGCCTCCCTCCCTCTAGACCAGTGGCCTGTGGTGGTCTTCTAAAAATGAGAAGGCAAAGCCCCCTCTTGGTGGGATTTTTAGTTCAATGTAAATTCATGCTTTTACATGGTTTCTATGTTAAATGTGCATACCATTTACCTGGCATTATCAACAAGCAACTAGTACCATACTATAATATATTTGTGTGTTTATATTAAAGGGATAGTTCCCCAAAAAATGTACATATTGTCATCATTTACTCAGCCTGTACGACCATCTTTCTTTCAAACAACATTGAACTCCATTGACTTTCATTGTATGGACAAAACACTCTATATCCATATGTTGCAATAGATTAATGGTGGGTAAATGATGACACAATTTTCATTTTGGGGGGAACTGTCCTTAATAAACATACTGTTTATTAAAACCAAGTAATATCAAGACTGTATTTTTAAACACTATTTATATTACTTCCAAAAAAAGTACAATAATAAAGTAAAAAGCATATTTTATTTGTGATGTATTTGTTGTTATTAATTGTAAGATTATTTTCGGACCATTAGTCAGCTAATTCTCTGCAAACACAGTTGGTGTCATGAAGGTTGCCGACACGGAGATGCTCGCTAAAAATCGCCTCAGTCACAGATCATTTAAAGTAATTTTAAGTTCATTTAGATTCGGATGTGACCAGGAGTGGGGAGTGGGCGAGTAGTTTACTTTTTAATTAGTCCGTCCATTTCCAACAGTTTGACCCTGCCAGTTCAATTTGTGAACTGTTTGCAAACATGATGGGCAAGCGTTATCCCATTGGCAGGGTAATAGACCAATCATATCATGCATTCAGATTTCTTCCGTCCAATAACGTTGCACCTTCCGCAGATCATTTACTTTAAACTGAAGGTCATTTGCCTTATGTAACTCATATGACCTATTTTCCATATAACGAATTTGGCTCAAATTCAGGAATTTTTGTGTGAATTTTTTTTTCTTTTTCTTTCTCTGAATTCAAAATCAAATTTGAACCTGGGTCCACCTACATACTAAAGGGAAACTGTACCACTACCCCTGGACTTCTTATGTAAAGAACTATCAAGTTGTTAAACATTTTTTTTTGTTCATGCCTTATCTTGCCCAGGACAACAAGTAAGTCAAGACCGCCACTGGTGCCCCATCAAAAACAATAGGTGCAAGACACCCGTGGGCTCAGGGGAGGCAAAAGAGACACTGCCTCCTTCTGTGGTTGTCTTTGCTGCACAGTGATACTTTATAAAAATGAATGGTTTGAACTAGGGTTGGGCCGATAGACAATGCCATCGTCCATTGCCGATGGCTGACAGACATCACAATGTTGAACCGGCATCGTGATGCAAGTACTTATGTGTATTTAAATGTCTGAAACCTAAAATAAAGATAGTTGTTGTATATGACAAGCGCTGAGCGCATCCAACTCTGGCTCAGCGCCAGCCAAAGCGTGAAATCACAGTTTGAATCTGGCAGTTATGTCACGTCACTGTACATTCTAAGTCTGCTCCGCATCGGTCCTTATGGAGTGTGCACACAGCATTAGCGGTCAGCTGCTGCAGAGCGTGCCAAAATCAAAATTGCTGATGAGATGAAGACGGAAATATTTTGAATTCGCTTTTATTTTTATAATTTGTTTTTATTTTTTTAATTTTGGAATAAGTTTCAGTAATTTTGTTATGTGCGTTTGTCAATTTTTTAAATTTCTTTTTAGCTTTGATTTATTTGAGATTTATATGAGTTTTAGTTTTAGTAATTTTAGGGCCCTATTTTAACGATCTGAGCGCATGGTCTGAAGTGCAGGTGCACTTAGGGCGTGTCCGAATCCACTTTTGCTAGTTTAACAACAGTAAAAACGGTTGGCGCGCCCGGCGCATGGTCCAAAAGGGTTGTACCTAGTCTCTTAATGAGTCATGGGTGTGTTTTGGGCGTAACGTGCAATAAACCAATCAGAGTCTCATCTCCCATTCCCTTTAAAAGCCAGTTGCACTTGCACCATGGCGGATTCGCTATTTAAATTGCAAAATATAGACACCCTCAACCTGACGAGTCAGTTTAAATACATGTGTGTATTGCCACGACAATAATACTCATTTACATTGTAACCTTTTTATTTTTAATATTTGGCATGTTTGTGTGCTGCTGTTTTCTCACGCTGTCATTGTGTGTTTATTTTGTTATTGAGAGGAAAGCGCACAGCACATATTTACATATTCATCTAAACTTCGCTCTCATTAACACCCACCAACCCACCAAATGCAGGTGGATTTCTGCAGTGGCCTGTAACGCAGTCACTCCTACAATGTAGTGCAATGTAGTGTTTTTCGATACATATTGATACTGAAATATCTGAACGCTTCCAATACTTATTTTCTGCAGAATAGATGTGCTTTCTCGCTCTCTCATCTCTCCGACAGCGAGTTGACACACAAACCCTCCTACCCTCACTCACTGTGCGTTCACACCGCCGCCGGCGAGAGCATCAAAATTCACTCTGGCCGCCCTGCCAAGGACGCTGTAGAAAGATTCGTGGATGCTCTGGCGTAGATCGAATGCTTGGTCTTTTTTAAAACTGTATTTAAAGGGGCCGCAAAGCAAAAAAGCATTGAAGCAGGAGGTATTTGTGCAGACTGACCACAAGTGGGTATGAGTTAACCTCATGAAATCTTTTAAATGTGAAAGTAAGAAATTGATCGATGGAAAGAACTTCACAATTATAGTTACATGTTTGCTAACGAAATAAACCTATTAAAAGCCATTTGTGTGGTGTGGCTTTTGTGTTCATGGTTAAGTTTATAGTTTAAACATGCAATTTATAGGAGACGTTTACTAGCCGTGGTCTTTAATTAACATTAACATTCATTTGTGTGCAGCCTACATTACAATAACTGTCCTGGTTGAAGTGCAGCCTTAATGCAATTGGTCAAATTGGTGTTGTTTTGAGCAAATGAATTACATTCCCGCTGAAAAACAAGCGTTCTAGTGTGAAAATGTTGCCTATAAATAGTATTGCGCGCCTTCTTATCAAACCCGCCACAGCAATGATCAACCTCTCCTCCATTTTGCTTGGGAACTAATGTGGTTGGAACCAAAGTTTACAGGACTGCGTTCTCTACATTCCGATTGGTTGCCGCCGAACCGCGTCATAGCTCATTACCATAAAATTGACCTGATTTCAACTCTCCTCAACGCCCAAGTCGTCCAAGACACACAGCGCCGCTCTCGCCGGAGCTCGCCGCCGGCTCCCATTGAAAATGAATGACTTCCGGGCACTTTGACGCTCTTGCCACTGGCGGTGTGAACGCACAGTCACTCGTTTCATTTGCTCAGAATGAATATTGTTGCTGTTACAGGGCTTGAATTTCAGCGTGGGATTGCAAGTATTGCGCATCATTTTACTCATTTCCACAGATTTTGTGCTCACGCCCAAAGTGCACACACATAAAGCCACCTCTCAGTAATGTACTGAGTTTGTTTTCACTGCTTATTGTGCTTAAACAGTCAAATACACACAAAATAATGTCAAAATGCGAGTACTCACAGTCAGTTATGTTTTAAGAGAACGTAAACAGTTGAGAAAGAAAACGCATGTGTAACAATATAATGGATCTGTGTGTCAGGTCTTAAAGTGACAGCAGCCTAATATACCTGCTGCCAAATTATGAGATAATGTTAAAAATATCTATATGGCAGTTTTTTCCCTGTGGTATCGATGTCAAAATTGTGGCCAATGAAAATGCTGAGTGGCTAGTAACTTTGGAAAACCACTAGCCAGAGTGGCTGGTGAGCAAAACAGTTACTGTCAAGCCGTGGTTACGTGTGCACGAGTGCGAGCACGAGCAGTAAGTTGCTGGCTGCAGTTAACTTAATGGCCACCGGTGTCGCTAACAACAGGGGTTTCTGAACTCTACATAGCCCCTTTAAGTTTAAGTTTTTCATGTAATATTTATATTTTCATTTATTGTAATTAAAGAAATGTTTTACTTTTAGTTAACAATAACAACACTTGCTCCTCTTGAGGAAATGCCCCTGCAGCAGAAAAGACGTTAATGAAATAATCATATACAGTCCTTACACTCCCTCAAGTTTTCGATGGCTGTTAAAGCTGTTCAGGCCCGGTTACAGAATCAAATCATTGAGGGTGCATCTGAAATCACTGAGGGTGCTCTAGTAAAGTGCAGATGTAGGCTAAGCAACGGCTCCACCATAGCAGTGTACAGTGAGCAATGTAAGATTATTAAATGTAAGATTAAGTCATCAGTTTTACCAATAAGTGGAATTTCAAAAATATTTTGCTACAAATGTTTGTCTACTAATTACCTCCAGAAGTCTGCCTTTACATTGCTTTAATGCGTTACTAGTATTTTAACGTCATCATCCTGAGAAGCAGAAAAAAAGGTTTTGTGAATTTAGATTTTTTTTAGGTCATTACATTGTTTGGAGCATAAAAAAAACAAACTGACATTTTTCAAATAAATAAATAAATAGATACAATAAAGAGCATAAAAATTGATTGGTGAATGAAAAAAAACCCATTGTTTTTGCCTATATATATATATATATATATATATATATATATATAATATGTTATATGCTATATTCTCTGTAGAGGACACCAGAACCCATTTATTGAGAAAATGAAAAGACATGAATAGGCAAAAACAATGGGATTTTTTTATCCAAACTTTGTATAAAGATGATTCTCAACTATGTTATGGAAGATATAACAGAATAATTTGATATACCATTTTACTTTATGCAATATGCGTGTAAACATGGCCATACATGTGATTTCAATGCAATGTATCTATACACTGTATTTAATTTGCATATTAATGTGTTTTTGGGACAATATGTAATGTAAAAAGACGTGTAATAATGGGAGTAATAAATGGGAATATTCATAAGAATATCCAGACTTAAAACTGTGTATGTTGTCAGAGAAATTTTCGCTAAAATATGTCTTCTACAGAGGCAAAACATCGATTCTGGGTCTCAGGAGGAAAATTTTAGTCTTGTGCAGAGTGAATCCAGCATTTATATATATGTCACTTCCGAAACCTTGCAGCATGCAATTGGCCGTCGGTCCTCTTAGCAGCATGAAAATCAATAGCTTTATTCAATGAATTTTATAGACTGTAGCCTCGAAAGCGAACCAAGATCGCTCACTAAAACGCTGTTGCTTTGTTAAACACCTCTGATTAGACATCGCGTTTGAGAGATCACAACTAACGTTATATCTGTGATTGGCTACATTACTCACCATTGCAAAAACACATTGTAATAGATGCATTTGACGCTCTCCAGAGCGCGAACACAAATTTGCAAATCTGCCAAATCTGTTTCGCCAATATATTATTACAGTAGCCTATCAACTGAGGGTGCTTTTGCTTGCGTTTGAGGGTGCTTAGCACCCCCGTAGAACCGGGCCTGAAGCTGTTCCCTGTTGACCTGAGAGGTGATTTCACAGCCTTGACAAGTATAACGAAATGGCAAAGTGTCAAGCAAGATAGTATGTCAGGGCCAAAATTATACATGAGAGGAAACCCTTGAATGTAAGATCAAGTAATTCATAGACCCTTGAATGGTTGCGCTTTTAAATGTACGAGTGTGCGTACGGTAAATCTGAAGACAAGTTTTTCAATGTCAGATCAATGCTAGAACTGAAAAATGTCGTATACGATAAATCTGGTTGTCTGTCTTGTCGATATTGATCTGTTTGTATTTATAGCGACAGATAAATGGGTCTCTGCTGCATCATGCGTCTCGCTGTAAGTACAAAAGATGCTACCTCTCTCTCCATGTCTCTTCCTCTCATTCTCCCTCACTCTCTCGGGTGAGATTACTGTTCCCATGGCAACACAGCAGATTGCTTGGAGATTGCTATGGTTGTGGGCACCATGGTAACGCATTTTATATGCTGGTGGGTCTCTCTCTCTCTCCCTCTCTCTTTCACACACATCCTCTCACTTTCATTCTATCTGTTGGCAGTTTGGGGTTGTGCACGTACTTGCTCATGTCAGGAATTAAAACAGTCTGCCCTAACACACCCATTTGGGAATTGATGGTGTGCGCGTCTGTGAGATTGTAGGTTAAACGGATCAGATGTGCACTTAACTATTGCAGTTTAAATGTCTAAAATACATTGTGAGTCTTCTTTTAATACCCGCACCTACTAGTGGATGCTGTAACTACACCATTCAGTGGGTAAATAACGTATTTTTCTATTGACGACCCCTATGTTTTCTGACTAAATCCATTTTTGCAAACAAAATATAGTCTAAATCGCAAGTATTTGATTAAGAGTCTGATTTGGACTCAACGCTGTCATTTTCCTGTGCCTCCCGAGGACCCATGGTACTTTCAAAGCCTCCTGTGCCAGATGGGCAACTACCATTGAGATGAATGGCAATGCTAACGGTTAGCTTTGTCCAGATGTTATAGACCTCCTCACAGGAGCCTCTCTATTTGTATATTTCTCTTTCATGTTCTCTCGTTTAGAGCAGATATTTATTTCTTGTGTGGTGAGTCGTTTTCATGAGGCCGATTGTTGTCATGGCGACGACAGCCCACAGATGGAGGCAAGAGAGCGAGGAGTGCAGCAGAGAGTTTTCACTGGCTCTGACACAAAACTTGTTGACACACATACATGATACTCATGTTATGATGAAAATCTGTGCGTATCGCTGCTCAAGGGCACAAACACACACGCACCTGACTACAGACTGATTTACAGTCACTGCCTAAATTGGGTCAGTTCTTCTACGTCATAAATTTGACACCCTGATGGCAGAACAACTTACAACTTGTCCATGTGATTCATTTTCATGATGATTTACTGCTGATATCCTTTATTATTGTGGGGATTTTTATTTTGTGTTTTTGACACAGTAGGGTGAACTAATGAAAATGGAAAATAAATGGAAAAAACACAGTTTCTTATGTATCTTTAGGGAAGACTGGGGCTAGTTTTCAAACATAATATTTCTCTGTCTAGGTTTATTTTTATGAAAGTCAGTTTCTGTATAGGCACATAACTTAAAATCTTGGCTGCAAAAAAAGTTATCGAACATTTCCACTGTTATTGCCCAGGAAAAACAGATTCAGTTCCTTTAACAAATATTGATTATGAAACTTTCATGAAATAGCATAAAAAAAATCTAATTATAGATATAGTTAATCAAAATAACTATAATTCACTTTATGTATACAGATATACCAAAAATTCAAAAAGAAAAGACACATTTGTGTAGTACGCTGAAAAGAATTTGGTGTAGGATTTACAATTTTCATTGGAAATCACTAGAAAATTTCACAAATAATTACAAAGAAGCAGCAAATAACATATTTAAATGAATGTGTATAGATTAAAAGTATTAAACGTATAAAGACTGAAATAGTAATTTCTTGTAAATGTACTCCAGTAATCTGTTTTATTTACAACTTCGAAAAAAGTTTATGTTGCTCTTATTACAACTAGCCATGTTCTCCCCTAATGAAAATTGTATAATGTTACTGATGGGTTTTATTTCATTTTTATTTTATTTTTTTATTATCGTATTTGTGTTTATATTTATATTTATATTTATATTTATGTACTATAAGTCTTATTATGAACTCACATATCACGTAATTGGCAAATGCTGAAACTGTGGCCGAGAATACTAAGAAGTCAAGTGCTAAGTTAGATCTCAAGGGCAACAAGAAGAACAACACATTATAAGAATGCTAAAACATTGTTTATGCAGCACAGATGTCTAAGTGCTAGATGAGGTCAGTAAAGACGAGTCACTGGACTCAGTCCATTAAGCGCTGCCCAAATTTGTCTGTGGAGTAGGTTAGTGACACGAAAGAGGTTAATTACAATAGAGGTTAATTACAACTCGAATGAAAGCATTCTGTATGAACTTGGAGATGTTATTTGGCAAATTCTGGTGGGCCAGTGAGGAAGAATCAAATTTACACTGTAATTAGATGGCAGTGCAGGATGGTCTGATGTAGACGGAAAAAAATTAAAGGACCAAGTACTGAGCCATGAGGGACTCCAGGGTTGAGGGGCAGAAACTGAGGCTTTCTTGCTAACTTAGTATGATCTGTTATTAAAGTAGTAAATAAACCAGTAAATTAGCACTGAAATGAACAGTTTGTGGTTGACCACGTCAAAAGCTATAGGCAGATCTGTGCAGTGTCAAGACGCTCTGCCTGGTAAGGTTGCGTGACAAGATTTAATTCCTAAGTGATAGGGGTCAAGCATGCTGTTTTAGGAAAAAGGTTGACATTTGGATGAAACTGTTCACCATGCAGTGCTTGCTGTCTCATCTACATTATCCATTACAAGCAAATAGGAAGCCAAACTGTTTCAAGATGCAACAACGTTCAAAGAATGACATTATAAACTGGTTTAAATGTGCTGCTTCCAAGAAATGAGCTACTAATGCATTCTTGGATGACTTACTTGAAGGCTAAGATATAAGGTATTAGAAAAAATCTGGCATGTAATATTACTCACTTCTAATAAATGGTATTATTAACTTACTATTATATTGGGTTCATGACTATTGTATTTTGTTATGGTGAAAGCCATAGCAGTTCCTCAAGACTCTCCAACTGAGTGGATTTAAAAGTCATAATAATGGTTTTGTGACCAGGAGGCTGCCATATTCACATTTGCCATTGTGAATATTATTTGCTATAGCCTTTAGCAACAAACCTGCTTTCCTGCATTATAAATGTATGTGGACATATACGGATAGTGTACAGAAACCCATACACTATAACTAGAAAGCCATGTACTGTAAAATGCTGACACTGAGGGATCGTGTAGATTGCTTTGACTTGTTTTGAAAATATTTGTGGTGAACAATAAAGGAAGGTGCCTTTGTGTTAATAACCATCAAATGTGCTTGGTCTGATATATTCCCTTTGTTTTCTCTTCAGGTACCTCATGAATGTGACATTTGAAGGGCGCAACCTCTCCTTCAGCGAGGACGGTTTTCAGATGCACCCAAAGTTGGTTATTATACTGTTAGATAAGGAGAGGCAGTATGACAGGGTGGGTATCGCTCCTCATTTCTCCTTTTCTCTCTTGATTTCTCTTAACTCATGACTGCACAGTTCCCTGATGTAATTACCAACCTTCATTTACTCTTTATCTCTCTTCATCTTAATTCAAGATTTCTGCCGTCCTCAAATTTAGCCCGCACTAATCCAATCTCAGCCACTTCAACCTCAACACCCTCTCATTATGTCACTTGTTATCCTTCTCTCAGCTTCTGCTCTCATCTTGCCCTCTTTGCACTTTTGCAGGTCGGTAAATGGGAAAACGGGTCTCTGGCGATGAAGTACCACGTGTGGCCTCGGTTCGAGCTGTACTCGGATGCTGGGGAGCGAGAGGATGACCACCTGTCCATTGTTACGCTGGAGGAGGCTCCATTTGTTATTGTGGAGGATGTTGACCCCCTCAGTGGCACCTGCATGAGGAATACAGTGCCGTGCAGAAAACAGCTTAAACTCCAGTGAGAATCGCACAGGAACAGTACAGATATTCAGGAAATGAGCTGCAGCTCGGTTCAAAGTTCAGATTCGTCCCAGATTTCACAGTAGATATTGAAAAACTTTGGTTAAATCGCAGATGAATATTGTGGGGTTCAAAATTCTTGGACCACAATGAAAATATAAGAGTCAACATGTTATTTAAACCTGGAAATAAACAGAAGGTTTTAGGATTTTTAAAAATTCCAAATACCAATACTAAGAAATTCAGTGAATGTTTCACCACACTATATGTCTGTAAAGATTTGTTTAACCGTGTCAAGATAGATAAAGCTAAATAATATGGCTAAAATATCTTAAATCTAAAATCAGTCATTGTATGAGATCAATCATTAATCTTGACTGCCAAAATGCAGATTGTCTTATGAGAGCACTAAGTACAGATACTTCATTCAGTTTTCAAATTCAAAGTGCTCTGTCAGGACTTGAAGTGTATCATATACAGGGTTCCCACGGGTCCTTGAAATCCTTGAAAGTTTGTGAATCTGAAAAAAAAAATTTCAAGGCCCTGGAAAGTTTTTGAAAATAAACATACATAGATACAGGTCCTTGAAAGTGCTTGAATTTATTTTATGCAAGAAGTTTTCTGGAAAAAAATCCATATTATTCCCTCCAGTCCCTCCAATGTGTTATTTCGCCAACACTTCGTGGCCTATGCATACTAGCTTGCTTGATTTACGTTAGTTACACGCATTTACGCGTTACGTTAAGTGTTTCCCGCGTGAGGTACTTTGTTTTGTACGAAACTACTACGATGGGACCTCAACGTTTTCAGTGCTTACACCGAACCCAAATATGTTCAGTCAATGACTGTATATTGTGTTCAATAAACATAAAGCATTTGTGATAATCTGTTGCCCAAATATTTTATTTAATGTAATGTTGAATTGCTTTGCATGTTAAAATAAGATGCTTGTAATCCATGCAAAAGTTAATATCAGATCATTTTAGAATACAGAATAGGATATACCGAATATTCTTCAGTTTTATGCAAAACAGAAATACGACAAATAGAATATCAGGTCTCTGTCATATGGCCAAAAGTAAATGCAAAAAAATGCTTTTTTGCATAGTTGTGTTTGACACATGAAAACTGTAACAATGTATCTTACAAGGTAACACAATGTAACCTTGCTTTCACTTGAAATGTGTCCCCACATTAAGGGCCAGATTTACTAACAGCTTGCGCCAGCACAAACCCTCTTTTGACGTTAAAAAACTACTGCCAGGATTTACTAAAGTTGGTTTAACTAATCAAATTTTTTCTGTTAAAGTAGGAAATTTTACTTCCTCTCCGGGCAAGCTAATTTGTGGTGTACCTCAGGGCTCTATTTTAGCACCCACTCTTTTCTCTCTATATTTTCTTCCATTGGGCTCCATCTTTGATAAACAGAAATTTAAATAAAATAAAACGGAAATTATTGTTTTTGGCCCCTCTGACTCCAGGACACAAAATCAATTTGACCTTGAGCACTTAAATTCTTTTTTATCTTCACAAGTGAGGAATCTGGGTGTGGTAATTGACAACCGTCTGAAATTTGACAAACAAATTAGCTCTGTTGTAGGTTCAAGCTTTTTCTATATCCATTCTCTTTCCAAAATTAAATCTTTTCTTTCTGAAGACTCTTTAAAGGTTGCTGTCCATGCCTTCATTACATCTCGGCTGGACTATTGCAACTCCCTCTACTATGGCATTTCTAAGACCCAAATTTCTCGGCTACAACTCGTTTAAAATGCTGCAGCTAGGTTCCTGAAGGGACGGAAAAAATTTGATTACGTCACGCCACTTCTGAGATCTCTACACTGGTTGCCTATCCAGTTCAGAATTGAGTTCAAAATCTTACTACTAGTATACAAATCTTTAAATAATCTGGCACCTCTTTATCTGACTAACCTACTACATCACTACATTCCTGTGAGAGGACTTAGATCGGACAGCAAACTCCTTCTTAAGATCCCCAGAACTCGCTTAAAGACAAGGGGAAATAGAGCCTTTGAAGTTGTTGGCCCCACACTGTGGAACAATCTTCCAAACTCTATTAGAACTGCTTCCACTCTGAGTTCAAATCTTGTCTAAAAACTCATTTGTTTTCTCTGGCTTTTAACTTATCATTTTATTTTTTATCTTTTAATTTGTATTTACTTGTATTGTACTCTTATTTTTACTGTTGTGCAGCACTTTGGTTGGCCAGCGGCCGTTTTTAAACGTGCTCTATAAATAATTAAACTTGAAAATAATTAATTAAACTTGAAACTGTCCACTCCCATCAGCGCTTTTATGGAATTACACTCTCACGCTAATTTGCCCTGTTTAGTAAATCTGGCCCAGAGTCCTTGAATTTGAAGGTATTGGACCTGGAAAGTCCTTGAAAGGTCCTTGAATTTGAAGTTAACCAAGGTGTGGGAACCCTGCATATTGTAAGAACGTGTGGTGTTTATGGTATTGTACAGTTGATGTAAAACACTGATTTATTCGATTGGATTAAAACTGGTATTTCGTGTCTTTGTAATATAGATTATTAAATATCTGTTAAACTACTGTTAAATTCATTAAGCATTCTTGTGATAAATTGCTGCTAAAACCCATTTATTGTGAGAAATGATCCAAGATTAATGTGAATTTTTACAAATTTAAGTCGCCTTGTACTATTGCAGTCAATGCAATAGTACGTGCAGTGTTCATTAATCATTTTGATGTTATGTTGACTCATTGATTGATTTCTTCAGATGCAGATTTATTATGAAATGGTATTTTGATCAAGGAATTAATAAACAGCTGAAGCAAAATTTGTTGAACGTCTTCACTATGTAGAAAAATAACTTCCTGCGCTAACATTAATCTTCTCACCTTTTTCTTCCTGTTTTTTCTATCCCTAGAAATCAGACAGGAGATTCAGGGATCTACATTAAACGCTGTTGTAAGGGCTTCTGTATAGACATCCTCAAAAAGATCGCCAAGTCTGTAAAATTCACCTACGATCTCTACCTGGTGACCAATGGGAAGCATGGCAAAAAGATCAACGGCACATGGAATGGCATGGTTGGAGAGGTTAGTTTCAAAATGCTTTTAGTAAGAATACTACTGGTTCTCATCAAACACCTAGAGTATGGGCTTGAATAGGCTGTTTATCATCCGAGAGCTTACTGGATTCATTTTCTACCTATTCTGCTTTATTGCATATGAGAGGAGCATATCGAAACTGTATAGTTTTGGTTTTCTCACACTGTCGGTATGCTTATTACAATATTAAAAATAATAATTTGCTCAAAACAGTTTAAGAAATGTTGTTAAATGACTGCAAATTTTGTGATTAAAAGGGGCGAACTGGATCAGGAAATGTTGCGAGCCAGACTCAAACTCACATTGCTTGACTGGGCACCATGGCTCCAGTGTTATTTTAGTATCGTTGATATACTAGTATAGTTTTTGTTAATATTTTTAATTAAATGGTATTTTTATATTTTCTGTTTTCATTTTAATTTGTTAAAATTTTAGTAATTTTCTTCTGTGTTTCTGTCATTTTTATTTGTTTTTAAATATGTATAGTTTTTTTAAGTTTTAGTTATTTTATTAATTTAGTATTTTTTTGTTGGTGTTTTTTATTTCAAGTGATGGAAATGTTTTTTTTTTTTTTATGGTTTTAGTTAAAGATAATGTGCAATAACCACTTGGACATGGCTCTATGGATTCCTGATTATGTATTATTTTCAAAAAAATGAAAATCTGAACAGTATCTCTCATGACAAACACAGATGAAAGAGAGAGAAAATGTGAGCAAGTGAGTTTGCACAAGCCCAAGGGAAAATACAGCTGGTGCATTAATTCAGATGAGAAATAATATGAGTTACCAGATCATATGTAAATCCACAGTTGGAATGAATGTTATGCAGTTCTCTTTCGGTCCTAGTCATAAGAATACTCTCAGAACTGCACCACATTTGGAGTCACAGACTTTTAGTAGCTTGCTTTATGTTTACTTAATATCTTTACGAGATCTGATGCTCTAAGACATGTTCATGTTCAGAGAGAAATGCTATAACGCAACACAAACTCAAAGAAATATGCAAAAAATAGTCTCATATTTTGAAACGACAGAGAAAGAAAATAGGATATGGAATAGCACTACTCAACATTCAGCCTGCAGGGCTTTTTTGCGGCCTGCATGTTTTTCGAGATTCTGCTGTACACCATGGTAAACCCACAGTGCAATTTAAAAAGTCTGACACCAAGCGGAAATCTATAGTCCACTCTGCAAACCGTGCCACAGACGAGCGCTTACAGTACAGCTTCATTGATTATAATGGAAGCCATTTAGTTTTTATGTGTGGCTGTGTAAGTGTGTAATACTCAGTAGCCTCATTAATATAACAGAAGCACTATAAAAATTAGGAGTGTGGCCCTGGAGGCTAAAGGGATCCGGCTTTGTGGCCCCTTGAGTAGTCCTGATGTAGACAATCACCTTATTAACTCTGTTTTGTCCCATTTTCCTATATCACCAGAGGCCTCTTATATGTAACTCTAAATATACCTGGACAAGTGATGGGTTTGGGTAAGTAGTGATTAGGGAAAGGTTGAAAAGAAGGAGAAATGGCTATTAAAAGCTACTGCGACCCAGTGTAGGAAGTAACCTGATTTCAGCTTTCCTTGGTCTCGCAGTCATTTTTTTTCTTCATGGTTTTCTCATTCACTAGTTCCCGCTTTATCTGTCTTTCACCTTTTTCTTTTTGCACTGTTATCCCGTTGTGGCATGCCTAGACTAGTACAAGATGGCCATAACTGTCCCTTTTCGCCATGTCTAGGTGGTGCTTAAGAATGCCCACATGGCAGTGGGATCCCTGACCATAAATGAAGAGAGGTCAGAGGTCATCGACTTCTCCGTGCCCTTCATAGAGACAGGGATTAGTGTCATGGTCTCTCGTAGCAATGGCACAGTGTCTCCTTCTGCCTTTTTAGGTGAGTACTAAATACACATTGTAAGGGGATTCAAGATAAAATTCCACATTCAAGTGCACTCTTCATTAATAATTTGTCTTCCCTTCTTTCTTTTTTTTGCTCTCAGAGCCCTTCAGCGCTGATGTCTGGGTAATGATGTTCGTTATGCTGTTGATAGTTTCAGCCGTAGCTGTCTTCGTCTTTGAGTACTTCAGTCCTGTTGGCTATAATCGCTGCTTGGCAGATGGACGAGGTCTGCACACACATATAAATCTATCACCCTTGTACCACCCATAACACCCATATAACGTGGTATATATAGATTTATGTCTTCATTTTTTAGCCATCTATAAATTAATATAAATATACTTATTGCAGTCTTTTTAAATATAATATTATATTTTGTTTACAGTATAATATGCTTTTTTCATTTAAATGTGGGGAGAACAGTGGGGAGAACAAGTATTTGATACACTGCCGATTTTGCAGGTTTGCCCACTTACAAAGCATGTAGAAGTCTGTAATTTTTATCATAGGTACTCTTCAACTGTGAGTGACGGAATCTAAAACAAAAATCCAGAAAATCACATTGTATGATTTTTAAGTAATTAATTTGCATTTTATTGCATGACATAAGTATTTGATACATCAGAAAAGCAGAACTTAATATTTGGTACAGAAACCTTTGTTTGCAATTACAGAGATCATACGTTTCCTGTAGTTCTTGACCAGGTTTGCACACACTGCAGCAGGGATTTTGGCCCACTCCTCCATACAAACCTTCTCCAGATCCTTCAGGTTTCGGGGCTGTCGCTGGGCAATACGGACTTTCAGCTCCCTCCAAAGATTTTCTATTGGGTTCAGGTCTGGAGACTGGCTAGGCCACTCCAGGACCTTGAGATGCTTCTTACGGAGCCACTCCTTAGTTGCCCTGGCTGTGTGTTTCGGGTCGTTGTCATGCTGGAAGACCCAGCCACGACCCATCTTCAATGCTCTTACTGAGGGAAGGAGGTTGTTGGCCAAGATCTCGCGATACATGGCCCCATCCATCCTCCCCTCAATACGGTGCAGTCGTCCTGTCCCCTTTGCAGAAAAGCATCCCCAAAGAATGATGTTTCCACCTCCATGCTTCACGGTTGGGATGGTGTTCTTGGGGTTGTACTCATCCTTCTTCTTCCTCCAAACACAGCGAGTGGAGTTTAGACCAAAAAGCTCTATTTCTGTCTCATCAGACCACATGACCTTCTCCCATTCCTCCTCTGGATCATCCAGATGGTCATTGGCAAACTTCAGACGGGCCTGGACATGCGCTGGCTTGAGCAGGGGGACCTTGCGTGCGCTGCAGGATTTTAATCCATGACGGCGTAGTGTGTTACTAATGGTTTTCTTTGAGACTGTGGTCCCAGCTCTCTTCAGGTCATTGACCAGGTCCTGTCGTGTAGTTCTGGGCTGATCCCTCACCTTTATCACCGATATCAATAATTATCACAATAAATGTCAAATCTTTATTTCTTTCAAGTTTAAAGGCAGTTTTTTGCTCCTGAGTGAAAGTTGTAGAAAATCCAGACAGTTACTTGTGGTTTTAAACTACTCTTTATTGTCAGAACATGGCAAACATAACACTTCAGTTTTGAATTCTTTACATTTTTCCAGTCATATTTCCTTAACATAATACAGTGGTGGCCAAAATTATTAGAACAATCTGAAAATATTGACCTTTTTTGCCTCTAAAACATGATTTCATTTGAATGATGGTTGCTCTGACCATCAAATATCAGATGAAGTCGTACTGTTTTTATCCACTTTTAACTTTAATATTTGGTATGTCCACCTTTTGCAGCAATTACAGCAGCACATCTCTCTGGCATAGTGTCAATATATTTCCTCTGAGAACTTCAACACTAATGTTATCCCATGCCTTCTGCAACTGAAGCCAAAGGCTTTCCTTTGAATGTACAATAGATCTGTCCAGTTTATTTTCCAACTCGCCCCAAATGTGCTCGATGGGGTTGAGGTCCGGACTTTGAGGGGGCCAGTCCATCATTTTCAATGTTCCAGCAGATTCCTTCCATCGCAGGTAGTTGCGGCAATAGTTAAAAGAATGTTTCGGGTCATTGTCCTCTTGGAAAATAAATCCAGGCCCAATAAGACGACTCCCAGATGGCAAATCTAATTCTAATAATTTTGGCCACCACTGTAAATATCTTAAAATCTTAAAAAAATAATTTCTTAGTTTCTGCATCTTCTAATGGGTGATATTGTTTCAAGTCATGAAACAATATGACGCATATCTTCGGCACAGTTTACAGTGCAGGCTGCAATATTAATAATATTATGTGTTTTGTCTCTTAGAAATGCACATTTGACAGTAGCTTGAGTTGACAGTAGCAGTAGCTTGAGTTAGGATGCAGATGTACATTTATGTTCATTAACAAAAACAGTAACATCTGTAAAAATCTTATTTTTATATGGTGAAATTTAAATATTCTAATTGTTTTGAGTTTTATTAAAATGAACTATTGGTCTTCCATAGTAGCATACATTTAAATCATGATAACCACAGTTAAACCCCGCATATAGCACCTCAATGCCATGGTAAAATGTAACTATATGGTTTCTATGGTATTTGTATAAAAAAACAGTAGCCTAAATACATTTAGTATAAATGCACAAACACTGTAGCTTAATCACAGAAAATACTGTAATTATATTCCATTACTCTTTTAATACATGTCTACATTAATAATATAATAAAATTCGATATGAATATCCCACATTTCTGCCACAATACCATGGTGAAGTTAGTGTTACTACAGTAAATCCATGGTAAAAGAGGGCGAAAAGCCTTAGGCTTGGGCTTGAGTGTTCTTCACTGAATTCTATATATAGGGTTTGGCCATTATGTCCATCTTTCTATTTTGTATTAGCTGGTTTCACGCTCAGCAATGTACTGCTTCTCTGAATAGTAGTGATTCTTTTGATTGAAATCAAAACTGAATAGTTAATTTATGTCTATTTATTATGGACAGCCGTTTTCTTCATCTGCCCTTTTACTCCTCTCTGATTCCTATTAAATTATAACGTAATAACGCCCCATTTCAATTTCTCTACCTTTACACACACTCAGAGCCTGGCGGTCCCTCCTTCACCATTGGAAAAGCGATTTGGCTACTTTGGGGCTTGGTCTTCAATAACTCTGTGCCCGTGCAGAACCCCAAAGGCACTACTAGCAAGATCATGGTATCGGTCTGGGCCTTCTTTGCTGTGATTTTCCTGGCCAGCTACACTGCCAACCTGGCCGCATTTATGATTCAAGAGGAATATGTGGACCAGGTGACTGGCCTGAGTGATAAAAAGGTAAGAGTGTTTATTGGTCGAATTCAGCAGCATGTGAAAAAGTTGAATCATAGGAAAAAGCTGTTATTAAAAATATAGTTCTCATTGATCTCATTTATCCTACTATCAAAAAATTAGACCAATTCCAACTCTAAGGACATAATAAGCCTTGACTGCCTTGAACTGAACGTGACTTTACTTCATACACCAGACTCTACTTCATCCTTGGTGTTAAACAGCTAAGGTTATTTCGCACAGACTAGCCAATAAGTGATGCAATATTTAAGGTGCACTGTGTAATTTGTGTTATAATATGTTCTTGTTTAATGTGCAGTGACAGCTGTGGGGCATTTGTGGGTTTTCACTTTAAAAACGTTGCTTTGTTTGAGAGATCTGACTTTGACACGGGTTTGGGGCGGGTATATCTGTGACTGAAGGTGTGTTAGTGAAATGATCATTTTTGTCACAATTCACCTTTAAAAATTTTTTTTTAAAACTTGCTATTTTATGTTCTTAACTGTGAATACGTGAATCCATGCATGCTTACACTGCACGGTTTTGCATATGAGATCCTAATACTACTGTTTATGATCCTCAAATGACTGATGACATATTTGGGCAACCACATGCTGACTGGTTTAGTGATAATTTGTTTTTGTTTTTCTGTCGTCTTTGCGTGGAAAAAAGTGGGCTAATGTGAATTAGCCAGCCGCTATGAAACAGAAAACAAGATTTGACTCTGAGAGGGTGCTGTAGCCCGTTTAATAATTGATGTGGTGAGATTTTTGTTTTTTACTCTAAGTCATGCTTTACTTTTTATGCCTGGCAAAGCTTTGAGTGTCTAGAGAACATAGTCCATGTGTTTACACAGGAAATAGTTCTATTATGAATGGTGGAGAAAAGAGATCTGTTGTACCTTTAAGGTTTTTTGAAATGACACCTCTCCTCACACTTTGTCCCTTGAGTGTTCATTGATAATGTGGACACTGCTAAGTTATATCCATTTATTTTTCTCTCTTTTATCAAGTTCCAACATCCGAATGACTTTTCCCCTCCGTTCCGGTTTGGTACTGTGCCCAATGGCAGCACAGAGCGAAACATAAGGAATAACTACAAGGAGATGCACAGCTATATGACCAGCTTCCACCAGAAAAACGTAAACGAGGCACTCCACAGCCTGAAGACGGGGTGAGAACGAAAAAAGAGAAAGATTGAGAGAGAGAGAGTGATGATGATGATATCTGTATGAAAAGGGTGAGAAGAGAAAAAGAGGGCAAGACAGCGAGATTAAAAGCTTGTATAACAGCAGTAAGTACAGTGTGTGAGTGGGTGGATGAACTCTGGACTGATAATAGCATCAAAATGAGATCCTGGAGGGACTTTGTTTGGAGATGCTGATTGGTAGAAGAATGATTCAACATGAAACTAGTTTCTGCAATCCTTTTATTTTATCAGTAGGGGTGAGCGGTGCACAACCTAATGCGGGGTTAGTTGTAACATACATGGTTTTTTTATTTACTCGTTGCCATATCAACACTATATAGAGAAAAAATTGCGCCAAAATTAAAAAATCTTTGGAAGATATCACTGAACATTTATTTAACCATAGCAAAAGTAAATGTCCTACTTAAGTTAATTTTTCATCTCTGTTTTTTGTGTTTATTTAAAAGTAGACAAATCTGATATTATTTTAATCTTCTATCTGTTATTTAACAGTTGAGATAGTTCTTTAATCTAACCAGCAGAAGACATGAGCCGGGTTTAAATCCCAGTTGCGCAGGTGGGGCATGTTGTAGCACTGCGTTACAATGAGCCCATATTAAAACTATGCTATTATATTCTATACTTTTATGAATTCTATTGAGAAACCATGAGAAAAAGGTGAATAATGACTGAGAGTCAATGTTCAGAAATGATTCATTATTATTATGTTTTGAACTATGCTGTATAACTGTTTTGTGGTGTGTTTTTTGTCAAACTCAAAATTAGTTTATTTTTAATTATTAAAAAATAATTGTATTTTATTGACAAAATATTTTAGTTTGTCTTGGATATTTTTTTGATTAGATCAGATAACATTTTAAGCTGTCATATGGTCATGTTACAATGTGCCCCACCTATGGGGCATGTTGTCACATTTCACTTCCATTCTTTCGGGTTAAATCAAGAAAAAAGTATACACTGTATTAATGAAACAAATCCACATAATTGTACTAGACGTGTGAAATTAATGTGGGAAAAAATAAATACTCTGAACTCCAAGTGGATTTACATAAACTGAGAAAGTCAAAAAGCGTTAGGTTGTGCCCCGCTCTCCCCTACTAACTGTGGACATTTTAAAGAGGCACTTTTTTGTTTATGTTGTGCTGGCCGATATGACAGTCATCTTGGACTTATAATAACAGTTACTAGGATAAAGTATATAGTTTTAGCTGGTCATGTGATTTCAACATCGCAGCTCATAGGACGCAACACGCTTTATGTAAAAGCTACATAAAAATGTGTTCATTAGGAGCCTACATGAGCATACATCATTTTAAACATTAATTATTAATTTTTGTGTGAAACATTTTAATGAGGGAGTATACAGTGCATCCGGAAAGTATTCACAGCGCTTCACTTTTTCCACTTCACACTTTTTATGTTACAGCCTTATTCCAAAATGGATTAAATTCATTATTTTCCTAAAAATTCTACAAACAATACCCCATAATGACAACGTGAAAGAAGTTTGTTTGAAATCTTTGCAAATTTATTAAAAATAAAAAATGAAAAAAATCACATGTACATAAATATTCACAGCCTTTGCCATGACACTCAAAATTAAGCTCAGGTGTATCCTGTTTCCACTGATCATCCTTGATGTTTCTACAACTTGATTGGAGTCGACCTGTGGTAAATTCAGTTGATTGGACATGATTTGGAAAGGCACACACCTGTCTATATAAGGTCTCACAGTTAACAGTGCATGTCAGAGCGCAAACCAAGCCATGAAGTCCAAGGAACTGTCTGTAGACCTCCAAGACAGGATTGTATCGAGGCACAGATCTGGTGAAGGGTACAGAAAAATTTCTGCAGCATTGAAGGTCCCAATGAGCACAGTGACCTCCATCATCCATAAATGGAAGAAGTTTGGAAGCACCAGGACTCTTAAAAGAGCTGGCCGCCCGGCCAAACTGAGCGATCGGGGAGAAGGGCCTTAGTCAGGGAGGTGACCAAGAACCCGATGGTCACCCTGACAGAGCATTTCTCTGTGGAGAGAGGAGAACCTTCCAGAAGAACAACCATCTCTGCAGCACTCCACCAATCAGGCCTGTATGGTAGAGTGGCCAGACGGAAGCCACTCCTCAGTAAAAGGCACATGACAGCCCGCCTGAAGGACTCTCAGACCATGAGAAATTCTCTGGTCTGATGAAACAAAGATTGAACTCTTTGGCCTGAATGGCAAGTGTCATGTCTGGAGGAAACCAGGCACCGCTCATCACCTGGCCAATACCATCCCTACAGTGAAGCATGGTGGTGGCAGCATCATGCTGTGGGGATGTTTTTCAGCGGCAGGAACTGGGAGACTAGTCAGGATCGAGGGAAAGATGAATGCAGCAATGTACAGAGACATCTTTGATGAAAACCTGCTTCAGAGCGCTCTGGACCTCAGACTGGGGTGAAGGTTCATCTTCCAACAGGACAACGACCCTAAGCACACAGCCAAGATAACAAAGGAGTGGCTACGGGACAACTCTGTGAATGTCCTTGAGTGGCCCAGGCAGAGCCCAGACTTGAAAATGGCTGTGCACCGACGCTCCCCATCCAACCTGATGGAGCTTGAGAGGTCCTGCAAAGAAGAGTGGGAGAAACTTCCCAAAAATAGGTGTGCCAAGCTTGTAGCATCATCTTCAAAAAGACTTGAGGCTTTAATTGGTGCTAAAGGTGCTTCAACAAAGTATTGAGCAAAGGCTGTGAATACTTATGTACATGTGATTTTTTTTTTCGTTTTTTATTTTTAATAAATTTGCAAAGATTTCAAACAAACTTCTTTCCCGTTGCCATTATGG
This sequence comes from Coreius guichenoti, assembly GCA_039654105.1. Classification (NCBI taxonomy): domain Eukaryota; kingdom Metazoa; phylum Chordata; class Actinopteri; order Cypriniformes; family Gobionidae; genus Coreius; species Coreius guichenoti. The sequence goes on along the minus strand of CM077170.1, from coordinate 37,950,179 downwards.
AGTATTGTTTATAGAATTTTGAGGAAAATAATGAATTTAATCCATTTTAGAATAAGGCTGTAACATAAGAAAATATGGAAAAAGTGAAGCGCTGTGAATACTTTCCGGATGCACTGTACCTCGAATAATAATAAAAAACAAATTGATTATATAAAACTACTGTTTTATTGGTAACAATTTACAATAAGGTTCCAATTGTTAACATTAGTTAACTACAGTATATTAGTTAACATGCTAACATTGAAAAATACTTCTAAAGCATTTATTAATCTTAGCTAATGTTAAGTTCAACATTCAGTAATCCATTCCATTATTTAATGGACACGCCGAGTTCACATGAACTAACAATATATGGACTTTTATAAACTTTAACGTTAACTACTGGGACCCTATTGTAAAGTGTTACCATATGTGACCCTGGACCACAAAACCAGTCATAAGTCGCACGGGTATATTTGTGGCAATAGCCAACAACACATTGTATTATTGATTTTTCTTTTATGCCAAAAATCATTAGGATATTAAGGAAAGATCATGTTCCATGAAGATATTTTGTAAAGTTCCTACCATAAATATATCAAAAATGTATTATTAGTAGTAATATGCATTGCTAAGGACTTCATTTGGACAACTTTAAAGGTGATTTTCTCAATATTTAGATTTTTTTTCACCCTCAGATTCCAGATTAGTCAAATAGTTGTATCTCGGCCAAGTATTGTCCTATCCTAACAAACCATACATCAATGGAAAGCTTATTTATTCAGCTCTCAATTTCAAAAAGTTGACCCCTATGACTGGTTTTGTGGTCCAGGGTCACATATTATTTAAAACTACAGACATATCAGTAAGTCATCATTTCTTTTACATTTTTCACCATTTTTAAATACCTCACTATATTGACTTCACTATTTTGTTTTAAATGGCCCTTTGGTGTGACAAATTAAGTTTTTAAATGTACAAATTTTTCCATCAATAAAGCTCATAAATGATATATATGATTATATACAAGAATTGTCTAAATGCTCTTTCTCTATCTTTCTATACTCAGCTGTGTTTGGCAGGGTTGTTATCGTTAACTAAACTTAAAACTACATTAAAAACACATTTAAATTACTTGAAATAAAATAAACATTAACTAAAATACAATTTTATTTCAGCTAGTTGCCAAGGCAACATTTCTCATTTTCTTTTAGTTTAAGTTGAAGTACTAAAATAACTAAAACTAAATAAACTGAAACTTAATAAAAACTATATATATATATATATATATATAGACATTTAAAAAAAAAAAAAAACACAACAAAATGACTAAAAATGTAATTAAAATGAAAATGAAAACAAAATATCAAAATAAAATCTAATTCAAAATATTAACAAAATCTATAATATTGTATCAATAATACTGAAAATAACACTGGTTTTGACAAGGAATTACTGGAATTCTAACATATTACTCCTCTGTCTCCTCCTGTGTAGTAAATTGGATGCATTTATCTACGATGCAGCGGTCTTGAACTACATGGCCGGACGCGATGAGGGCTGTAAACTGGTGACCATTGGCAGTGGTTATATCTTTGCTACTACAGGGTATGGCATTGCCATTCAGAAAGACTCAGGCTGGAAGAGGGCAGTGGACCTCGCCATTCTGCAGCTTTTTGGAGATGGTAAATATTGTCTTATTTTTTTTTTTTCTTTCTTTTTATTCAATTTGTCATTGCATTGGATGATTGTGATAAATTAGTTTGGAAAAGTATGGAATTTAATTTGAGTAATTTACTGGTCTGGGAAAGTATGGGATTTCTAAATTGAAAATGTGTAGGAACCCTGTAATCTACACAAATTATTTAGGGGAAATTCACTAAGAATTAATCTGTATTGTCTGAGTTTGTTTTATCATTTGATTCATTAAAAAATAACGCAAATCTGGCAACCCCACAAACACACCCCAAAATTCTGCTAAGCACAATTTGCATGATGGGAGGCTATAACATTTAGCAGACAGCGCCTGGTTAAAATGGATTGTGGGTGGTTAGTGAATAAGATGCTGTTCACAAAAGTGGCGTGAATGTGTAGAGAATTCACAGCTTGAGATGTTTACTTCATTCACTTCTTCTTTAAATGGTTCTCAATGTGCCCTCAAGGCAAACAGTTTTAAAGAATACCTGGCAAGAGATGACAAGTGCCTACACTGTCTATTAGTACGCCAACAAGTATGCCACACAAAATGGTATTAGATGTGTGAAAATATGGCAGCCTGTTTTTCAGAGCTTCCTTTGTGTGAGATTCACATTCTGTTAAAGCATAATAAAGCTAATATTGAATTACTGTCCTCATCAAATCATCAAGGATTTATCTCATAATATTACAGATGATTCAAAGCTTAACACAGTAACATAGAGTGTCAAACCGAAGGTGTCTTACTGAAGTTTTCTTTCATATTTGCACAATGGATATTACTTTGCATTTGTGATTTTTGAAATAGATCATATAATTGCATTACAAATGGGTGTATCAAAGAATCCTGAAAAAAAAGTATCATGGTTTCCGCAAAAAAACATTAAGCAGCACAACTGTTTTCAGCAAGAAATGTACTGTATCTTGAACCCAAATCAGCATCTTGGAATGATTTCTGAAGGATCATGTGACATTGAAGATTGGAGTAATGATGCTGGAATTTTTAAATATATTCAAATAGAAAAATTAAATTAAAAATCATATTTCACAATATTACTGTTTTACTGTATTTTTAATCATATAAAATGCAAACTTGGTGAACATTAAAAAAATCTTACCTACCCCAAACTTTTGGACAGTAGTGTATATACAGTTTATTGTAGCAGTAGCTGTACTAAATTATAAATAGTGTACTAATATAGTGCACCAGGTAACTGTAATAGCTGTACTGTAACAGCAATAGATCTGCACATTTCTAATTCATTTTGATTTGAGAGCTTTCCTTTAGAACCTGCTAGTAATCCAGATCCAGAGGCCATTTCTGGAAATCATCCTCTCTTCCCCAAACAGCATCTGAGATGACAGGCTGTTTGGAACACATCCAAAGACACATGCCGAACATGCCCTATGCACCCCATACATGCATAAACAGTGTTAATAATTTTAGACATTCAGGATGATAAATTGTAAGGAGAGCTTATAGATATATGGGCATCAGATTGGCATCTAGATACATTTATATAATATATATCCCATACTTAGTGATTCCACATGCATGCATGGGTATGTCACACAAGCGGGACACGTTAGAATTGATTAGTGGCACAGTGAGCGTTCATATGCATATTGACAAGCAGGCAGTGCACCTTAGTTCGGCACACTGACAACGGTATGGCATGTAGAGGTACGGTTGGGTCTATCACATGTTGTTATATAAGCCAGCATATGATCCAGGAGTCCTATTTGTAAGTGTCAAGGGGGCTCTTGTGTTATCTCAAAAGTACACTGGGAAGCCATCAACTCTGTGACATATACATGTAGATACACATGAATGCACCAGCACAGCATGCAAACACCCGCGCACACATTCACCCTCACTTTTGACGGATTTGAAGGCTTAAGTCACCAGGTAAAGTTCCCACTGCCACTTCCATTCAGCCACTGAATGGATGGAATATTTTGCATGTGTGTGTTTTTTTTAGTATATTTGTGTATATCTGTATTTCTCCTTAAAGACAGACCTGCAGGACACCTAATGGTGTTTTGGAGTTTGATCCTGTCACTCCTATGCGGGCTGTCAGGCCCCACAGGGCCCTTATTAGAGCTGGGAACCAAATCTCAAGTGACTCCCATAAGCAATCATTAATGAGAAGAGAGCTTCAGTGCGTACGAGTTTGGATTAATCCATCATGACAAATGTTACACTTCGCAGGGGCCATAATTTGTTTACTGTGCACAGTTTTGTGGGGGCTCTAAATAAATGCACTGCTAAAATCGTCACGGATAGACAAAGTAAACAGACATATCTGCTAACAGTAAATGTAACGCTCAAGAGCTCTTAAAGCCCATAAACACACAACGGGAGAGGCAGAAAGTAAAAATTCAAAGGTTTACAAACAGTCACTCTCTTTTTCTAACATACATACAATCGAAACTTTAGAAATTAGCAATCTTTTTCCTATTTCTTTGTAGGTGAGATGGAAGAACTTGAGGCCCTGTGGCTGACTGGCATCTGCCACAATGAGAAAAATGAGGTGATGAGCAGTCAGCTGGATGTAGACAACATGGCAGGTGTGTTCTACATGCTGGGAGCTGCAATGGCCCTGTCCCTTATCACATTCATCGCAGAACACCTCTTCTACTGGCAACTGCGATTCTGCTTCATGGGTGTGTGCTCGGGCAAGCCCGGCATCACCTTCTCCATCAGCAGGGTGAGTGGCAGGTTTACTTTTTAACTTTTGATCTGCAGGCAAACAACCACAAGGGTTGACCCAACTATTATTCTGGAGCCAACAGCCTATTAAGTTCAATTAGTTCTTAAAGCTTTGGAGACTGAGAGCACAGGTAAGAAAGATATTACACTGCAAATCATTTTCTTAATTGGTGTCTTTGTCTTGCTGCCCAGTAAAAACATCTTTCCTATCCTTAAAGTTGCGATGAAACGGAAGTACCTAAACATCTTTTTTTCCCCATATTGTGATGTACATCCAAGTGTAGCAGATTGTTAGGAGGGGAAAAAGTAGGGTGGGGACTATGCATCTCGGTTGTTGATTGGATTTTGAGATGTGGGTGTTGCATTCAAAAGTGGAGGCAGATGAACGCAAGCTTGCAGGGGCGAAGAAGTCCTGCATATGTCACCAGAGAGAAGGTGCATTCACTCTATGTTGAAATTACCGTAATTTCGAGGTTTCAAATTGTAAAAAGCATTCACGTCGTTATAGAGCTCGTAATTACAGCTTGTAAGATGGAACTTTTCTGAGAGCGCCTACTTGTACCACATGACCGCTGTACCACCTCACTGCTGCAGATTAATTTAGGCGTTGATAGTGTCGCCATAGAAACGCATAATTCCCAGTCCGAGGACGTGAACATCTCCGAATAGAAATCTCGAGCCGACAGGGCGTGAACGCAGCAGGAAGTCTTGTCATTTTTACCGGAAGATCCAGTTATGACATTTTGATTGGTCAAATTTTAAAAAATATTTTAAAAAAAAATAAAATAAACATATGCACATGGTAAGATGGTAATGGTAAGCATTTAACATGCATTTAGAAAATAGGGTGAATTTCCATTTCATGCCAACTTTAAAACAAGATTAATTTACCTAAGAAATGTTAAGATATAAATATTACATTTGTTAAATATTTCAACAAATGTATCTTGAATGTAATTTTTAATTAAGCACAAACCTAACATAACTTTATGCAATTGGCTCCTTTTGGCACTGAATTTGACTTTTAAGGATGTTTAAGTGTTTTTACTGGAAACAACACAAATATACTGATTAAGAAAATTATTTTGCTGTGTAAAAAAAACAATTTTTAAAAAAATAAAATGTGAAAAGTGTATAAGCATTTCATTTACATTAGACTCATTAGATCTCAATACTTAAACTTTTGGATGATGATTACATTTGATTTGAGGGGGGTATAATTGTGACAAATGTGGTGTATTTTGTGAAAAGGGTACATTCTGTTTCGTTTCATTCTGATGTGTGTGGGGGAAAGGGCAAACAACTTGTGCAGATGCAGTATTTATAAATCAGACCTCTGATCTTAAGCTAATAGGCCAAAGCAGCAGTCTCTCATTCTAGACATTCGGACATCAAATCCTGCCTCAAGCAATTTGGAGTGGTGCCATGACCCACATAATGTCTGGGATGAGCACAGAGGGAGTAAATATCAGTTTATCTGACCAAATTGGCAAGTGACTCAAAGATAAACCTGGGTTTACCTGAGTTCACAAATTATTGAGGCTAACAGGAAAAACGATTACTATATTGGTCTGTTAGCAATTTGCATCAGTTTCCTCAGCTACAAGTACAGACACAGGAAACCGATTTTCTTACTAGATATAGTTCCTTTGAGATGTAGATGCGTGTTTGAACACTAGCTAAAGCAGTGTTGCTGTGGTGGGGGTAAGAAGAATCTAAAATGAATAGAGGGGGAAAGGCAAAAGACAAAATGGGAGAGAATGGCACCTCTCAAGAGAAAGAAGGAAAGAGAAAAAGAAATGAGATAACACTGAATGGAGAATATGTTCCAACCCAATCGGATTGAAGGGTCAGGAGATGAATGAGAATAAGAGTCACACTGGGAAGGATGACCTGAGTTAAAAAAAGACAGAAGGTAGACGAGATAAGAGGAACATAAAGAGAAGAGAGAAAAAAATACACAAGAGTGAATAGACACTAAGCGTGACTAAGAGCGAGACAGGAAACATTTCTGACATGTTGCCTCACTGGAGGGACGGATCGCCAGTAGAAGAGTAACCTTTAGCCTTTGAAATGTTTAGAGGAGAATTCTATTTGTTCCACATGTGTTTCATGTATTATTTGTTATGAAAAGGTTTTCATGGTTTTTATATATATATATATATATATAAACCATGAAAACCTTTTCATAACAAATAATACATTTAAGAATTGTAATTTAAGAATTTTAAAAGACATTCCATTATAGTGTATCACAACATTTATTAGTCTGGATATAAATGGAAACACCCAATATAAATAAGATAAGATAATGAAGTATTTTGACTCCCAGTCTCACAATAACACATTTGCCATTAAGAAATGAGTTTGATAAAATACAGCCAAAACTACACAGATAAATGGATTAAAATGCAGCAAATCTGCATCGTGGTGAATGAGCTGAAGAGGTTTATTACAATATTGTGTAATTAATTTGTCATGGCAGTGATGAAGGAGCGACTCAGAGGAGTAGACACAGTGGTGTCAGCTGAATTTTAATCACATTGATTGAAGACATTGATAGGCAGTCAAAACCACAGAGTTACTGCAACCCTGTCACCATGTCATCATCAATCACGACCTCTTTCACCCCTGCCGTTTCTCTTTCTTAAACTTACTCCATTCTGATTTTCTCTCTCTCCTTTCATCTCTTTATGACTCCCTCATTTTCCTTTTTCTCCTCCTGTATTTATAATGTCAAAAGGTTAAAGACAGTGATGGATAAACGGTTCATTTTAAACATGATGTGATAAAGGAAATCCCTGAAAGTTTTTAAAATGTATAATAATTAATTTTTCCTCCAGCAGGCTTTATAAAACTAAACTACAGCATAAAGAAGACTGTCAGAACAGTAATTACAAAACTAATTTGAAAACATAAATACTTAAAAACTATAGAAACTAGGAGATTTGAGACTTGAAGGGACTTGCGACAAAAGGGTTTGACTTGACTTAAGGCCTGTTCACACCAAGAAAGATAACTATAGTAGCGTCCACACCAACGGACAATATCGTTCTGTTTATTCTAAACGCATGCTTGTCTGCCGCTTAAAATGCTCGAGCTCGTTACAGCAGGATGGATTCTGATTGGCTGTCAATGTTTTTATCATTCATCAAATGGATAAAATTGTTCTGAAAGTGATTCCAACGATATCGTTTCTCTGTGCCGTTATCGTTATGGCTGTGGTGTGAACTCTGCTTTTCTTTTAATATTGAGAATGTTTTTTAGAACTATATCTTTATCGTCCTTGTTATGAACGGACCTTTAGCCTTGAAAGATTTGACTTGAACTTTGCATCAGAATTGTGGACATGTTTACTGCTAATTAAACTTTTCATTAAACTAATCTAATCCCACATTTTTTGTTCCTTCTTCTCCTTTCCTTTGTTTTTGCTTTCCCCTTATTTTATGTCCAACAGGGCATCTACAGTTGCATCCATGGTGTTCAGATTGAAGAGAACAAATCAGCCCTTAACTCACCATCAGCCACTATGAACATGAACATGAACAACACCCACTCCAACATTCTCCGTTTGTTGCGTACTGCCAAAAACATGACCTCTGTGCCTGGGGTCAATGGTTCACCCCACAGCGCACTGGACTACAGCCATCGTGAGTCAGCTGTTTATGACATCAGTGAACACCGGCGCAGCCTAGCAGGCCACACAGACTGCAAGCCTCCACCGTACCTGCCAGAGGACAACATGTTCAGCGACTATGTAAGCGAGGTGGAGAGGACTTTTGGGAACTTGCACCTGAAGGACAGCAACCTGTACCAGGATCATTACCTACACCACCATGGGGGCACGGGATCCGAACTGGCTCTCGGTATGTCGGGTCCCCTGCCTAACCGACCTCGTAGCTTAGGGAGTGCCAGTTCATTGGAGGGTGGGTACGATTGTGACAGTTTAGGGGGAGGGGTAGCGCCCATCTTCACCACCCAGCCACGGCAGTCGCTGACACATCGGAACAGGGAAAAGTTTGACCTGATTGCAGGTCACCCAACCCAGTCAAGCTTCAAGTCTGGCCTGCCTGATCTATACGGAAAGTTCTCCTTCAAGGGTGGGGCATCCAGTTCAGGGTTTATTGCAGGACATGACAGGTACTGTGGGGGAGGCGGGGTGGGATCGGGAGGGGATGATGGAAACATTCGATCCGACGTGTCTGATATTTCCACTCACACCGTGACCTACGGGAACCTCGAAGGGCACGGCAAACGGCGCAAGCAGTACAGAGACAGCCTAAAAAAGAGACCCGCTTCTGCCAAGTCTCGCCGTGAGCAGGATGAGATTGAGCTTGGCTTCAGGAGACGCCCCCACCACACTATCCATCATCACCACCATCATCCAGCAACACAAGCACACCGCTCAGCCACTCCACCCGTGGAGCGCAAGAGCCAGAGAGGTGGTAACTGCACCCCCTATCTATTCAGAGACAAAGATAATTTGAGGGACTTCTATGTGGACCAGTTTCGAGCCAAGGAAGGGGCATCTCCATGGGAACATTTGGATTTAAGTGATGCTCCAGGAATAGGTGGAGGAGTGGGACTGGGCGGAGGCGGTTGCGGTGGAGTAGTTAGTAGCAGTGGTGCTGGGGGAGCGTGCACTAGTTTGGTTCCCATGGAAGATTTCCTGAAAGGTAAATCCAAGAAGACAGAATGTAAGGGTGGAATGGGAGGAGGATCACCTGGGCAACAGGGCCATGCATGCTGGGAAAAGGGCATCGGAGGGGTGGGAGGGTTGGCTGGAGGGGATTGGGAATGCCGCAATTGCCACAGTGGAGGGGTTGGAAGTGGAGGAAGCAAGCCAGTTTGCATGCATGGGGGAGGCGGGGCTGGGGGCTATCCAGCTGCTGGGGGAGTTGGGGGATCCAGTGGAGGGAGTGGACAAATCTCAAGCCGCCCTAGTTCAGCCTCCTGCAAGCGGTGTGATTCGTGCAAGAAACCGGGCAACTTGTATGACATCAGTGAGGACAACCACCTCCTTATGGATCAAATTGGGGGCAAGCACCCTCTGGAGAGCGGAAAGGCAGGGGGAGGCACAGGGGCCCAAACCCAGGTACAGAGGCGGAAATTTGGCCCAGGTGGTAAGGTTTTGCGCAGGCAGCACTCTTATGACACATTTGTAGAGCTGCAGAAGGAAGGGGCGGGCAGGATGGGTGGGTTTGGAGGCAGTGGCGGAGCGTCAATGCTTCCTCCACCCCGAAGCGTGAGCCTAAAAGACAAAGACCGCTACATGGAGGGCGCAAGCCCCTACGCCCAGATGTTTGAGCAGTATGCGGGAGGGGAGCGGGAGACAACATATTTTGGGGACAGAGGGAAGGGTGGGGGTTCATCATTTAGCTTATTTCGTGGGGGTGAAGGTGGGTTGCACCGTCGCTCCGTGGGTGAGAGAGACATGAGGGACAGGGATAGAGGCATGATGGGAGGAGGTGTGGGCGGTACCCGAGGGGTCGGGACTTACTCCTTGTCTAAATCTCTCTACCCAGATAAGGTGAACCAGAACCCATTCATCCCAACCTTCGGCGACGACCAGTGTCTATTACACGGCGCCAAATCATACTACATCAAAAAGCAGCAGGCACAGCCGCAGCAGCAACAGACGCCGCAGCAGCAGCAACAGCTCCTCAACAACAGTCGGGCTGACTTCCGGGGCTCCATGGGGGTGACTTCCTATTTGCCTGCTTCCGCAACTTCTGGGGTGATGTCCAATGTGGCCCCTCGGTTCCCCAAGGAGCTATGTCTGGGCGGGCCTCTTGGCAACCACCACGGTGGAGGACCTAGCAACAACAAGCTGCTGTCAGCAAGGGATGGGTTAGGAATGGGTCAAGGACAGAGACCGTTTAATGGATCGAGCAACGGACATGTTTATGAGAAGCTTTCCAGTATAGAGTCTGATGTCTGAAGATGGGAGTCAGAAGCATATAGAAATGTGGAAAAGAAGCCAACGGACATTCGGAATGATGATTGAGAGAAAACTGAAAAGGCAGTGTGTAATTAGTACCTTCATGCTCACAAAAAGAAGAGGAAACCGTGTGTAGGGAACTGACTCATGCTTTCATTAAGTTACACGGATCATGCGCTGCCAAGCGTACGTATGTAAATAGTGAGAGGGGACCTGCCCACTGTCGAAAAGTTGAGATTAGGGGGGAAAACCTGTTTATTCCACTCTTTTATTCTCTTGTTTTTTGTATATCCCACTTTTTCTCTGCTCCTAACATCAAAACAGTGGCCGATCCAGATGGAGACAACTGTGTACAATCCTTTGTACAATTGTGGATGGAAATCAGTTACTCTTTTTAAACAACAGGGTAAAACTTACAATAATTGTATTGATAATGTTCTTGATAATAATATTATTATATATTATTACAATGTTTATGATGTTCCATTTGGGCTTGGTTTCTGGATGTTTTATGCTGTTATATATTTGTACTGTAGTTTCAGTTCTTGGTTAACAAACCACTTTGCGGGAGGCTTATTGATTTGTCAATTGAGCTAATTTGATTGTTAATTGAGTTGTAGACAAACGTGGATTCCATAAAGGTTCTTTATTATTGGTTATTCAAGTTTATTTTACCAGTATGGAGTGCTGTGAAATGTGTGTACAAGGCATGATTTGCAAAGTACTTCAGCTGTACTTGAGATATCATTGTGAAGGAAATGTATTCTTTTCACCTTATTTTATATTCCGTTTGTTAGAACAATATTGGTTTAATACACAGCACGTTATGTGCCTTACCAAGCTGACAGAATACCAGATTTACAGGTCATATTGCCATGGTAACTTTCTGGTCACTGCACACAGATTTGTCATTGGATGATTCATATTATTCTGGAACCTTCCTTTTATGATATAAGCACTGATATGGAATATCCAGCATTGAGGAGACGTAAAGTAGCCTGAATGTGTTCATACTAGTATTAATCTTGAGAACCAGGTTCTAAAGAAAACCAGTTAAATGATCATTCTGACAAGTTCTAATAATAGGAACGTATGATATTTGAGGTTTGCACAACATTGTACAGTGCACAGTATCCTCTCTGAGAGTTGAGCTGCAGTTGTATGGTGTTATCTACAATATAGAAACAAAAATCAACTGAATATTTTTCTCCACTGTCCCCCATTTCTTAGGAAGTCTTTGATCAAGCAGTAAAATAACAACTGTGTCATGGATTTGTTTACACTTAGAATGCAGTTAGTATTGGATATGCTTATCTGTACTTTCCTTAGGGAGACACCAGTGCACAGTGTGTATGGTTTTGCAAGATTCTCAGCAAATGCTTGCATTTTATGTAAATATTCTTTTTTCCACTTTGTACAGTGAATAGACAGAAAGGATGTAACTCTTCAGATTTATGTTTTACCATATTTGTTAGATATTTTAAGAATTAGAGTGATGGTTAACAGTCCAACTTTGCTGCAAAACGTATCAGTTAAAACTCAATGGTATGGCTAAACATTAAGATTTTTTTTCTATATCCTCCCTATTGTTGTCCAGGCTAATACAATCCTTTACTGCACCTGTACAGCAGAAGTGAAATTTTCTAGATATTTTTGTTATATTCCCCAGTCCTTTTTTTAAAAACTTAAGACATGATAATGGAAGGGATGACTCCAGTTATTTCCCCTATCCATTTGAAGTTAATTTGCAGTTTTAATACCCACTTATATGAAGTAGAGGTATTTCTCAGGAATTTTGGATGGGCACAGGCAAAAACAAACATATCATTTAACTAAATTGCCTAATTACCTAAATCAATAAACAAGTGAACTCATTTAATTGGATAAACTTGAGGTTCGTTGCAAGAATTTATTTACTTTGCTCCCCATCATTTTCAAAACCACAAATGAACTCATGGCAGGGCAGTCTGAACACATTGTCTTTTTTTGAACTTTTGGCCCACAGCTTAGATAAAAAAAATCCTTTACTTGAAGTTAGTTGTGTTTATTGCAGATTTTGTTTATACATTTTCTTTGTGAATGAACTGTTAGCCAAACAGATCTCCACTTTAAGCACAATATTTATAATATTTGGTTTATAATTGATGTATAGCTATCAATTTGTGAATTTTTATCTTAACTTTTTGCCATTCTTTTTTGACTCAGTTGTCTTTGTGTGAGAGTTTGTGTTTAAGACGAGCATGCATGTCTTTTACTTATTTATTGCCATATCTTTAGCATTTCATACATTTATGTCTATTTAGATATCATGCCTGCTCTTTGTGGATGCAATATGTTGATAAACTGTGCATCATACAGGTTCAGGGTGATACAATAGATGTGGTGATTCTAATGAACTGATAAGATCTTTGAAAAATGGATATGTATGGAAAAATAACTTATGGAAATTATCAAAATCTGGGTGATAGTGCTAGATTTTGTCAGGAATATTCCTATTAGGTAAGGAGAAGACCATTTTTGTGTCCAAAGCTAATTTTGCCATTTTTTGTCACACAAGATTTTCTCACTTGCTCTCATGATACCTTTCTTTGCATGGTACCATTTTTTCAAAGTACCCTTAAGATTTATTTTTATGCTTGGTCTACTTTTTTCTTTTATTTAGTAAATCCTTTAAAGATATCTCACAAGATATCTCATAACAGTGTGGCATTTTTTAAGAGCAAGAGATGTGTTGACAAACTTAGACCATTGCATTTCCTGTCAATCTCTGTGTTTGTACTGGAGAGTCAAGCCTATAGTTTTCAGTAGTACTACAGTATGTAGAGGAAGTATTGTGTGACTGTGTGTGCGAGTGTCAGGGACATTTGCCTTTGCTCTTCCTGAAAAGCTTTTCAATTTTATATTTCATTTCGATTCACACTTTAAAGATGTGGCCTTGTAAAAGCATGCTAATATCATTTGATAAATACAGGTTTAGTGTGAGACGCAGAATATACAGTGGAGATGGGCCGATAAAATGGGCGGAAGAGGCTGGGAGGGATAGTAGCCAATGTTCTGTGTTTTTTCAGTGTTTTATTTCTCTTCTCATTCATTCTCATTTTAACTGATCTTTTTTTCTTGATGACTGGTAGGATAAGACTTCAGTAGTTTGACTCCATTTTATTGCTTTGTCATTTTAGAGCCCTCCCCAGTAAGGTACGTCACATATGATTGTACGTGTATCTGAAATCATATGCTTGATTACCTCTGTGTGAGAGTGGGCATGTGTGCGTGTGCGTGTGCGAGAGAGAAAAGGAAACAGAGCACAGTGCAATGGTTATCTATTATGTCTGCTGTAAATAATTATGTCCCCTTTCCATAGCCTTTTAATATATGAAGACAAATATTTAAAATATTGAAGTTTGAGATACATTTTTGTCTGGAAGATTTTTTATAGCCACATGGGGAAAAGGTTATTAGACCACTGGACCAGGAGCACAGTGCCATTCTAATAGCATCCGAGAACCAGAATTTAAGACACAAATTTACACCGTTGTTGTCTTTAATTCTGTCTTTCTTGTATTTTAACCACTTATTTTAAATCTTACTTATGGATCACAATTGTACAGATTCTGTAAATATGACAAAAATGGTTTCTTTTTTCTGTTTTTGTATAGAGAGAGATTACATGTGTTAAGGCTACAATAATAATTTAATGAGACATTTCACAATACTTAAGCTATTGAGAATACACACAGTGTGAAAAGTGCTAAGATATATTCTTCTGTCTCTTTGTACAAAACAGTGTTGACTAAAAACAAAATAAAAGGGAGAGATCTCAAGATTTATAGTCCTTCTGTCTTTTTCCATACATTTCCAGCAGCGAGAATCTGAGAGGAAATGGTGACACTCCTTTTTTTATCATCATGTGCTAAATATGAATCTCATTTGGTTTTCATGCAAATTTTCCTTCGTTTCTTATGTGCTCTACACAAGCTTAGGTTTGATTCGTGACAATGTACATGAAACGTGAATGAGAGCTTATTATCCACTGGTGTTGCCCTGGATACGTCTGGTTCACTGCATCATGAACAAATTGCAAGCAAAGTACTTATCGCTCTTTTCTGTACCTATCAAGTCATGTCAAACATATCATTCTGATTATTGATTCCTGTGTGCAAGAGCTGTTTTTAATCATGAGAATGTCATACATGCTCTTTATTTTTAAAGTAATAGCTGTTTATTTTAAAACCATTTGCAATTCAATATTTCACAAACCTACTCTTTCTATTCCTGTCTCACTCCCCCACTCTCTTTCTCATTCCCTTTTCTCTCTCTCTTTCTCTTACACGTTTCCTTCAAGCAGCCAATCACAGAATACATTGCAACACATGTAACTATTTCTTGACAATTAACTGTTACCTAGCAACTGGACCTTTAGAGAAAGAAAGAGAGAGACAGAGGGAGGGAGAGAGAGAAAAGAAGAAAGATCTGTGTAGTATACTGTGTCTTGGTTTGGTTGCTACAACATATAACACAGAAACAGCAAGTAGAGATGATATGCAACACCCACATGTGTCCATGGCGACAGGGAGAAAAAGAGCTAAACGCAAGCAGGGAAGTTTAAGGAAGAGTCGCAGATAGAGGGAGTTGTGAATGGAGACTATATTCAGAAAGTAATTAAAAAGGCATTAGTTTAAACTTGACAAAGTTATAATAGTTTTTTCTTATCTATTCTGAGGTATATCTGAATGAAGCGGCTTCTCGAACAAGAACAAATGTAGGGCGGGACTTGATTTTTTTGTCCATCTGGTATTGACTGGTTTGCTATTGCTGTGATGTCATGTGAGTGACAGGTTGTCCCGCCCTCGCGCCAGCAAACACGTCATCAGAGAAGAGATGTTGCTGCAAAAGGGAGGGGAAGTTATTTTGATTAAAGATTACATGAATTTAAAATGATTTGGACAGATAAATCATTTACAATTAAATATTCTATAAAAAAAAAAAAAAAAAGAATCGTAAATTTAGATACATGGTGACTTTAAAGGCCCACTGAAGTGCCTTGAAATGTGCAGCATTATTTAATGTGTTGACGTAATTTCCACTGAAACAGGAAGACAGGGCGGGACATATTAAACAGCTCCTCCCCTTTTTTAAATAGCCAATAGCATTTCATTTATATCACAGCTGAGCTCGGCAAAACTGCAGTTTCCTCCTAATCTACTCCGTATCGCTTTAAAATAAAGCATTCTGTGCAGAATTCAAATGGGTCCAATACGTTTTCTGGTATTCTTCGACTCGTGCATATGATTCACGCTGTGTTATGGTGTCTCTGGACGGGAGCAGACTGTGTGCCCTCTGGAAATGGAAAGCATATTCATACTGTCTGAATCGTTCCCTATCCCCTATATAGTGCACTAAGTGCCATTCACCATGTGGAAAATAGTAAATGTGTGAACAAGTGACCGATTTTAGCAGCTTTAGGGTCTAATAATGTAGGAGGCGGGATGCTTCAGATTCTAGCATTTGATTGGACAGAAAATCTAATGTACAGAGTGATGTCATCAAAATCATTGATCCATATTGGCAGAAGTGAAAAACTGCAAGTTTTGAATGCTTAATATCTTCTAAATGCGAATTTTGTCATTGTTTTGGAGCACACTAGCTTATAGATAACAGTGAGAATAACATATTCATACTAAAAGCCAAAAAGCCATTTTGATTTCAATGGGACTTTAAGGAACAGTTACACAGAGGAGGTCGTGAATGGAGAGATTCAGAATAGTAATTAATAAGACGTGGTAAGTCGAACCCTTCACATTCATTTAGAGAAGGTTAGATAACAGGGAGTCTCGTTGACGTAGACCAAAGGTGCTAAAAGTTTTGCCAAAGCGAATAATACAGACGCGCATACATATATTTGTGTTCATACGTACCAATATTCTCTCAGACGTCCTCACTAGCACAGAAATACACGCACACATACTACACACTGGAAGTCTAAAGTGATCTTGGTAAACGCTTTTAAGTCCTGTGCTGACCAAAAAATAGCGGACACAGACAGACCCCACTGACTTCAGACACTCGCTCCTGTCACTGAGGCACGCGGTGAACTGACCCGTCACAACACTGCCACCATGTGGCCGGAGTTACATAACACTCCAGATTCACCTTGCACACATCTGAAGGGGTAGTGGCGCTATGGTTTGTATTTCCAGCTGTTAAAATTATACCACTAGGATCCTGTCAGTCCATAAGCTGTTCTAGAAAGCATGTTTTCTGTTAAAGTGAGCTTATAAAAAAATATAAACAATTGTGTTCCTCAATGCAGATAAATAGACCAGTATTATTTGAGGGAATTAATGTCATTAGTGAATCGCTTCAATAATGCTGCATACTGCTGTTCTCTATTTTGTGCATGTATGAGTGCTATTTAGTAATGATGTATTTTATATGCAGTGTTAATGTGTGGTTTATAATAGGATGCTTTCATAAATACATAGAGATGGGAACCATATTTAATATAAGATCTGGAAGCCTTTGAGAAAAGAGACCACCTGGCTGACATCATTTATGAAAAGCATGTGAATGGGGATAGTGGTTGGAACATGGAGTGTAATATGAGAATAATGTATACAGTACAATGCTGCACTTACCTCTACATACATACATACAGAAACAAACGCATATAACAGTGTCTGCGTAATATGTCATTTAAAAAACAAGGTAAAACTGGTTCAAATTAAAGGGATAGTTCACCCAAAAATGAAATTTAGCCCATGATTTACTCACCCTTAAGTTATCCTAGGTGTATATGACATTCTTCTTTCAGACGAATACAATCAGAGTTATATTAAAAAATGTCCTGGCTAATCCAAGCTTTATAATGGCAGTGAATGGCTGTTTCTGTTTTGAAGTCCATAAAAGTGCATCTATCCATCATAAAAGTGCTCCACACGGCTCCAGGGGGGTTAATAAAGGCCTTCTGAAGCGAAGCCATGCGTTTGTGTAGGAAAAATATCCATATTTAAAACTTTACAAACTGTAATCTCTAACTTCCGCTAACTGTTGTATGCGCGTTCACTAGAGACTGGCGTTCCAGCGCATGGCATAGGACGCTCCGGTGAGAATATGCTAGTTCTCGCGAGAACCAAGTTTTGTTTTGCTCTGTCTTCTGTGCTTCCACATTCGTCACCGGGCCTGCGTCCTATGCCATACACTGGAACGCCAGTCTCTCGTGAACGCGCATACAACAGTTAGCGGAAGTTAGAGAATACAGAGATTAATTAGAGATTACAGGCCTTTATTAACCCGTCGGAGCCGTATGGAGTACTTTTATGATGAATAGATGCACTTTTATGGACTTCAAAACAGAAACAGCTATTCACTGCCATTATAAAGCTTGGAAGAGCCAGGACGTTTTTTAATATAACTCTGATTGTATTCGTCTGAAAGAAGAAAGTCATACACACCTTTAATTTTTGGGTGAACTATCCCTTCAATCATATAGACTACCATAAATGAATAATACTAATCCTAAAAACTAGTTTTAGTTGTGTTTAGTTATAAAACAAATATTTTATATTTTCCCAAGTAAGCACTGTGCAAACCAACCCCAAATTGCACACATAATTTTATTTATAAATGAAAAAATCAGGAATGGATGTTTTGTTTTACCCAAGAACTAAGGATTTAATTTGCAACTTATTATAATTAGCTACATTAACAAAGAGATGCAAGATATTCAACAACAAATATTGTCAATCAACCGCTGTATTTAGTTTAATGTTTGAGTACAGTTCAACACGAGTAATCAATCATGAAAAAAAACAGACAGAATTATATTTAAGTATGAAAATGTATTCACCTGATTTTATTCCTGCCACACAAATGGCTTTGTATATCAAAAGCTTCAACTAAAGATTCTCCACAGAAAATAATAGCTGATTGTATAGCTTTAGCTTTGTTTGGAAAGAGCTAGAGTGTCTGTTTTTACTCTCAAGGTTTTTTTTTTCTTCATTATCCTGCTGGAAAGTTTTCCACAATCCACATTCCCAACATTTGTTTTTCTGCCAGGGAACTTTAATCGCACCTTCGAGACCTGAACATGAAGGAGTAGGCTACAGAAAAAAGATGCACGCTTGTATACTAACATGTCTAATATGTGACTTGTTTTATCCCCAATATAAATGATATTTCCTGAATAACATTAATGTGTTTGATTATAATATTTGCAAATATTTACCTCCCTCTACCTCTCACTTTCGCTCGCTTTGACCCTTCCGTTTTCATTTTTGAACACTTTCACTCGTCTGGTTCTCACCACCCTGTTCACAGGACGGACTACTCGAACCATGTACCGCCGTGGATACTTTGTTTGACTCGGTCCCATTCCTTTCACACTCTGAGGAGCCAGTTCCTTGCCATCCCCTCCTTCCTCACCCTCCTCTCGGTAACCATGATGACGGAGGGAAGGTTCCAGGGTTGCTAGGCGATTGTTAAGATCTGTGATGCGCCTCTGTAAGTGGGAGACTTCTCTGAAGAGATCATTTAGGGACTCCGAGAGAGGACGAACCCTGTGAGAAAGAAGAGAGTGTGAGATGGGACTGGAATGTGTGAGAGTGTATGTATGTGTGCAACATCTGTATGAGAGAAGGAGTGTAGAATTGTTCTTCTGTAAGGATTTGTACAGAAATACTTAAATAGCTAAAAACTTTTTTTTTTCATATAAGGACATAGCCCTACACTTTGCACACTCAAATCTGGATCAAAATACCAAGTGAGACCTAAAAATAAGAGAGTGTTAGTATAGGTAACATTATTGATGTAAATAAGGAGATTTCAGATTATTTTAGTGCACTAGAATGTGTGGTCAGTAAGTCAAAGATCATACATTAACAGGATGTAGTGTAAAATGACAAGACTGAGCTTCTGGTCCTCCTAGCCAAGACCTGCCTCACAAAATCTCAAAAGGTCACACCACTACTGCCTCCAGCTGTGTTAAAATGCTCGGTGCCACAGGATGACGATTCCTTTGTACACCACATTATGACAACTGTCCAATCCTGCCCGCTTCAGGATCAACAACAAAAGGAAAACTAAGCCTTTTCTCAAATTTACTCTATACTTGGTAGTGCATCTGGTCTGCTAGCAGCCTAGCATTTTCACAGCTAGACTGCTGCTAATCTCTCTTCTGGCATCTCCCACACTTATCCTCAAACGCATCCAAAACCCTGCCATCCAGTCAATATGTTATTAGTTCTTTAACGCGTTTAAATTTTTTCCTTGTGTAAACATTCGTACGTAGCTATATTTATTCGTTGCGCCGCGTCTTGATGCTTGCCACCCGCACTGTCTTGCTCATGAGCGCCGCTTAAATGCTGTGTCAAGTTAAAAAGAAGCTAACAAACTTTTAAAAACACATTGCCATTCCGTTGCTTTTTGTCTCACGTGTTTAACCCTTGTGCGTCAATTTAAAAAAGTTACTCTGAGGTCCTTAGAGGACCTGTTATAAAAGAAGCTTTGGATCACAGATTTAGGCCCAGTTTCACAGACAGGGCTTAGATTAAGCAAGGATTAGGCCTTAGTTCAATTAGGACATTTAAGTAGCTTTTATGAATGTGACTTAGAAAAAAAAAACATTACTGCTGTGCATCTTGAGACAAAACAATGGCACTGACATATTTTAAGATATCTCAGTGTAAAATGCTTTCAGTTCAAACATGCATTTTAGTCTGGGACTAGCTTAAGCCTTGTCTGTGAAACCGGGGGTTAAAGAGATAGGCTAGTTCACCCAAAAAGGAAAATTTGCTGTTAATATACTTAACGTTACCCTCAGGCCATCCAAGATGTAGCCTAGGTGTCTTTTTTTCTTCAGTTGAACAGTAAAGAAGATTTTTAGCTGAAACTGTGGGCCTTGGTGATTCATATAATGCAAGTCAATGGCTACCGTCAATTTGAGAAAAAAAACAAAAAAACAAAAACATATACAGGCAAAACAAAATGAATGGTTCCTGACGAAAGGTCCTGGGCGCGTTCACGGCAGTCTGGAGTGCGAGCTTCCTGTCGCATAATGACGTATGCGCAGGAGCAAACTCAGATGTGATCTGACACTGTGTTCAAACCTCTCTTTCTTGTTTTTATGAAAGAACTTGAAAAATACAGCATTTCAGTTAAATTGTCTGAGAACATAAAAGCCTTAGAAACATTATCTGTTTGCAATTCTTTTCTTTTTTCAGTGTCATGTAATTCTCATAATTTGTCAATATGTTCAATATTGACCCCCTCCCATTTTTTGTATTTTGTTGTTATTTGTTATTACTTGTGTATTGTTTTTAACATCAATAATAAAAAAAATCTGACACTGTGTTCGTTTTACAACAGAGAGGGAGGATGCGTGTGTATTGATCATCAAATTGGTACTTTGTGTTTATCCTGGATGCCGCAACCTATATAAAAATTAAGATTATGTTCGCATGCGCGATTTCAATCGTGAAGTTTGACTTAACAGATTTCCAACTTTTGAGCTCCTGCGCATACGTCATTATGCGACAGGAAGCTTGTGCGCCAGACTGTCGTGAATGTGCTTAGGACCATTTACCGAGGCTGTGGATTACAGGTAATAATAATGTTGTAAATAATGTTCAGTTTCTACTCAATAAATCGTCAGGAGCCGCGCGGTATTAATTTTGTTTTGCTTGTATGCGTGGATTTTTTTTGACTCTCAAAGGGACAATAGCCATTGACTTGCTTTATATGAATCTGTTCTACTGAAGAAAAAAGACACCTTGAGGGTGAGTAAATTAACAGCAAATTTTCATTTTTGGGTGAAGTTTGGTCTCATAAAGAAGACCATTGGCAGATTTCTGTTGAAAAGTAAAAAAAAGTTATAGAGGTTTAAGCTTATGAAAATGATTTATGAACAATATTTTATATAAAATTAATATTTAATAAAACATGCTGAACTCAAAACTGCTAGAAAATCAAAGCCATAGTCTAAACGATTTGTGTTCCAAATTTGAGGTTGATATCTCAAATTAGCTTTTAGTAAGATTTTGTTTGGCCACAGGACCAAATTTTTCCTATTAAATGACAGCGCTAGGATTTGTGATTTGCAGTACAGTAGAGTTTTTCTCTCTCAAATATTACACGTGCACACACACACACACACACACACACACACACACACACAATGCATACAAACCACACTCTGACATCCAACACACCCACACAATTATAGCTGCATAATTTATCCAATTGGCTCTATAATATGCAGAAAACAGGAAAAAAGTGAGTATTTGCTTTTATAATGAAAATGGTGCCATCTTGTAAATATATATATATATATATATTAAAATTTTTAATTTTGAAGCCTTTGCCAACAGAATGAAAGCTTATTGACAAAAACTGCATCATTTTATAGTTAAATGTCCCTGGGATTAAAAATTGCAGTTTTAATGGGTTTCACTGGGGACATTTTTGTCCTTAAGGTCCTGAGTGTAACTATTTTGTGTACCTAATATAGATTTATTAAAGGAAATGGAGGTGAAATATTAAAAGTCTAATAAAAATACATACTTGTGCCAAAAGTTATGCAATTGGCATTAACACAGGCAAAAAAAAAAAAAAAAACTAAACTGAATAAGACAAAAATGTTCTTAAGGACACACAAGGTTTAAACCCAAGAATGTGTTCTTTGTGAATGACTCCAAGTAGTAGGCCTACTTTCAATTACAGGATTCTTTAGCTTCAGCTTTTAAATGGGGGTGTATGTCTTGTAAAACTTTTCCATCAGGACTTTTTTTAGTATTAATTTTTTAGCTAGTTTAATAGTTTACAGTCATGGTCAGAATTATTGGCACCCCTGGTAAATATGATCAAAGATGGCTATAAAAATAAATCTGCATTGTTTATCCTTTTGATCTATCATTCAAAAAATTCGCAAAAATCTAACCTTTCATTGAAGTAAAAGAATGGAAAATGGGGGGAAACTCACATTATGAAATAAATGTTTTTCTCCAAAACACGTTGGCCACAATTATTGGCACCCCTAAAAATTTTTATGAGTAAAATATCTCTGAAGTATATTCCCATTCATATTTACATTTTTTAGCACACCAGGGTGACTAGGAGCATGAAATTGTCTACACTGTAAAAAAAGAAAAGTTGACATAACTTAAAATTGTAAGGCAACTTGCTGCACAGCTTTTTTGAGTTTACTCAACTTTTAAACAAAGTAGTTCACTTAACTCAATTAACTAAGGTCACGTCTCCCAATTTAAGATCTTTTGTTCAGCTGATTGAGTTTTTATAGTTTTTTGATTTTGTGTTGAAAATTGTTTATTTTTTTATGTCACCATCATGATTCTTTAGTTGGGCAGTTTGACGACTTTTTAATGTTATTGTTTCTCTGGCTGCTGTAACTGAGTTTGCTATGGCAAGAAAAGCAAGAGAAAACACAATCAGATGCTGTCAGCGGCTTGATGATAAGAATATAATCATTGTGTAGTGGCTTAATTCACTGATTTTATGACTGAGTTTAATATGAGCAATATACTATTAACTTTGTTTTATTGTGATTCTAGAAAAGATCTAGCATGGTTTTAATCAGAAAAGCTAAATAAGGTTTAAAACAGATTGTACACTAAGCACTTTGACCTCCTGTGAGATTTACTCCCACAGACATCAAGAATCAGCCTATGAATCTCAACAATGGTGACATGCTTCATGCCGCAATGCATTCTGGGAGCAATGGATGAGTTTTGCATGATGCTCCCAGAATGCATTGTTAACTTGTTGCAACTTGTATGCTTGTTAACTTGCATTTACAAATCGAATTTACAATTAATACTAGGTTGGTCAAACGATTGCTGAACCAACTTCTTTTCACTGGTTAAGCCAACTTTTTTGCATTTAATTGTCCAGTTAACTAAAACATAATCATTAGTAAAAAATTTTGTGAGTTGGATTTTTTACAGTGTAGCTATGACGTCTTGTTTCACAGAAGTATAAATATGAGGAAACACAAAGGCCAAATTACCTAAATCATTCATCACAATGAGTAAAACCAAGGAATAGAGTTCTGATGTGCAGCAAAAGATTGTTGAGCTTCACAAAATAGAAAGTGTCTGTAAGAAAATATCTAAAGCATTGAAAATTCCCATTTCCACCATCAGGGCAATAATTAAGAAGTTCCAATCAACTAAAGATGTTACGAATCTGCCTGGAAGAGGACGTGTGTCTATATCGTCCTAATGCAAGGTTATGAGGAGAGTTTGAGTGGACAAAGACTCTCCAAGGATCACAGATGGAGAATCGCAGAGATTAGTTGAGTCTTGGGGTCAGAAAGCCTTTAAAAAAAATCTAACAGCCCCTACATCACCTCATGTTGTTTGGGAGGGATTCAAGAAAAATCATTCTTGCTCATCCAGAAACAAACTCCAGCATATTCAGTTGTCAGACACGACTGGAAATAAAGGACCTGGTTCTGTGGTCAGATGAAACTAAAAAAAGAGCTTTTTGGCAGCAAATCCACCAGATGGGTTTAGTGCAAACAGGGATAAAAAGTACCCCATGCCCACGGTTTAATATACCACTGGATCTTGTGGGCCTATTTTTTTGCTGGAGGTCCTGGACATCTTGTTCAGATACATTGTATAATGGATTCTAGCAAATACCAACAGATAAAAAATCAAAACCTGACCGCTTCTGCTAGAAATCTTATAATGGGCCGTGGTTGGATCTTCCATCAGGACAATGATCCAAAACAAACATCAAAATCAACACACAAATGTGTCACTGAGCACAAAATGAAGCTTTTGCCATGACCATCCCAGTCCCCTGACCTGAACCCTATAGAAAATGAGTGGGCTGAACTGAAGAGAAGAAGCACCAACATGGATCTGGGAATCTGAAGTATCTGGAGAGATTCTGTATGGAGGAATGGTCTCTGATCTCTTGTCAGGTGTTCTCCAAACTCATCAGGCGTTATAGAAGAAGACTCAGAGCTGTTATCTTGGCAAAAGGAGGTTGCAAAAAGTATTTAATAAAAGGGTGCCAATAATTGTGGCCAACGTGTTTTGGAGAAAAGCATTTATTTCATAATGTGATTTACCCCCCACTTTCAATTCTTTTACTTCAATGAAAGGTTAGATTTTTGTGAATTTTTTGAATAAAAGATAAAAAGGATAAACGATGCAGATTTATTTTTACAGCCATAATTGATCATATTTACCAGGGGTGACAAAAATTCTGACCATGACTGTAGGTGTTTGTTATTGGTGCTTGATGTCTAGCTTCACATGCTTTGTGTATTATTAGCAATTTTTTTTGATCTGGTAATTGCCACTAGTGGGATAATAAAATAAAAGAGATCAGCTTCAACAGTCTCAGTCTGAATGAGAATAGTGTCATTATTCCATGTACACCCAATACAGTCATTCAGGCAGCAGGTGTGCCTGAGAAATCCTTTTTTTGGCATTTTAAGTGCTGTTTCAATGCTTGTGGCTTAGAATAAACTTAATGAAAACAATCTCCTCAAGGCTAAGGGAGTGAGTCTGTTAAACTGCAGACTTCGGGACAACAAACCCCAAAGGACGCTGCATTTTTCTTGTTTATATAAAACAGTCCAACAAGCAGCTTTCATGTGCAAAAAAAAAAAAAAAACTTTAAATGAAAGTTGGCAAAACAAGAAAGCTTTACGGATCTTAGCAAAGAGAGAGATAGGCCTAGCTACATTAACAGATAAGTGTTGTAGGAAATGCATATTAAATATATAAAAAATATTGGTGGTTGGTTAACACTAATTGCTTTTGTACTTCAACACCAATACAGTAAAAAGTCTTTACAATGAATTTGTTCAGGTATTAGGAAGGATAATGTGTTACCTGGAGTAGTCTGGCAGAAGGGCATTGGGCTGTGAGTGTAAGAGAGTCTTGATATCTTTGAATATGCGTTTGCCCCAGGCGTCCAACACTCGAGTCACGCTGCGTATGTTAGCCACGTTCACATTCTCCGCTGCCGTGAGGGCAAAGACAATGAGGTTAGTCTTTAATAAGGCCAGCAACCACATGACGAGGCATGAAGAGGCTGTCTTGATACTTCAGAATGGGTTTAATCAGGTTTCTTTCACTAGACTACAGGGCTTTAACTTTAAAGGGTAGAACTAGGAGATGTCTGTTTGTGTTTTAGCTAGGCTGACAGATAAGGGTATGAGTTATTTGGTGTACACTGGTGGTCAGCAATGTGATTTGAATTTAATATTAGCTCCATGAAACTGTAAATCTGAACAAATGTGTTGCAGTTGAGTCCAGACTGACCCACTTTTTTTTACATAGTCCAACACAATGATTTGAAGTTGTTTTTGGAATGGACGCATCACAAAATGCACAGAATATTCCCACAGAATTCCACACAAATTTCCACTTATTGCGTGCTTAGTTAAGAAATATTAGGCTAAATTGATATTGCTTTCAGCTAACAATAGGAATAAGCAGTCTCAACTCAGTTTCACACATTTTACCATTCTTAAATCTATTCTATATATATATAAAAAATGTATCTGTTTTACCTCCTTCTCTGTAGTTCCAGTTCCCATAATCCACTTCGTTGCTTATCCCAAGGCATGGAGACAAAAACGCCACAACCACCATAGGCACCATCAGTATCTTCTTTGCCGTGGGAACAGTCATGGTAAAGAAGTGGCTGAGATGTAAAGGAGAGGCAGGGAGGAATAGCAAAAAGTTAAACAAGTACTAAGAACACTCCAAACGTAAGAGATTTAAACCTTTACCCTGCCAATACATCTGGCACACGGGAGAGAACTTTGTTTTTTCCATGGACAAACAGCCTGAAGTGTTTTTTTAGGGTCCGATCGATGACATTGTGAAAAATAGTTCAGAGGCCTGCATTTTTATACGATTATATCCTCTGTGTTTTATCTTACTCATCTATTCTTTGTCAATTTCTTCTCAGGACACTTTACAGGGCTCTTTTGTTGTCCTTTTTAGGGTTTTTTTATTAGAATTTAATATTAAAGTAATAAAGGCCAACATGTATTTATTTATTTTTTATTTTCTGTTATATTAATAACCTTTTCAGAAATAACCTTAGTATCCAACTATTAAAATCACACAACAAAGTAATAATTTTCTGTTGAAATATTTAATTAATTACAGTACAATCTATTTTAAATGGATTATTTCTATAGTAGGGCCTACATTTCCACATTTTCTATAAGCACCTCCTTTTTTTAACCATTGATTGAAAAAGTAAAATTGACTTTATTTTATTTTTATTTTTCATGTTTTATTTGTGGAAAGTGCCTCATGCACTTCACTTCCAAAGAAGAGTCACGCGAGTGTTGGGTATTTCCAGTCTATTTAAATGAATGACTTTAGTTCATTCAGGAACACAGAGGGGAGATGGATGACGGGTTGATTGTCTTGTGACTGGCCTAAATGATAGCAAACTCAATTAGTTTATTTGAAAGAAAGTCTCCTTTGTGCTGCATGGAGCCACAAGGCCCAATGACTGAGGCATTAAATAGCTCTCTGAGGTAAGATAACTGTGAGAATGCAGAACTGCTAAAAACATGATCAGACTAAAACAATCTAATTTCAGAGAAATGCTGCAGGAAAGCAAAGAGAAACTGGAATGACTCCACACTAAGAGGGAGTCCAGAAGGGAGAGAGAGCTTTACATAATATTGAACTTGGAGATCATAGTAATTGACTTATTTTTAGAGTGAGTCAGAAAAGAGGCATTTCTCAAAATGGCTCCACATTGTGGCGTAGCAGAGATCTGGATGAGCTCAAGAATCCAAAAATCACAGGATTAATGTTTGATCAGGACACTTACCCATTTCACACATTTTTTCCAAATCATGCAGGCTTTAAAATGCAGAGAGAAGGAGCTGACATAACACATGAATATCAATCAAACACTTACAACAGACATATACATCCTAAACATTCGGATTTATTGATTTTTACACTTGCTGTAAAATAGATTTTTGATGCTTTATGAGATCTAGACTGACCCAACTGCAAGATATGAAGAGAGAGGGAAAATAGAAGAGTAGTAAAACTGTGGGACACAGATAAGTGCAATGTGTGTTTAAATTCCACTATAAAAGTTACTTACTTTTTCAGGGAACAAGATGTGGCTTTCCTTTCTCTTTTTTTGCTGTCCTCTCCTCTGCTGTAATATCACTGTCCTGTCCACTTCTTCTCTTTGAACGTCGTGTTGAAGTCTATTGACAGTCAGACACACTTAAACTTATGTCTGCCCTGCATAAGAAGTTGTGTACATTCACCTCTCTATCTCGCTCCTCTCTCCTCTATCTTATTCTTTCCCCTCCCTTCTTTTTTTCTATTTTCTCTCTCTCCCACTTTCTTTTTCTCTTTCTTTCTCCCCCACCTCCCCTCCATCTGTTGGCCTCTGCCTTCTCACTCCCTCCCAAAATATCACCCTTTCCAGATGTTCACCTTTTCTTTAGATTTATTTGATGTTTTCTCTATCTGATAATTTGCCCTTTTTTCTCCTTATAGTGACTCACACACAACCTTATAGTAAATAGTGAGGACCTTTCATAGACATTATAATAATAATGCTATACCTAACCTCTAAACCAACCCCTTACTGAAACCTATTGACATTTTGAAGCGAAACACGATTTAGCTGATTTATGAGCATTTCAAATAGCGATAACCACTTCAGATGTCCTCATCTGTCAGTTTTTGACATATGTTGACTCTATGTGTGAGGACATTTTCTCTCTCACACACACACACACACACACTTTGTGGGGACATTTTGTTATGTAAATGTAAGGTTTTCCAGAACCACACACACACACGCAGACAAAGAGACTCGAGCAGGTTAGCAGAGCAGTCAGTCTCATAAATCAGGTAGTCTCACATGATTTCTGTTATTCAATCAAAAGGCTCTTTAACATTGCTGAGCAACAACTGCATGAACTTGCATGTGCCTTTCAGTTGGAATGCTCTTTTATTAAAAACACTGCATTCATAATTCTGTCTTCACTTTGCACTGTGTTATTTCCATGGTTACAGTGGGTGAATTTTTGTTTGCCACTTCAATAAATGTCTTTTAAACTTGGATAAAAATAGAAAATTTGCCTTAAGTCTTATATTTTTTGATGTAAGAAACATATGTGCCTACCAAAGGTAATACCATTTACCTTGATAAAGACTTGATCATACTTTTAAATGTAATACAAGAAGGCCATTTTCAGTTATAAAACAATTGTTCCCAACCTCACAGTCAAGATCAAATCTTGTGTGGTTGTTACGCCATTTAAATCCAGGAACTGCAGCAGAATGAATATACACATTTATAATTCAAAATCAACTTTTCAAAAGTAGCCTGGAATTAACCTGCATCATGCATATACAGGATGACTCTCATAATGACTGCAGAAAGAAAATATGTGAAAGATTATGGGACGGGAAATATTTTTATTCCCTGGTATCCAGATGTTATATTTGTTGTGCCTCTCTCTCTCTCTCTCTCTCTCTCACACACACACACACACACACACACACTTTTTTTGCTCTCCCTCTCCCTCTGTTTTTGTGGTATGTGAGGTCGCTTTTGCCTGGTTTATACAAGTATGTGAGTATTCCTTTAGCTCAGCAGTCACATGGCACATATGCACCTGTTTCTCATTAAATAAGGCAATTTGTCACCTCTAACTGAATTCCTTGCTCCTCTTCTCCTTGCTCTTCATTTATCTCTCAATCTCAGTCTTTTTATCTTTGCCATGTAGTATGTGAGGTGTGTGTGCAGTCTTGATTGCTCAAATTTAGTCTTAAGTGTTCTTTTTTACATTTTCACTTACAAACACTATTAGACATCTTCTTCTGCCTGTTATCTATTTTAAATCAGATATTATATATTTTTTCTATACATAGCCTAATATTTACTTTAAAGACATACTCAACGGTGGGAAAATGTATTTGATTCGGTACTGCTTTTTTTGATTTATCTGCCCTGGTGCTAAATATGTGTATTTCCGTGACAGTGATGTAATCATTACGTAATTCATTTTTGATGATTTTGGAAGTCCTCTTTATTTGATGTGAGTCAGGCGCTCTCTCGCAAAGTATCACATGCTCTTCTGCTGCCACCTGGTGGTCATTTTTAAAGGGTACATAACACAGTTAGTGACAGTCTCATGTTAATCTTGAGTACCTATAGAGTAGTATTGAATCCTTCATATCTCAGAAGAGTCTTTAGTTTTATCAGATTTATAAAAGACAGATACGCTGTACCGATTCTTTCCGAAAACAGCCGAACTCGTGGAGGCGTGTAGTGGGCGGAGCTAAAGAGTCACGAGCACACACACACACGAAATACATCATGGCATTATCCCTGGATAACTTTGGATTCACTATACGTTCGTGTTGTTTACATTATATGCACTTACGCCCCGATTGCCAACAAAACAGACATTTGATGCAGTTTCACTCACCGCCAGTGGTTTCGACTCATGACCGGGAACAAACAAACACACTTGCAGAACTCTGTTGCTGCTCTGGAAAAACAAACTGCATCCACTGTTTCCTTAACGCTGGGTTATTTGGGAAGCTGAACAAGGTTATCTTTCCCTCACAGTCAAAAACACACTTCTTTAGTGACAAATCGTTGATTTTGTGGTCTAAAAACAAAATGACAGCGCTTCTGTAACCAAACAAAGCTTGTTGATGGGCACGCTTTTGCACGCTCATCCGGGAGAAGTGCCCATACAAGCAATTCCGCCCTTTATGACGTCATACAGGGCCATACTCAGAAAAAAACTTTCCGAAACTTGTTTTTTGAAATTTTGGCCATGTTTAGCATGAGAATCCAACTCTTTAACAGTGTAAATATGTCAGAATGCATGAAATAGCACTAGACATTCCCTTTAAACACAATTATAAACCATCTAGCATACTAGCTTAGTAAAAACGCTTGTCTGACAAGAGCATGTAACTTTTTTTAAGACCTGAACTGATTTTTTTTTCACACACTTTGTAAAGAAACTACATTTCAGTGTTGAAACTTTAACAGTGTTTAAAAACTAAACAATAGTTTAGCCTATTCAGATTTGAGTAGGCCTATTATGCTATTACATTATCAATATAACAACTAAAGAACTACAGTTCTGTAAAAGGACAGAATTAAGGAAGTGAGCTTGTGGAGTGAGAGAGGAAATGTTCTCTGAGGATTGCATGGGATTGTACTTCATGATCTTTAGTGTCATGTAAACTTCCACTGTGATGTAATATGGCTTAACTTCCTGTGTTGTCTAAACAGAAAACAGTTTTTTTTTTTTACCACTTCTTTCGGAAACGGTGTGCTAGATGGTGATATATCTGAGCTTTGATGAAACAACACAAAGAAATAAAAGGTGGATCCTTTTGTTTTTTATTTTTTAAATGAAAGGAAATGTATGCGGTCAAATCTGTGCTGTGTTGGCTCGTAATTCTGTGCTGTTGGCAGGAAACTCAAGGTATAGTTGACCATTATTCATGTGCCATTGCAGCGTGTGTTTTATTTCATTTTCATTATTGTATTGCTTGATTTCTCACCCACACTCTCTCAAGCCGAATTAGAAAGTTATGAAAATACCAGGAGAGCACAGATGGTTCAATAACACCATGCTCTTTCCTCTGTCCCTCCAGCCAAAGCCACACTCTCTATGCTGAACAGAACCAGAGTGGCACTAGCGGGAGATTATCTTGAATTCAACCTGTCAGTGTTCATTCCAGCAAACTGCAGCTCGAGCCTTGCATGCATCACTCATAAAAGGAGCATTTGGAGTAAAAAATTTAAAAGTACATTTTTTGACAATACAGTGTCGGAGACAACACGTATCAAAATGCACAACAGCTCCAGTTCTGGCAATTACTACTTTCGTTTAGCACAAGAAAAATGTGGACAAAATGTGGAAGTGCATTGGGTGGTTCATGTGAGGGGTGAGTCTGCAGGTCATTGATCATCCAGGATTGGTCTTACATTTTATGTGCACTATGAATGAAATGCACTGGCGTCTTTTGCTAATTTCTCAGGCACAACTTAAACAGTAAAAAAATACTGTGAATCTTGAAATTGATAGTGATTTTTACTATTTTGACCTATCAGTTGATAAATTTGTGGCCTTGTGAGCCAATAGATAGGCTGGACCGATGAATAAAGAGGATTGTTATGGATTCATAAAAAATGATGACAACAAAAGAAGACAGGATGACTGTGAGTTCAGTTTTATGACATGAAACTGCCACTTTCAGCAAAAGAAAGGGGTGATGCAAAAACTGAGCCAGAAACAACATTTCTCTCTCTTTCTCCCTCGTTGCTTCTCTCCCACCCTAACGCTCTTTTTTCTAGATGAAGGTTATCAGGAGCCAGCTGAGGAGTTAGACAATGCCATCATCACAATGATGGCTTTCTCAGGAATTCTTCTCATCTTCAGTGTTGCTGGGTCACTTTACATATTAAAGAGCTACAAGGTAACACTTGGCCACACATAGTGTCAGAAACAATAGAACATACTATAATAGTTGAATCTATTCTCTAATTGTGTATACTTTATTCTATACTTTAATGCATGAATCAAATGATACTCATGCTGTAAAAGTTCATTCTAACAATGAGGGGTTATAGATATGGACTGATAACTAAAAAGTATTCTGTCTGTCTGTCAGTTCAGAAAAGATTGTCTTTGTTTTATTATGCAAGATGTGTAATTCCAGATGGACTGTCCAGAGTTGCTTTGATTGCGAGCTAGTGCTGTTATGAGCAGAAAAGGGCAGACGTGTAATTTCCAGAAAACTGTTACTGTTAGTTTCAGCTCTAGTTTTGCCTCTTTTTAGGATCAACCTCCTTGTAGAGAAGACAAAAATGTAGTAGCGGAGCAGAGACCAGAGGAGAGTGATGATGTGATATTGGATGAGAATGCTGCATCTGAATCACTCTACACAGTGAGATATCACTTTCTAGATTTTCTTTTTCTATGTCTCAATATTTGGAATTTATTGGGTAAAGTTTTTAGTAAGAATTTTAAATAAGGTCTAATAAAGTCACCTTATACTCCCTTCCAACAGGCTCTACAACACAGATCAAGCTCCATTTATGATACATTGAATCCAGAGATGAAGATGCATAAAGAAAACACAAGGAAGAAAAATTCAGATAAAAAGGTTTGTTTAATAGGGGAAAATTGTGCAGTATTACATGACCTGTTATAATGGCCTACATTAAATGATTAATTGTTATTATTAATTATATTACATGTATGACTCCATTAAAAGTATAGTTGTTAATTTGAATATATAAACACAGAGTGCATAATAACTCTAGCTTGTTTCTTGAGGATAGAATCATGCAGTGAAGGTTCTTTATGACATACTTTGCATTTATGGTAAAACTCATTTTAAAAAGTAATACTTACGAACTTAGACACACAGTCATAACCAGAAAGCACATATTATCACTGGTAACAATACAGCATTAAATAAAAAAGGAAACTATACAGTCGCAGAAAAATGGAACAAAAGCTGCCACTGGGATGGTACCCTTTAAAAGGTTCTAATATCTACCATTTAGGAGGTACTAACGTGTACTCTTTAGGTACAAAGGTGTACCTTTTGAATACCGCCCCAGTGACAGCTTTTGTACCTCTTTTTCTGAGAGTGTAAGGTAATCCAGCAGATGTAATGCATGTTGAGAAATTGATGCATATAGGCGTCTTAAGGTGATGATACACGGGGCAACTTTTTGAGCAATGTTGCAGGGCAATGTTGCCGTCAACGGGCTACCAGGTAAAACACAGGGCCCACGACCGATCTAAAGCATCCAGATAGAAATTTGTTGCCCATTCCCAATGGGAAAGTGCCCAAGCAACATTAAAACGCTTAAAACATTGCTCAAAAACTTTTGTAATAAAAGCATTCTCTCTGGATAGTTTATCCACTATTATCATCATCGTAGTGTTGCAGAAACACAATAAAAGAAATGCTAAAAAATTTTTAGTCCTAAATTGGTTATAAGCTATATATTCCTTAAATTTGTACATCATGATTGCTTTATTTCTGATTGTTAAGGAATTATCTAACCACTTCATAATTATTCTATGACCTGAGGAAAAATTGTGTGAAATAAAAAATATGTGAGTTAAACCTGATATCACCCTGCATCAAAAAGAAAATGTGTCATAATTAGAATTTGAGTGTTGTTTTAGAATACCAACAGTTTCTGTTGCTGTGTTCTCTTTCAGCAATGCAAAGCGCAAGAAGATGAAGTATCTGAATCTGTCTATGAAAACCTGTGAATGATGAATGAATTTACATGACCTGCTAGAATATACTTCGTGTCAAATAAAGATATTTTGTATCATTTATTATTTTATTGGCCAGTGTACAGTGTAACAGAAAATAAATGAAAGATTAAAACAACTGAAAGCTGCATCAATATGTGTCGTTTTCCCCCAAACATCTCGCCTGCTGGATAAAAACGGAATAAATTTTCTGTAGCTCGTGAAGGACCCGCTTTTGCGGCGTGTAAACCAATCAAAAAACAGCTTTATATGTGTGCAACCAATGGGAACACTCATATTGGAACTTCCTGTGTGTTTGCCCCTCCTTCTTATGTGTCAACAATGGCAGCCGAAGGAGATTTTCTGATGCGTTACCGGGCAGTGTCAAATAAACTGAAAAAGTAAGAGCTGAAATAAGAGCTTTATATTACTAATAGAAGATTATTTTCAATGTTATCTTTGGTAGACAATCAATGTTGTCTACAATATTGAGCGTGACCAAAGAATGTCATAACAGCACTACACAAGCCACACTAGCAGGTTGCTAACTAAATGTAAAGAGATTGAATGAGCCCGTTATTGTACGATTTATGTATAAACAGCTGATGATGTATTACATTTTGTGGATGTTTAATTTCAGGCGAGCTTCTTCGCATAACGAACAATTCCAGCAGAGTAGCTAGTTGGATGTTCAGCCTGTCAAATTAATCTCGTTTATTGGCGTTTTAATATTTCGCTCTTCTTGAAATCACAGACGTTTTCTGCGGAAGCCTAATGTTGCTGAAGCAAGTGAACAGTTTGGTGAGTATTGTATCAGTAGACTGCTCAGATTACGTGTAGTAATGCTAGTCACTGTTTATCACTGTATGGCATCTTTCTTCAGGTCAGCTGGCCAAAGAGCTGAAACAGCAGGACTGTCCTCAGTATGCTGCCTTCTGTAATCTCGCCATGGCCCGGTAAATGATCAATTTATAAAATATATTAAATATCTTAGAATAACATCTAACAGTATAGTACTATAGTGAGTAGAAACTAAATATTTTCCAAATGATATTTTACACGTTTATAATATAATAAACGTGTAAGCAGAGGTCTCCAAAACAGGGGTCTCCAAACTCGGTCCTGCCACTGTCCTGCAGAGTTTAGCTCCAACCCCCAATTAAACACACCTGAACCAGTTAATTAGTGTTTTACTAGGGCCTTGTAAGACACTGATTAGCTGGTTCAAGACTGAGTTTGGAGACCCCTGGTTTATAGTGTGAATTTGGTCTTTATACACGAAAATATATTGCAGTTTTTTTTAAATTGTAGAATTGGGGTCCCTCGCATGAGGCTGATCATATTTCTAACTAAAAGATTGAAAGCTCTTGTTGTAAAGAACATTTTTTTTCTGTCTTCATAGCTGTGAGCAGACTCTGTTCAATGCTCCAGGAGAAGCCCTGGCTCTGACTGATGCAGCCCGACTCTTTCTGGCCTCGGAACAGGAAACCAGAGCTCTGAAGGCTCCCGGCTTCGATGAGAATATGCAGGCCGCAATGAACTGCTATAGTTTTGCTATTAAGGTATTTATCGCAATCAAATTTATCACTAGTGACTCATGCAGATAAGCATATATGAACAAATGTTATTCATTTGCGTAAAGCTGGGCTCAGATTTCAATATGCAGCTTTAAATAGAATCAAAAACATTTATAATAGGTGTAGAGCAATAAATTTACATTGAAAATGTCTTTTTATGTTTTTAATACAAATAAAACAATGTTGCTCCTGCTCTGTTTAGCCTGGCATAGTGCTATTTTAGTATCATTGAGATACTATTATAGGTTTTATGTTTATTTTTTTAATATATATCTACATAGTTTTTATACATTTTTTATTTCAGATTTAGTTATTTTAGCACATCAAAGTGAAACTAAATGAAAAGGCTTTCTTGGCAACTTGACTGGAATAAAACAAATTTAAGGGGGCGTTTACATGACACTGTTTTCAAATAAAAACGAAAAAAAATTGATGCGTTTTGGCCGTTCATTTACACAACAACAGCATTTTGAGGCCCTGAAAAAGCAAACTTTTGAAAACAATACCGTTGTCATCTCTGTGTAAACTACAAGAATGTGAATTTGTGAAAACAGTGACGTCATGCACGTGTGTATTACGTGTTCAGTCTATAGGCGCATAGTGTTTCTTTACAAAGTGACATCGCCAACTACTGGCCTGACAGCAGAATACAATGATTTTAGTCGTTTTTGCAGATCCGTGTGAACGGGGATCGTTTTGACAACACTGTTGTCTGTACTAGTGTTGTCAAAAGTACCGACCGCGATACCAAGTCGGTACTGAAATTTTAAAAATGTGGCGCTGTTGAGCGGAATCGTAAACGCCTCTGATTGCCCATTGTGCTCACACGCTCATCAAATATGTCTGTGATTGGCTACAATGATCAGCGCTTTAAAGACATGTTGTAAATATACATCAATGATGCTTTTCACAGAGCGCTTACACAGATACACACAGGAGCGTTTGAATGCAAGCGTCTTATCAGCCTTCCAGTCTGCTGGTCGACGCCTACTTGTGCTTTCAAATGCTTCCGCTCCCGCCTTCAAAACACTTTTAAACACTTCCGTGTGCTTTCAAACACTCCTGTGCGTTGAACATTGTAGCCAATCACAGACACATCCGATGAGCGCGTGCACAATGGCCAATCAGAGGCGTTTACGATTCCAGCTCAACAGCGCTCAAAGCGTCACATTTTTAAAATTTCAGTACCGACTTGGTATCACGGTCGGTACTTTTGACAACACTAGTCTGTACGCGTACAAAAGCGCGTTTCTGTTTTTAGTACATTGTTGTCGTGTAAACGTACCCTCAGTTTTTTATAGTTTATTTTATTTCAGTTAACATTTATTTAATTGCAACAATAATTTATGTTTGTAATTTTAGTTAACTATAATAACCTTGTCCTGACAGAACATCAATCCCTCATTCACTTACTATTACTGCCTTGCTCACAGTTAGAAGAAGAGAGGATGAGGGTGAACAGCTAAACAACCACTACAAGCAAAACAAAATTGGTTATTAAAATAATAGTTTACTCCAAAATGAAATAGTTTCAGCTAATTTTCGCTTGCCGCTTGTTGCTATTTCACATGCTTCATGTTAAAATGCTTTTAAGAATTGATTGAAAAGTCATTTGAAGAGTACTTCTCTCTGCTGGACTAATATAGTAAAAAGCCTAAAATCTTGCAATCACATGCAGATTTTGTGTTTATTTAGATGTTATACTGCAAATATGTACTTATATATTGTTTAGGTCTATATTGAGATGAATCAGCCTGTTATGGCGGCCAGTCTCTCACTGGAGCTTGGCAATGCTCTGAAGGTGAGACATTAATCATTGTAATACATGGGGAGGCTTTCTCTTAATAAATGAATTCAAAACGCATATTCACCTTGTTCCACAGTGCTTCGTCATGATGTGGTTCTGTTCATATATTTGTGTGTAGGAAATGAACAGACCAGGGGAGGCGATAGTTCATTTCCAGAGAGCCGCAGAACTGCAGATTCAGACTCCAATTGAAGCCCTGCTATCACTGTGGGAAATGGCCTCCTGCAAAATACTGACCCGTGAGTTCAAAGAGAGGAGCGTTATCCTTTCAGAATGCAATGGTTCATTTCATGCATTGAGTTTCAGATGAGGTTCTGTGGTTGTCAGAGCAGTGATGTGACGTTTGATTGACAGGTGACTATGATGGTGCTCTTGCTGTGCTCTCAGAGATGCAGCACATGTGTCAGGAGAGAGGACTACAGCTCCCCGGCACCAACACCCCTGTCGGTATGAATATAATGCACTTTCACTACATTAACTAAATACAATAAATACAATCAATCTTAGTTTTGAAATCTAGGTGTGTGAGGTAAGCCTGTTACGATTATTGATTCATTATCTAATCGTGGTTATTCGATCTAATCGCAATTATTTGAGAGAACCAAAATAATTGTGCAGTTTAAATTTCAATCACATTTTGCCAATGAATTAAAAAAAAAAAGATAGTCATGGTCTTCATATGAAATTAAGGTTTGTGGGTTTAATCACACTGCATTATATTATAATTGATTGTATACATTTTCGCAGCATCATAGTAAATCATATGAGCCTATTTTTAATCATATAATAATAATAATAATAATGATTAATTATACACAATTCCAAGTAAAAAAAAATAACATATTAAGCTTACACTGTAAGTCACATGACCTAATCTGATTTAAAGATTTGCCCCTGTTATGCTGTTTTAAAGGTTCCTAATTTTGTTTTGGAGGTCTACTACAACAGGTTTACATGCATCCAAGGTCAAAAAACACTTTAATTTTCTCAAACTGCACATCAACTAATTTCTCAAAAAGTCTGAAAACAGTTTGTTCGAAGATCCAGTCTCTCTAAACTCCTCCTTTCCGCGAGCCTACTCTGCTCTGATTAAGACAAGCCAGTCTGTTGTGACTGGTCCACCGCTTACCAAGGCCGGGCATGGGGAGGGTTGTCAAACAGTTGTCAAATATTAAATGTTTAGCTACTTACATCTTACGACGCACTCTTTCACTGCTATAACTAAAGTGTCGCATTGGAATTCGCACTAACAGTAAGCCCCGCCTTCTTTGATTTGATTGGCCATCACACTCATTCTGACAGTGACGAGCACTGTTAGACCGCTGAGGCAGACCAACCTAAAAATGTAACATTTTACTTTTGTCATCCTAGCAACAAACAGAGCGGTGTGTAATGGAGTACAGCAGAGCAGCATCAAGAATATCAAATATTGGGGGGGACAATTTGGCCATTTCTAATTATTCGGGGGGACTTGTCCCCCTTAATGTCCATGGTGGTTCCGGCCCTGCTGCTTACAGTGCGTGACAAAGTTTTTCTGTATCAGTTCCAGCACGAGTCCTCAAGTGCATGCAAAGATTATTCGCAGCGCAGCAAACAGCAGCTTATCGACATGTTGACAACACGAACCACGCCAAAGTAGACGTCGTTCACTGGCAGCCAATGAAGACCATAAATGGGCATTATGCAGATTTGTTACATTGTTACGTAGGTATGTAACAGGAAGTGAGATGGAATTACTGACGATTCGTTTCAGAAGTTCAGAATCAATTCTTTCTTTTAGGAGACAATAACTTTATTGGGTCGTACACTTTGCAGATCTTTTAACTTCACAAAAAGCTATATTATACACTGCATGAAAGGTGATATTCGAAAAAGGTAATAATTGAAAATATATTTAAAAAAAAATGAATTCTAAATAATAGGGTCACTTTAAATCGTTGATCTAAATTATTAGTATGACAGTTAATTGTCAGCACACAATTCATGATCGTGACAGGTGTAGTGTAAGGCTTGGTGGCCAAATTTGAGGGACTTTCACCAGATTTGGTGTTTATTTGAATTTTCTGAATATACCCTGCAGTCACATATTTATAAGCAGCAGTCATATTGTATTGTGACTGATATTCATGCTTGTCAAGGATCTGTTTTGCAGTTTTACTGAGTCAGCAGTCTTTTTGGTTGTGTGGACATCAGCTAATAATAACAATGGCAAGGAAATGAAATGTGCTGTGAATACTAAAGATTCATGCTTCAGTTGTGTTTGTCTTAATTCCAGGTGCATTTATGGATATCATAGCAAAGTGTGAAATCTCCAGGGTATTACTGCTTATGCTGCTTGAGGTAAAGTATATATTTAAATAAGCTCACATGTTGGACAAAAAATTAATAAATCAGACCTATACCATTAGTGTGTTTATTTACTATCCCAATAAGTATACTATATGTTTGTGTCTGTGTTTTAGCCTCCCCCTCAAAAGCTCCTACCCGAACACGCTCAGACACTAGAGCGATACGCCTGGGAATCTTTTGACTCGCACAGTCAGGGTAAAACTTTCTAACTAATAGAGAACCAGGCACAGTGGCTTTTTTTTTTTTTTTTTTTTTTTGGTTGCTATTCTGTATAAACTGCTTTCACTCTGTCCTCTAGTGAACTTCCTTCCAGAAAACGTGTTCCTTCTCCTACAGTCAGTTGTGGTATGTATTTAAAATCCGTTTATGTAAAATGAGGTTGTTAAAACATACAGTGGACTCCAAGACCACATTTAATCTGCATTCAAAATCCAGTTTAATCCTGGAAATAAGTTTTCTTTTTTTTTTTTAAGGAATAATTTTATTCTGTACCAATTTAGCATATTAGAATGATTTCTGAAGGATCATGTGACACTGAAGACTGGAGTAATGTTGCTGAAAATTCAGCTTTGCCATCACAGGAATAAATTACATTTTAAAATATACCTCAATAGAAAACAAATCTAATAATGTCACAATATTACTGTTTTTACTGTATTTTTGACCAAATAAATGCAGCTTTGGTGAACAGAAGAGACTTCAAAAACCAAAAAGTCCCCAAATTTTTTAACAGAGTATGTTTTTTTTTTTTAATTTTTTTTTTTTTTTAAATAATCCTTACGTTGATAATATAATTTTAATTCTGCGATAATTTTCTGACTGTCAGTAATTTAGCATGACCATCTCACAGTGTGTTTGCGTTCTTCTACGACCTACGTCTACTGACCAGCCAATGAAAATGCAACATGAAATGGCGTATAGATCAACGCGACATGGCGCTAAAACTTAAAGCTCCATTAGCCATGACCGCGTCCATATTCTCCTTTTGCTTCCTCTCTTTTCAGCTCACATAACCACAATTGCCAAAGTGCGATTCATCTTGCTCTATTTGTTTAGCACTAGTGCATGCTGATGACGTTTTATTCTTTTATACTGTCTTGCGTCTACGATTCAATAGGTGTCATCATTGTACAGTCTACATACATGTCATACCCAAGTTTGTTAGATCCATGTACAGTGCGGTTTGTAATGATCTTATAGGATTGCTGAGATCACAGTCTGTAGTAGGCATTACTTCTGGACTGCATTTTATATTGTGCTAGAATATCTTAAACACTATAAACTGATTGGTAGTAGAGCTCCTATCTTGGATTAAGATGGCTAAATGGTTTGATTGACCTGTTTACAGATGGCATGTCAGGAAAAGGATACAGAATCTCTGAAAGCGCTCCAGACAGAACTATGGTAAGCTTTCTGTATTTCCCACCTCATACTAGGCATTTATCTATATTATATTTGAGGCTTTGCATATTAGACAACCATTTTGAATCACCTTGCTCTTCTCTTACAACAGGCCTCTCCTTTCGGCAGAACAGAATCATCTCCTCCACTTAGTGGTCCAGGAGCGAATTACACCCTCTGGTCAGGGCATATGATTTGGCGTCATACACCCCCACAAAACACTTCTTATTGGAACATTCCTATGCCAGTGCCTGGTGCATTTTGCATGAGGACTGTAGAAGGTCACTGGACCTAGAACTGTACAATCACATTTCTTAAATGACATCAGGTTTCAATGTCACTTATACAAACATGCTTCGGTATTGTGTTTAAAAAAATGCTTAAAGTTGTAAAATATTGATGTTGTAAATAATAAAATTACAAGAAAGATTGTTATGGCAAGGTTTTTATTTGTGTGATTTACTAAAATTAATGTCCTCCCTGGTTTACACGGTTTGGCTTTGCAATGAAAAAATAAAATATTAATCTGCAAAATAAAAATACTGAAACCAAACAAAGCAGAAACTGGATAACTCAGACGAGGAGCTTCTTCCTTGAGAGGATATTGAATAATTACTCCCATAAAAATAGTACATTTTGACATTTAAAAAAAGAAAAGCATTCTGAATGTTCTTTTGTGCTCTAGAATTAGAATCTTACAGAGTGATCATTTGAACAATCATTCATCATGCTAATCAAAATAGCTGGCATAGCAACAGGACCCATGATGTCATTATCAAGAAAACCCCACAGAAATAGTTCAGGAAATATGTTTGTACAATGAAATTACAAAAGTCTACATGACCAAGTGAATGATCACAAACTGAACAGCACCATAATGTATCGCAGTAACAAAGATTTGACCCTTATCTTGACCTACAGTAGCGAGTGAGACAATCCTGTGCTATTGCCATCTACAACATAAATTGAAAGAAAATATTCAATAAAATAAACTAAAAGGGATAGTTCACCCAAAAATGAAAATTCTGTCATTAATTACTCACCCTCAAGTCATAGGAGTGTAGGAGACTGGCACAGGCTAGAGTGAAATTGTTGAATAAAGTCGTTATTTTTGTTTGAATACAAAAAGTATTCTCGCTGCTTCATTAAATTAAGGTTGAACCACTGGAGTCACATGGACGATTTTAACAATGTTTTTACTACCTTTCTAGACCTTGAAAGTGGTAATTAAATTGCTGTCTATGGAGGGGTCAGAGAGCTCTCGGATTTCATCAAAAATATCTTCATTTGTGTTCTGAAGATGAACGAAGGCCTTACGGGTTTGGAATGACATGAGGGTGAGTAATTAATGACAATTTTCATTTTTGAGTGAACTATCCCTTTAAGACAAAGCTAGTTCTTAAAGTGCAAGTGATGTTTAAAACTACACTTTTATAACATTTTTCTGTACTTTATATGTACAACTTAGTTTTTTTTTCTTTATACATGTTATAAGTACATTTTATACAATTCATTTATATACTGTATTTTCACTTCATCTTTACACACTAACCCCTGCAATAAAGTTCATTCAGACCCTCTAATTGCCCTCAGTGCTTTGTGCAACTAGGAAGATGGCCACTCAAACCAAACCAATCTATAGCATATAACAAAAAAAAAATATATATATATATTTCTCTTGTTCTCTGGTCAATTCTTCCTGAAATGCTGAATCAAGACTTTCAGATATTTTAAACTTGCTGAGAAGTTTAAATGAACTGCTGATGATGTTATTTGTTGTGCACATTTCTACATTTCCAACAAAGGCCTTTAACATTCAAAACAACTCATTCATTTTCAGGTACTGCACCTACACTTTGAAGTAGTACAGTTAGTCAAAGACCACAGTAAAGTTTGCATGACAAAAGAAAGGAATATCCAAAGCTGTACATTAGCACTGAGAGCGAGGGCTAAAGTTTAATCCACTCTCTTGCGCAGGACAATGTACATAATTCCTGTGAAGAGGGTCAGCAGCCAGCCAAACCAGGCCATGATGTAGGACCAGCCATACCAGCCATCCTTCTCACCCCTGTGAAAGTGATCGGTGTAGACTGACAGAGCCACCATTATGCAGAAACCTAGAGGCCCAAGAGAAATGTAGAAATGTACAACAGAAATTAATGTCTGTATCACATGCATAAACCTGAGACAACTAGCGGTCAACCAAGGCCAATATTTGGCATTTTTTAATCAGCAAGTTTTTCTGTTTGGCC
The DNA here is from genome assembly GCA_039654105.1 of Coreius guichenoti. NCBI lineage: Eukaryota > Metazoa > Chordata > Actinopteri > Cypriniformes > Gobionidae > Coreius > Coreius guichenoti. The sequence goes on along the minus strand of CM077170.1, from coordinate 37,907,169 downwards.
AATAAGTGTCGGAAGCAAACTTTTATTTTGAAAGAGCATTCATTCTCCATCTTCATTACTATACTGTCTTTGTTTAACAGTTTTGTCTAAAAATAAAAAAATAAAAAAATAAATGAACAGAATATTAGACAAAACTGTTAAAGAAACAGCCGTGGATCATCCAGGGAACGACACACAGTATTGAGAATCAAGGGTTCATAAACTTTTGAACGGGTCATTTTAATAAATTCAGCTATTTTTTTGTCTTGTGGACTATATGTAAACATATTTTATGTAAAACATGTTATTTATTTAGTGCTGTCCTAAATAAGATGTATTTTGTACGATCCCTCTTATTTTGTTAAAATTATTCACATTTTTACAGATTCTGCAAGGAGTGTGTAAACTTCTGAGCAAGACTGTGTGTAATAGATATATATATATATATAAATATATAAATATATAACAAGAGTGTCATGTAAATAAGAGTTCAACCTGATCTAACGGGAAAATGTAACTGTTACTAGATGGTGATTTCATATGAATTCGTACAATTATCTGAAATGTTTCCACCCCTAAACATACCGGTCACTGGGGCATAAGCAGATGGTACAAAAATGTATGAATGTGCAAACTGATACGATATTAGCCACCAATTTACCAAAATGAAAAATAGTTACAAATTGCCATGAGACTGTGTTGCAGATTTACAGAAGCAGGGACTTACAGGAGATGAGCTGCACAACTCCAGAGATGGTGAACCGTTTTCCTTTACCCAGAGTAAAGAGTTGGAATATGAACACGCACAGAGAGAACACGGCAAACAGGCAGGACAGCACTGCAAACCCCTGAACCGCCTGCAGATAGTCTAGAAAGAGGGATTGAAGGGACGTCACGTGAGTGTCCCAGTCTGTACACTCTTAAAAATAAAAAGGTACCTCATTAGAATCTATGGTTCCATGAAGATTTAACATCCAGAAACTTTTCCATTTCACAAAAAAAAAAAAAAAAAAAAAAAAGGTTCGCTGGAAGGTTCTTTGAGGAACCCAAAATGGTTCTTCTATGGAAATGATTTTTGAACCTTTATTTTTAAGTGGGGCCACCAGTGAATATACACAGATGCCTGAAAATGCCTACTGTAAGAATTATTTGTCTTACCTTTCCTGTATGAGGTCGGTATATCCATGTACACCCAGACATCATCATTGTTCTCCATCACCCATCTGCCCCACAGGTCTGTGTAAAGGGTCCTTGTGAACCACCACGCCTGGGAAAATAAAAACTACCATTAGCTACAAGCAAAATACAATATAGTTAACAAATGAAAATTTCTGACTACTACAATGACAAACACTTACAAATCACAACACACACTTAATTACATTTCATTACATAACTTACATCGTCTATAGTTGCCCAAAAGAGGAAGAATATTGTAGTCAGATGAAGCAAACAGATTCCTGCCAGGGCCTTCAACATATTCAGAGGATGAGAGGGAGAAACAAGGTGGAACAATATCCTGCTGAAAGGGAGGGAAATATTATAAGACATGACATCTTGTTTAAGAAATACTCCCAATCAAAAGGTCCTGTGAAATTTAGCATCTACTGTTTCTTATGATGACTGAATGAGAATAGCCATGTTTTGAAATGGAAAAAGTTGGATGCATGTGCCACTGCCAAAACTGTGTCCTAAGCCAGTGGTTTTCAAACCTGTCCTGGAGGCACCCCAGCCCTGCACATTTTGTATGTCTCCCTTATCAGACACACCCAATTTAGTTCTTGCAGTCTCTACTAACGAGCTGATGAGTTGAATCAGGTGTGATAAATGAGGGAGACACACAAAATGTGCAGGGCTGGGGTGCCTCCAGGACAGGTTTGAAAACCACTAAGCACTGGTGTTGAGGAAAGGAGGAAGAGGGGTTTGATGACATATGTGCTTTTCATTCACACAGTACTTTTACTTGTGTGCTAATAATAATAAAGCCGTGTGTGTTTGCACCCAAGTCAGGCAGATATCCCCAATGCGCTAATAACAAGCAGCCATGGCCTACGACATCACCACATGAAATCTGCATGAATCCAAAGCAATAGATAGCAATTGTTTTATTATTATCTAATAGGGTCACCTCTCCTTTTGGGAGACTAGCTTTGTTTCCACATGCGCAAATCTCCAACGACTGTTAATAGATGTCATGAAGGAGGTTTTTAATGCCCTTTTCTTAAAGTCACACATACAGTAGGTGAACTGAGATGTCATTTAAAATGCAGATGCATGCTGTTCATACAAACAACAAAGTTAAGAGAAAATATTGTGTTAAATCCCATTAAATTATATACTATAACAGTTCAGAGCAGACCTTCTACCAATGCATTCATTTTATACACATTGTATGCCCGTTCAAAATTACGTTGATGCGATCGACAAAGCGTAGCAATCTGTTATTAATTGTCAATGTACATTAGATGAATCTACAATGGAATCCTGATAGTTCCTACTGCGAAAGCTCCCGCGATTTATGGAATTCGTGTAACGTCATACTTTCGGATGCAGCTTCATCCAAATTCTAAACGATCTATTACCGTTCAAAATAGGCTATGTTTCCCTATGTGTTATGTCGATTCTAATTCTAAAATGCTTATTTGCATTAATATATAATAACTTTACAACCTGAATTCTATAGCGATGGCACAGATAATAAAACGTTACCTTGAGTATTTTAAGCTCTCGATTTATTTCTTGCTTTTCGTAGCCTATCTGATGACCCACCATCCGAGGATTCGCACTTCCTCGCACTTCCCCGCACCTCGTCCGCTGTCTCGCCCCCCTCCCGCACTCTTTTGCTGCATAGAGGACCCCACCCATCCCAAGGACTTACTTTTAAGTCCTTACGTATCCCACATCCAGAAAGCGAAATCCTAGAACTGTGTAGTCGCTCACGGGAAATTCATGCACGATGTGTAGTAATAGACACACAAACGCTGGTTTCTCTGAATGTCAAAACAGCCACCAAAACATTTTATTCAAATGCCGAAGTGCTCAATGTTTAGACGCCTCCTTAAAAGCACTGGAAGTTATACTTTTGCCGCATGCTCAATTATTCTTTGAAAGAGTTTGCGACGTCGTCATCCTATTACCTAAAGCTGAGATGTGCTATAGGTACACCGATCTATCCGCATGCCGCAGCATCCTAACTCAGCTCTTCTGGAGATGCACGGTGACCGCAGACTCCACACTCACCCGGTGTCTCACACATAACTGCAGGGTTAAAAGCGCTCGCACGGGCCAAACGCAGCACATGGCTACCCAACAATAGGGCGAACCCAGCGCCAGTCAAAACCCATCTCTCCAATCATGATAAAGTAGCGCAGGGGCAGAAAATGATGCGCAGGTACTTTGCAGAGGTTGATGAGTCATCTAAAGTAGGTTTGGAGCGACACCTACTGCGGATTTAATGGAACAGCATAGGCGAGATCAGGGCTGGTTGTCAGCGTTTTTTCTCTGTGCATTGTGCATTTTGGACAATTCACTTTAAAATGAAAATTACCCCATGATTTACTCACCCTCAAGCCATCCTAGCCATCCTCAAGCCATATTTAAAACTTTATAAAGTAAAATATCTAGTTTCCGCCATGCCTTCCGTATTCAACTTACAAAGAAAGTGTAATGCCTCTCGCAGTTCTAAACGCTTACGCTACATCCGACGTCATACATCGCGTCAGTTACGTTTTTTTCGTAAGTTGAATACTGAAGGTGGTCTGGAGGAAGCTAGATATTTTTTACTTTATGAAGTTTTAAATATGGATATTTTTCTTACACAAATGCGTCGCTTCGTTCCAGAAGGCCTTTATTAACCCCCTGGAGCCGTGTGGAGTATGTATATAACTCAATGGACCCCGTCACTGCCATTAAAGCTTTAAAGCGTCAGGATATTTATTAATATAACTCTGATTGTGTTCATCAGAAAGAAGAAAATCATATACACCGGATGGGTTGTGGGTGAGTAAATCATGGGACAATTTTCATTTCAAAGTGAACTAATCCTTTAAATTTGATTATTTTGGTGAATTCTTTTCACTTTTTTTGTGAAAATTAATCGTAAATGGTACTTTGATGAAAGTTCAAAAGAACAGCATTTATTTGAAATATAAATCATTTGTAATAATTATAAATGTCTTTACTGCCACTTACCCCAGATTTTTGAATTGTAATGTATCACATTTTCCACAAAAATCTGAAGCAGCACAACTGTTTGCAACAGTGATAATAATAATAAATGTTTCTTGAGCATCAGATCAGCATATTAGAAGGATTTCTGAAGGATCATGTGACACTGAAGACTGGAGTAATGATGCTGAATCAATTTTGGATAAATTTTTTTAGCTCTATTCCATAAAATGACAAATGTCAAACTCCTGAAAGGACAAACAGGCCTACTATAGCTACTAGAAAGGCACATTAAAAGCAGTCCACATTCTGCACTACATTCCAAGTTTTCTAGACCATATCAGAGCATTGTGTTATACGGACTGATGTATTGAACTTTGGTGATATTAAACTTTCCCTCTATGTAAAAGAGCTGTGTAAAAATTCTTCAAAATAATTTTCTATTTGCCATGTCCACCAGGAAAGACAAATTAGAATGTAAAGAAGTCATTCATTTAATGTTAAAGGTAAGCATTTCAATTAAAAAAAATAATAAATAGCATTTATATTTCTGTATTGTGTTAGCCTATATCTTTATGTTAGTAAGTGGTGTTAAAAAGTTCTCTGTGCATAATGAGCTGGTGGGTTGATGGTGTGGAGTTTTGAGGGCCGTTCTGTGCCAGAAAGTCCAGGGCCACTTTTTAGCCCCAGTCCGCCCCTGGCCATTGGACAATTAACTTCAGCTGTGGCTCATAGCGTACAGCTCTAAGGTGTTTTTCCCCCACAGCTACACTTGTTTTAATCAGTTCTCAGGCTCGAGAGTTGCCATATTTTATGTTATAGCTTAAGCTCACTAAGTTGCTACTGGTTCGTGTGAGCATAATAGCCTATAAGATGAGTTAGACACCGAAATTGATTAAAAGTAATTGTATCACTAACGAGAGGGAGATTCAGCTATCCGAAATGAATGCACGCGGTCATCTCTTAATACTCTGTGTTTTATTATTCGATTTTCAAATTGTTTTCTGTAACGAATTTGCCCAGAGGACATACCACCTATCATGGCCCAATGGCCACGACGAGATTTCAGGTGGCGATTTCAAGTTTTGGCGAAACTCAAAACAGCGAAGAAGTGTGAAATCCATTATAGATGGAGGACCGAAGGCTGCAGATGAACAGACACCACAAATTAATCCGCATTTTGAATGCGGCGACCGGGTCTTAAAAGTTTTTCTAAAGCACGTCGATGTCGTCAATCTCCGAATTCATGGACGTAAGTGTAAACAGAATCTAATTAGCTGAAACTTACTGTCATAAACAGCAAATGATTTGTATTATATAGCGAATAATTTATATGGAAATTTAAAAGGAACGTATTTTGTCTCTAACCATTAATACTTAACTAATGTAATATCATTAGTCCTATATTTAAACTGCAGCGATGTTCTCTTCTGATAGCGCTTGGAGACCTGCTCCACTTGGGTCAGTTAGCAGCTTTCTGTGGTGTTTCCATCAAGACTACACGCGCAGATGTCCACCTGCTATTCAGCTATGATTCATGTTATGTGAAACAAGAGGTGAGCTTCCATTTGGTTAGTTTATTTCAGTCACCGTAAAAGTGTTACTTATTAAATAAAATCTGTTAGCTTTAATCTAAGTTAAATTAATTGGGTCTAATATGTTAAAATATTGATTAATTTAAATTAATTGAATTGTTAAAAAAAGTTTGAAATTACTGTGACGACTTTTCATCTAGAGTTTTTGAAGGAATCTCTTGAATGAACGATTCATACATTAACTGTCTCTTGTTGCCATCTACTGGCTTAACAATGCAATCTTGTTACATTTGTTTCATTTACTCATTTTGATCGCTGTCGCAAACAACTTTATTTTGTTTGTAAAGCTGCTTAAAGTCCCCAATGAAATCAAAATTGAAGGGTTTTTTTTGGCTTTTAGTATGATAGTCTTACTGTTATCTATAAACTAGTTTTCTCCAAAACAATGACAAAATTTGCGTTATTAAAAGATAAGCATTTAAAACGCCAATATGGATCAATGATTTTGATGACAGCACTCTGCACTTCAGCATCTCATCAGATTTTCTGTCCAATCAAATGCTCAATAGAATCTAAAGTGTCCCGCCCCCTACATTATAAATGGATGCTGACACTGCAGCTAAAATGGTTAACTTGTTCACACATTTACTGTTTTCTAGATGGTGAATTGCACAAAGTGCACTATATATAAGGGACAGGGAACTATTCAGACCGTGTAAATATGCTTTCTGTTGGGGCGAATGAAGTTTGGTATTCATGTTAGTGTCACGGGAACCGCCGCAGTGCGCACACAGTCTGCTCTGGTCCAGAGACACGATAGCACAGAGTGGCGGCTGCTCCGGTCCAGAGACACGATAGCACAGAGCGGATCATATGCACGTGTCGGCGCATACCAGAAAACGCATCGAACCCATTTGAATTCTGCACAGAATGCTATATTTTAAAGTGGTGTGGAGGAGATTAGGAGGAGAAACTGTTAGAGATTAGGAGGAAACTGCGGCTTTACTGAGTACTCACTTACCCTGTGTGTGATTTATAAACAGCTGCTCTGTCACACCCCGTCTTCCTGTTTAGGTGGAAATTACGTCAACACCTTAAATGCTGTGCGTTTCAAGGCTCTTCAGTGGGCCTTCAAAACTTTTAGCTTTCATGACCACTGCTCGCTCTGGTTTAAATATTCCGGTGTGATTGAATGTTTAATAGACATAGCAGAATCATTGTAATTCAAATAAGATTGTGTGTTTGAATTGAGAACGTAATCTTTTAATTATTAGTTCATACATATGGGATTTATAGCCCATGTATCTTTGTCATATTTGTACCAGACCTCAAAAGTAGCCCCACACTTCCATGATCTATGTCAGGATCCCTTGGACATCAATTACTACGGATATAGCACAAATGGCTTCACGATCAGCCATGTTTGTGAGCAAGTGTCCAATAACTGGGTTTACTAGGGTAAAGTGAGTGGTGTTTGGCTGGTCATGTAATCTCAACATGTGGGCCTCAATAAGATGACCCTTAAAACAATTCACTATTTGTCTTGTTCAAAAACATTCCAGGAAACTGAATATGTATTGTCTCTAAGCTGGTATGGGACAGAGCATGTTCTGTCCTGTCCTGTAAGTGTGACCCCTCCCTCCGTTGTATGTAAGAACAATTCCATGGAAATGACTATTGTTGGTGATGGGACAGCAGATGAACTGTCAGTTGCATGTGAGTATTGAGTAATGGGAATAAAACATTTCTGTGGCAACTAACACTTGTGGACTTTCTGATATGTTAATATCACCTGTTTCCACAGTAAATGGAGAATGGGCACCTCTGCTTTATGTGGCCACTGAATGCTGGCACCGAGAGTGGTCTAAACGGGGAGAACTCACCTTCTCTGTTCCATATTCAAGCTGTGGTGTCAACTTCAGGGTGAGTTGTTGGGGGTTTTGGCAATATTTTACCTCTTTTATAGATTTGGAAATTGTCTGATGTTTGCTTTAAATGTGATTCAGGATGGTCACTTCATTCTGGATTTGAAATCAAAAGGCAAGATGATGCCTCTGTCCTGTCCATATGAGCCAATACCAGTGTTTCCAGTCAAGGACCCGGGTCTTTCCGAGACAACCCAACCACTGCCACAACAGCAACCCAATGTATACCACAAGCCACCAACTGTATTTCCTAGTCAGATTGTGAAGCAGGAGCAAGCATTTCCTGTTGAGCAACAGGAAAGAAATGTAGATAGATCACCCTCTCCACACCCAAGGGATCGTTGGCTGCCTAAATTGCCATCTTTGCCTGGCTCTTTTAATCTGGCTGTAAACTTCCCATTTTCACTTCCCATACCAACACAGCCACTGCCTCTCAGAGATCCTTTGACAAGTAAACATGTTGCACCGACTCCTGCACCGACTCCTGCACCGACCCCTGCTCCAGTCTCTAGCTCTACCCAACAGTTAGCACCCAGTGTTCAAAACCGACAGCCCCATCATGAGCATATGAAACAGGAACTCACTGCTCTGGTCACAAAGGCTCCTAAATCTCAACATCACTACATGCAGTATCCTTATAGGTTCCAAAAACCTGCTCCATCTCCTCAATCTGAGCCTTCCCTTGATCCGAAATATCAGTTTTCAAGGGTGCCTGTCCCTAGTACTTCATTGTATCAGCCTTCTGGGTCAGCTCAGAACTACAACTTTCCTAGACCTAATCCGCTTCAAGTAAATCCTTCTCTTGCCAGTTTAGCACAGTATCTTCCACCTGGGTATTTCATATGCTCTTACAATCAACAACCACCAGTTCTCCCAGAGATGTTTCCTCCTCCTGTTCCAAATCCTGCTCAACCTTTACAGTATCAAAAACCCCGTTATCAAAAGCCTGACGTTACTCAGCCTGCACCTGCTAATCCTGCTGTGCCTCCTATAAATGGTTACTCACAACAGCAACTGACAAGTGTTGTGGCTTCTAGCCCCCATGATTCTGGTGCTCGACATTTCCAGCCTTCTCAACACCACCCATACATTTACCAAAGTAATTATGGACGTCAGGGTTCCACCACATCTCCCCTATCCCCTACTTCTCCACTTATTCCCATAAATCTGCAGTCTCAAACAAGCCGTTATCCCTCTTATCCTGCTCTGCAAGATCCTAGACCCTTTCATCCAGAATATTACCAAAAGCTTAGTGGGTCAGTCCAACAGCCTTGGTCAACTAGTCACCTTCCTGTAACAGGGCTGTCTCAGGAGTCAAAACCAATGGTGCAAGCTTCAAGCCATACACCCGAGTATCTCAAGTATCAGACTGGTGGTGATCAGTCTCTAGATCTTTATCAGAGGCCTGTTGTCCATACCTCTGACAGAGGAATCTCAAGTAAGTCACAATACCAGCCTAGTCAGCTTTCCACATTCCCACTTCCACCATTGAGACCAGAGGTACTTTCAGCTGATGTTTCCACAGAAAATACTAGATCTAGTCCTAAGGGATTTTTCCAGCCACGATCCATAGCTCCAATTCCCAGTCCACAGGCTCCAAAGTTTACAGGCAATAATCCTATTATGTCCTTGCCACAACCCATGCCTCGTTTTTTTCCTGTAAAGGAAGGTGCACAAGTTGCACAACTTCCTTACAGACAGGGCCCTTTAGTAAGGGGCATGCGGGCATGATTTCAAGCTTTTGAGAAAATTAATTGGGATAGTGTGAAAGTGACTTGATTAAACTGTGTTCTACTGATAATGTAATAAAGATTTTGTAAACTGTACTTGTTGCCCTTTTTATTTAATGAATTGGACTTGCAATACATAGTTTTTGCATGAATTGTATGTCCTTAAGAGTTGTATGCTACTCTGAATTTAGACAGTTTCACTGTTCTCGTCACATAACAAAATTGCTTCTTGTATATAGCACACTTATTTTTCAAAAGTTTTACATTAATATTTTAAAATAAAATGGCTTCACTGCTTATTTTTGTAAAATAAGTGATGTAAAACACTCCCAAGAATTTAAGAATTCAGAATTTTTTTTGTTTTTTGTTTTGTGCAGTCTCCTGACCGACCATTTACACCCACACCATTGACTTTAAGACCAGCAAAAAATATCAAATATATTCATCATAAAAAGGTGTTGTGTGGTTTTTTTTTTTTTTTTTTTTTTTTTTTTTTTTTTTTTTTAAATAGTTTAAATTGTCAAATAACAAAATGGCCTTCTTGCATATGCCACACACACTTTGATTTCCAGACATTAATTTAAGCAATTTTGTTTTAAGAAATGATACTTTTATGAAAAAACATTTCTCAAGAGTATACAAGTGACATGAATATTGAAATAGTACCTATCCTTCCCAACTATGTTCATGGTTTTCACCTCAAAGCTTTCAAAAGGGACAACACCTTGAGTGCAACTTTGTTTTTTTTTTTTACTTTCAATGAATTTATCTCTAAATTATGGACCATTTATTTATATATTAAATATAAAAACATTTAAGTTTTTGAAATGTATGCCGTGTTTAAGACAAAAATAGAGCAGACCCATTTAAAATCCAACAAATGGAGGCAGATTGGTGGAAAGAAAGAAATTTTGCCGTATTGTTATACAGCCATACCAGTTCATTTGTTTGTGTGTGTGTACTGTATTTTTCACTCTCAATGTTTTAGAGCAGGGGTTTTCAAACTGGGGGCCGGAAAGGAGTGACAGGGGGTCCGGGGTCTACTCAAGTTAAAACCATGAAAAATTTAAATAAGTCAGTAAATAAGATTAAAATAAACATGTGATTAAATGTTAAATTAGCACATGATAAAACATGTTAAAAATAAATAAAATTAAAACAAGTAAATAAATTTAACTTATTTATAAATTTAATTTCTTATAAATTTGCTTAAAAGTGTAGAGGAAAAAATGGAAAAAAATAACTAAATAAATGAATTTGATTAAAATAAATGATTGAATGTTAAACTGACATGATAAAAGTGTAATAAAATAAATAATTAAATTAAAATAAATTAGATTAAAATAAATATATGTAGAAAAGTAAAATGTAAAAATGTGGATATAATTATAATATTAAAATAAATAAATAAATTAGAATAAACACATACATTTATAAATAAATCTGTAAAAGTTTAGAGAAAAAACATATAAAGTACATAAATAAATTACATAAAAATAATAAACTAAATAAACAAATAAATAAAGTGATTAAATGTTAAATGAACATAATAAAAGTAAAAAAATCTAGTTAAAATTAAAACAAATAAATTAGATACAAATAAATGAATAAAATGTGATTAAAATAAAAAATTATCTATTAATTTAGCGATTAATATAAATTAATAAAATTTTTAATGAGCAAATAAATTATACATTTAACACTATATTATAGTGAGTAGAAAAGATATATAATAAAGTAACTATATAGAAACTAATGTTAGATATATTCATTTTTTTTGTGTGTGTATTAATTGGGTGTTTATAAAAGACAGATGTCTTTTAGATTTCAGGATGGGGGTCCCTCACACGAGGATGTTCATATTTGGGGTTCCGTGGCATCTAAAAGTTTGAAAAGCCCTGCTTTAGAGTGTATGAACCTCTTCTTTGCTGGGTGCTTTGTTTGTTTCAGTGCTGATTTGTGGTTTGTAATTCTCTGTATTTTTTTCTTCGTATATTCATTTCCTATGGCGGTCAAGTGTACTAAAACGAGTAGGCCTACAAGTGTCCACGATTTTTTTTCCACACAGCAACTACTACAATTCACCAAGTTTCGTATAGTATTCGATAAAGTTACATAAAAAAAAAATCGGCAACAGATAGATACATTTGAAAACGACAGTGATACCGACAAAAAAGCGGAGTGTCACGTCATTGACATATATTTACAGGTGGTCTAGATTAATTTGTTGATTGGACTAGCCGTTTGCCCATGCAGGCTTGGGTGCGCGTGTGAGGTTAAACAAACTGGCGATGTCTTGCGAACTTAAAACCTTAATTACAGTCTTTATATTATCAACAATGGCACTTCATCCTAATTGTCGTACTTTTAGCGCTACGTCTAAGCGGGAAGGTTATTCAGGAGAAAGCAGTTTCAATAGGCCTAGTGTGTTTTACAATTTTGTGGGAAACGGTGCGTTGGAGTTGAACCTAACAAATCCAAATTTAAAGCGCGTTAGACGCGCGAGTGCAAAACTTGAAACAATACCTCTACAGTCGAGTAAGTATATGTATGAACTGCGATCAAACAACAGCGCATCTATGCACGTGAACAATGAAAAAACTCCACTCAGAAGTTTCCACAAAAAAGCTTTTGAAGTCGAAACTGGGTTTCAAGGTGACGCACCGGGTGTGTTTTCCTTTTTCTAAATATGAATATATTAGTGTGTTTTTAAAATGGTTAATAGATAGGCAATTACTTCAAGAACACTGTTTCACGTTTTTTGTATTTTATGGTCAGCATTTGGGGGACCAGGAATCTCTAGGAAAATGTATCGAAGTGGGTCTAGCTCTCAATCCACAGACATGCGGCTGGCATTACCCATGGTACACTGCTCAGAAGAGGTAATGACCTTAACAGCCACTGGAAGAGAATACACGCACATCTTTATAGATAGAGGTGAGAATAAAGTGACTGTTATTCATGTTCAGTGTTAATCCCTTTTGCTTAACATTTTAACTTGCTGGCCCTACAAACTATTATCTGGTGTGCTTCATTCACAGTGAATGCAGCCCCACTGCCTTTATTCCAGGTGCCTGCATATTGTGGATATTCTGTCAGGGTCACATGGAAAGATCTGGTCCTAATGGCCCCATTTGATGGGTGCTACATCACACAAGAGGTGCCAAATATGTCATCTTATACCATAGTTCCTTTAGTTTGTATTTACCAAGCATGCAAAGAGAAAGAACAAGGGGGAAAAAAGTAGTAGCTATATTGGTTTGTGCTTGACAATTTTTTAAAGTTATTGATGACATTACTAGTTCTGACATTTCTGACAGTTTGCTTGCTGTTTAATCAATTCTGCCTTTTAATCAGTCTTTCCCCTTTTCAGAATGGCAGTTATGTTCTATCACTGCAGTGGTGGGGCAGTCCCATAAAGATATCATGTCCTATGACACCTGTGATCTCACAACCAACTCCTTCTGTGTTGTGCTCTCAATTTGGTATGGTCATTGCAATAGAAGGCGCCCAGGAAGCTGCTGAGAAACATAGGGTTAAAGGTAAAAGTGTGTTACACACACATTTGAGATTGTGCTGTTTTTTGTTCTGGCTGTCACTGGAGCAGAAGCCTCACCTTTAATTAAGCTAATGGTTTTTCAACCTTTTAATACACAAATAATTGAATGCAATGCTCACATCTATCCAAATGATGATTATTAACACTTTTTTTTCACAGCTGAATCCTTTTTTTGAGGTTTGACATTTGTGTGTGTGTGTGCAGTGAATGGGAACGTACTGCCTCTCCTATCTGAGACGTGTGCATATCGCGTACATTCTCCTCCTGAGGTCGTTCTACTTCATACCGCTTTAAGCTCTGAATGCGTGACTGCAATGGTAAGAAACAAACTTAATGAAGAAATTAAGGTAAATTTGAGTGTCTTACACTTAAGATAAAACATTTGTGAATCTTTTATAGTTTTGTAAACTGTACTTATTGGTAATTGATTGATTTTTATATTGATTTTATTTTGTCTATCCTTAATAGTGAAAAATATCTAAAGTGAATAGACTACTCACTCAAAATGTTAAGGCTTTTTTTTTTAAGATTTACTCATCTTAATTAATAGTAAAATTCCATTGAATTGAATAATCCTTACATATTTTAATTGAATAACTGATTGAGGATTGTTCAATTCAAATATGTAAGGATTAGTCAATTCAATGGAATTTTACTATTAATTGAAATGTGTAAATCTTAAAAGGCTTTTCAAGATATTATTATTTTTTTTGTGTGTGTACAAGTTTACTTGGTAATATAATGTGACATAGGGATGGGTGATACTTGTTTACCTTATTATAATTTTGAAAATATCACTATATATACCAATGCTTGCACTGTAAAATAATTAATGGGTAATTATAGCCAAGATAATGATGCCTAAAATGAACAACTATTTCATGATAATTGTGTTAGTAGTAATTGGTGTTGTAGTACTCAAGACCGGCCTTTTTAAAAAAAAATTTATTTATTTATTTATTTATTTTGAAGGTCTTGTCTTGGTCTCGACCGCATTTGTACTCGGCCTTGTCTTGGTCTCAGACTAAGAGGACTTGGGATTTTATCTCAAGACCATAACTACAAGAATATCAAAACCACATCATTAATGTGATTTTGATGTAAAACTTTCTGCTTAAAATGAAATCAATAACTTATTTCTAATGTGATTTTTCTTTTGTTACTGTGGTTCAGGGCTTGAAATAAATGCAGGATTGTCTCAAAAGTCAAATGCCCACAAAATTCAAGATATGATTCCAAAAAAGTACTTGTATGAGATTTTTATAATATAACATAGGATATAATTAAGCAATATCACAAGAGCAGGAGAGACACAAGATTTAGCTATTTTGGCAACATGTTTCATTACTAAATGAATCAGCTGCTTTGAACAAATCGGCTGAATAAATTATTCTGTGACTCATTCATTAAGTGTTTTGATTTCAGTTTCATGTTTAAAAGTAGACCTATTGTTTTATTTTTCCATCATATTTCTCTATTGAAAATGTTATTTTTAAAACATTAATCTCAACATTATTTATGCAGGTGTAATTGTACTAATTCAGATGCGACTTCTGTGCCACCTCTGCAACACAAATTAATTTTATTGTTAGTGATTTGATTGGTAACAGCTCTATAATGTCTTATTATTCTATTTGTATTTATTGATTAAATGTAAGACATTTCTCAGACAGTAGATAAGGATCTTTTAGATCCATTAAAGGAGTTCTGGTCTTGGTCTCGGTTTAGGTGGTCTTGACTACAACACTAGTACCTATCCTATGTTCTACCGCAATTCATGGTTTTCATCTCAAAGCTTTCAATAACCATTGTTGTTTTTTTTATGGAGGCTTCTTTCCACCATGCATGGAATAAATTTTTTTTTTAAAAAAAGTAATTGCAACCTCATTTCATAGTTCTGATGTTTCTCAGAATTTGCAAATTTATATCTCACAATTCTGAGAAAAAAGTTTATATTCCAATTCCAAGTTTATAACTCACAGATCTGATTTCTTTTCCCTCGGAATTGCGAGAAAAATGTCAGAATTGTGAGGGTAAACTTTTTTTTTTTTTTTTTTTTTCATGCAGTTCCGAGTTTATAACTCGTAATTCTGACTTGGATTTCGTAATTGTGAAATATTGTGAAAAACTGTGACTAAAAAGTCTGAATATTTCATTTTTATTCCATGGCGGAAACAAGCTTTTCATATCTAAACAAATCGCTAAAGAAACACTTAAAGGGTTAGTTCACCCAAAAATGGAAATTCTGTCATTAATTACTCACCCTCATGTCGTTCCTAACCCATAAGATCTTCGTAACACAAATAAAGATATTTTTGACGAAATCTGAGAGCTCTCTGACCCCTCCATAGACAGCAATTTAAGTACCACTTTCAAGGCCCAGAAAGGTAGTAAAGACATTGTTAAAATCGTCCATGTGACTCCAGTGGTTCAACCTTAATTTTATGAAGCGACAAGAATACTTTTTGTGCGCAAAAAACAAACAAAATAACGACTTTATTCAACAATTTCTTCTAGTCTGTCCCAGACTCTTACGCTGTTGACGTAGTGTAAACAGAGCAGCACTTCCAGAACGCCGGCTTACCATTGGCCGACGGTGTTCACGTGAGCGCCACGACGCATGCGCATGAGTCGTTCTCCTATAGAACTAGGAAGCACTGAACTGTTTACACTGCGTCTATGGAGGGGTCAGAGAGCTCTCGGATTTCATCAAAAATCTTAATTTATGTTCTGAAGATGAACAGAGGTCTCACGGGTTTGGAACTAATGAGTAATTAATGACAGAATTTTCACTTTTGGGTGAACTAACCCTTTGATGTCTCTAATATAACACAAGATCCTTGATAAAGTCACTGCTTGCTTTGAGAAAATATGAGCCATGTTTCAGTTCAAGAAGATTACTTGTGTTTCTGTAGGATGGAGAGAACATCCTTGCCGTCATCTTGGATGGAAAGCAGTTCACTCTCTCGTGTCCATTTCCTTACCACCTGTCTCGATTTCTTCCCTACCTTCATTCTCGTCCATTCCATAAACCACTGCAGCCCAATCAGGAGCAAGTGTCTTTTATCCCACATGTTCCTGCTTTCCCAGCAGTCCTTGGTACCATACGGCAGACCGCAACACCTAAACCAGATTCATCTAAACCTGCTGTGATCCCTCACCTTCCTTATGAACAACCTGCAGTACCGCAGTTCCCTCATACCTCTCATCATGGCAAGCGTCCCATCCATCAAATACCCAGTGTTTATCAGCACCAGAAACCGCCTGCTCACATTTATCTTCGTCCAGCACCTCCTGTTAAAACTCCTCCTGAACCTTCCTTACAACAACATCTGCCTCTACCTGTGGATCAAATACCACAAACACATGAAGAGATGGTACCCCAATACCCAGTGATGCCCCCACCACAGTATGCACCGTACCCTATATCCTGTCCCCCTTATCCTGAGTCATTCTGTTCTAAGTACCCCATCATGTACCATCATCCCCCATATCATCAGCCAGCCATGACCACTGCTTCACAACCATCCGTCCAGCCAATGCCATGGATCTCATTTCCTCGACCTACATACAAGCCACTAATACAAGAGACCCTGTTCCCCCAGATCCCTGTCTTTCCTCTGACTCCCCCTGCAGAACCCCCCAAGATGTCTCCATCACTTGTTTGCACGAAGAACCGATTAATGGCAACTTTGCCCTCAACTAGAATGGACTCCATTAAAGTCAAAGGTGAGCTACAGTATAGCGACATTTTCATTGTACATGCCTGAATATAAACTGCTTTGATGCACATATCAAAACCTTGTGTGTTTTTGCTCTTCTCTGTGGTGGTAATATTTGAAGATGTGAAGACAAATACCTGGATCTCCATTGCATCTGTCCCAGCAGCCTGTAACTACACACTCCACTCCAGAGGTGGCAGTGTTGAGCTCTCTTCACCACTACCTTCCTGCCACACACACAAAAAGGTGAGCTGAGCCCTCAGTGCTGAGATTCTGCACCTTTCTATGTGTTATTGAATTGAAATGGAATAATTAACCTCAAGTCAAAGTAATTATAATTGTAAGCAAATTTAGGTAAAGATTTCAGCAAATATATTTAAAATGCAGCTGATCCTTTTTTGTTTTTAAATTACTTTTTTTTTTTTTTTTTTTTTCTTTTTTTTTTTAAGTAACTAAACTTTGTTTAGGGTTGAGTTAGGAATGGCTTTCGTTACTTTCTGCATATTGTCCCATGTTTATCAGGTATCATATATGGCACTTTTTCCTCTCCCCTTTTATCTCTTCAGTCCGCCACAGTTATCTCTCTATATGTCAGGTTCTGGGATTCCTCTCAACTGCGTTTTCGGACCCTACAGCTTCAGTGTCACCACGTTGAAGATGGAGGCACACAACCTACAATTCCTCAATTTAAACCCCTGCATCAGATCGTACCTCACTTTACAACTGTACACATACCCGCTCAACCCCCACCTAAATTTCAAGTGGTGTGTTCTAGCCAAAATATGAGTGTAACACTGCCACCTGGACCAATATCTGGCATCATTGTACAAGGTGAGTTTGAGGTCGGTTCAGGGGATGAACATCTGTGTTTTATCAATTCCTATGAAAATGGGCCAATTATAGGTTGATTGAGGTCATGTTACTTAAGTAAATTTGTTTAATATTTTAAAAATGTTTTTATAAAATGTTTGACATTGATTTCTTTTATAGCCTCTTCCAGTGGGATCAAAACAGAAGCTGTCCCTATTTTGGAGGCTCCAAGTCATTGTGGGTACTCTGTAAGAAGGGGAAAAGATGGTGCCATCCACATCCTCCTGCCTTACTCTTCCTGTCACATGACTCATAAGGTCTGTAATGTCATTCATTGTTATGCAAATTGTATGACTTTGACTTCATGAATATTTGTTTCTTTTAATCAGGATGGGCAGTACAGAATTATATTCAAATATCAGACACTGAAAGGGCACACAGTTGAATCCTTGCTGTCGTGTCAGGCTACTTTCAGTCAAGGTACCGTATGAATCTTTCTTTTAAACAGTGTTGAGGAAAGTTACTTTTAAAAGTAATGCATTGTTACTTTTGCGTTACTTTTTCTCATCTGGGCTGGGCTTAGTCTCAGCCTCAGCCGTCATGCCCACCGACCATTGGCTGAATGTCTTATGCATAAGGCACACACAATTTTAATACTTCAGGAGTTTCAAAGTCGTCATCTGATTTGTGGAATTCTACAGAATTTCCGGGAGACGCGTTTAACGGTCTGCATGAAAACAAAGCTGTAGTGACACCAGACCCCCATCACATAAGAAGAAAGCCGTCATGTTTACAACTGTGATGAGCGCTTATCAGGATAAATGAAACGCTGTGCTGTCAAACGTATATGAAGTATGTAAAGTTAATGGTATAGAGTTTTACACGCCGGTTATTGTAGGGACATAGACTTTACATTTCCACTCCCCTAAACTTGATGCTGAACAAAGTGAACTGCGATTGGTTGGTTCACATGTCAGTCAGATGGCCTCTTGGGTGGTCCTTGGCCAATTAAGGCTGCCATGGCCTCCAGGGCTGTGTTCCACTCCTTTTAGACAAGCACACGCAAACTTCCCTAAGCACATTTTGAAGTGCGTTCCACTTTGTGAAGTGGACGGGGGAAGTTTATAAGGACAGTCCCTTGTCCCCTCGATTTTGACCGAGGGAGCGAGTCTTCTCCGATGTACACTTCAAGCAGCTCTATATCCCACAATTCAACTTGATTGTGACGTCACAGCAGATTGCGCTTAACTGAAGTGTATGATATATTAATTATTTTGAGAATTAATCGCATAATAGTGTATATTATGTTGATTTAATCGCATAATACTTGTAGCTACCTTATGTTCACAGTCAAAGTTTATACTGTTGGGTTTTTTTTTTCTTGTAATTTTGTTTTTCTCCAACAGCTCATATACCTATAGGATTTTATATATTTTTTCCAACAACTAATATGCATATAGAATGGTGCTTAAAACAAATTAATAAGTAAAAAAGGGGGTTTAAATAAAAAAATCAGCTCTGTAGTGAATTCCAAGTGATCAAGGGCTTAGTGCGTTTCATTTAAACCGTATGCACGAGTTCCGCCAGTAGGGGGCAATGTCCACGAGATGGAGGGAAGTTAGCGAGTGAAGGGCATCAAAATTTGGAGTGGAACGCAGCCCAGATCCTCAGTCTGAAGGTCTGGCTACGTGAGACTAGGCTGGGCTTGCATGTTTTGTTTGTTTGTTTGTTTGCCCCCCGCCCCCATAACTCGCATTACTTGTACTGCGTTACCCCTAACATTGCTTATAAATGGGTTCAAACATTGTGGCTTTCTAAAAAAAACACAACTTTTTGTAATTCACATTTTGGTTGTGTAGAATGTAATGTCGCACCTGAGCAGCAGTTGGTCTGTGGATCTGTGGCGTTATCATCATCAGAGTGCCATGACAGAGGCTGCTGTTATTGTGTAGACACCCAGTCTTGTTATTACCCCATGGACGGTGAGCTGGACAAACATTACATTCGAACGGAATAAGAAACCTTAATTCAAAATTGGTACTTGGTGTGTGGTATTTACCAGTCTCAAAATGTAGTCAAATGAATGGAGTATGATGATGAGAGAAATTTACAGTTACAAAAAAGTGGCTTTAGAAGTAAATATATGGCTTTAATTGATTAAATGCATTCTTTTAACCTTTTTTATTTAATTTTTTTTCAGAATGCACAATGGATCGACATTTTGTTTTCTCGGTTCACTCATCTGTCGCGGATCCGCCCTTTTCCCCAGCGACCCTCGTCACGGCTGGAAACAGCTCTTGCACACCCCACAAAGTTACAGCTGACTTGGCCCTCTTCAAGATCCCGCTGGATGAATGTGGGGTGCACAGATATGTGAGTAGATTAGTTTCAGCAGGTATGTATCTGGGGTTGTGTTCACACTTGTAGTTCGGTTCTTTTGGTCTGGACCAAAACAGAAAATATGTTTAGTCCTGGTTCGCTTAGTGTTCACACTGTCATGTTTACCACAGAACCTAGATACAAAACAAAAAAACTTTTGAGCTTTAGCTTTTCACATATTTTGCAATGGAACTGACCAAACATCCGAAACAATGCTGTGTGCTGGACTTAATGTGCTTGTTTTATGTGCGTACATATGATGGTTTTCTGAACAGCTGAGAACTCACAAAGAGCTCATAAAATGTGCAAAGGAGTCAAAACAGCGTCAGGAGTTTGTTTGTTGCACACAAACGAAGACCTGCTTCAAGACAAGTACGGTTCCAATGCCTGTACTGAACTGTAATGGCAGTAGCTCCTATGACGAGAACAGCCAGGTATTCTGTTGTTTTTAGGGTCGCATCTTGTGACACCACATCCTGTTTTTGGTTCGTTTAGATGTCTTTGGTCCGTGTTGTGTTCATATGTCAGTCGAACTGCACCAGAGTTCATTTGGAGCACATTTGAGTTTGGATGGCAGCATTCACATTTATTCAAATGAACCGAACCGCACTAACAGAGCAATCCCACCAGAGTTCGTTTTAATCGAACCAAATCTTCCAAGTGTGAACATACCCTGAGAGTATGTATACATGTAATTCTAACTGGACTGTCTGTAGGAGGTGGGTAAAACGGTCATCTACATGGTAGAGATCCTGAATAGAGTGCAGCCCATCAGTCTAAATTACGGCACCATCACTAGAGAGTCACCTGTAAGGTATATGTGAAAATACAATCACACCAATACGCCAAAGATCGAGCAACACGCTAAGACTTCATGTTTCCTGTTGTCCCAGGCTACTGGTTGAGTGTCGGTATTTACCCGGGTCTGTGGTAAGTGTGGGTTACCTGGTGAAAAGCCCCTCCCTCGGACCTTCTATCAAAGCTCAGGGGGTGTTCGGAGTTCAGCTCAGGATTGCAAAAGGTTTGTTCACAACCAAACCTAGCTGAATCATCTTATCAAAAATAAATCTTTTTCTGCAAGTGTATTCCGTTTCTGTGTTCAGGAAACTGATGCACACATGAATTACTTTTGCAACGAAAAAGTGGTTTAAGATTTTGTGCATTAACTGCAGCTTCTTTTCATTCAGATGAGCACTACAACAGCTTTTACCCACAATACCACCAGCCCCTGCATATGCTGCTGGGGAAACCCCTTTACCTGGAAGTGCGTCTGCTGAACCCTCCAGACCCCATAGCTATACTGCTGGTGCATTACTGTGTTGCATACCCACGCTCTGCACAATCAGCCTGGATCCTTATTTATGATGGGTACTTGATGTTTCTTCCTTTTTTTCCCTTAGAAAATCATCTATCGCTTGAACTGTCTATCTGGTTAAGCAACAGATTAATTATATACCATTTTTAGGTGCCCAAATTTTCTTGACCAGACCCCAACCCACACGCCTCCTGCTACACCTGCAGAGGCCCTGACCAATCATGTTAGACGATTCACGATCACTACATTCCAATTCCTGTCTGAAGATGCCAACCTGCAGGCAGATGAGGAGGTAAAAAGTAGCTCTAGAAGTGTTCAGAAGATTAGATGTCAAATGCACAGAAAATTTAAATCAACTTTTAAAACGTCTCCTTTTTGGCTTGTCACAGATTTATTTTATGTGTTCAACGGAGGTTTGTCTGCCCTCAGATGGCCTGTGTGTTGAGGGCTGCTTTGCAGGTGAGTGTCAACCATTCCCCCAGTATGCAGTTATGGCCATAATGTATTACATTTCTCCCTTTTTCCAGAGTCTCTAGAGCTCTTGACGAGAAGCTCTGTTTTTCTTGCTCTCCTGTTTTAGTCATTTGTACAATTTGCTGGTTGTATTTCATTCACCCAAAGCACTATCTCTCCAGATCCCTCTGTGAAGTTCTGAAAGAAGACTTATGAGCTGGATACAGCCCAACTAGTAATAAACCTCCTTTTTTTTTTTTGTTAGTTTGACAGATGTACAGTCTCTCACTGACAATTGTAAAGCAATAAAGCTTTGAAATGGTAATTTTCTTGTTATGCTGAAGTTTTACTTAAATGGCAACAATTAGATGGATTTAAGAAGAAAAAGCTGAGAAAATACTGATGGTCTTGATTTGTTGCTAACTGAGTGGATTTATACACAAGTTCAACATATCATATTGTGAAACAAATAGCTATAAACAAATGTTTTGCAGTGACTCAAATGAACCTGCGGCCATCAGCTGTATTTCTGTTTGACTCATTTCTGTATCACTGTCTGAGTCAACGTTGCATTTAATTGTGCACTATTTTTCCTTGCATTCATGGTTTTATTACTGGTATGCAGCTATGATGACACTTTCATTTACATCTAACATATAACGCTGGCTAAAGAAATTACTTGGTTTTAACATATAGAAGAAAATATACACTTGATAATTTATAATACTTTGTTTTGTAAAGCTAATATATGTACATTCAAAAAGGTTGTGGTTCGGTAGCCACTCGGGTCCTGGAGGAAAGGGTGTTCAGCTGAAGGGTCTGTAGTGTTTTCTGCTGTGTGTGATCAGGTTGGAGCTCTGACTGAAGGCTTTACCACACACTTTACACACATGGGGCTTCTCTCCTGAACAAAACACAAAGTAAACTTTAGTGTAAAATGGGGAGCAATCAAAACATGCACTCAATATACCGTAGGCAGATTGCAGTAGTGTTCTGTTCTGACAAGGACAACTCCCCCCATTTCATTTAATACAAATGTGTCTATTTAATGTTTTAAATCAACATGAGTCTCACCGGTGTGTATGAAGGTGTGTTTCTTCATGTCGGATTTCTGGTGGAATCTCTTGCCACAGTACTGGCAGGGATATGGCCGCGTATCCGAGTGGATCAGGAGGTGGGTGGACAGAGTGGATGAACGTTTGAACACCTTTCCACATTCCTTACACTCAAATGTTCGTTCCTGAAATGCAAAATTAACAAATCATCACATGCACTATGACTAAATGATATGACTGCTTATTTGCTATTTAATAAAAAGAGCTGCTTAAGTTATATTATACATATAATATATATATACATCGATCAGGCATAACGTTATGACCACTGACAGGTGATGTGAATAACACTGATTATCTCTTCACCACGGCACCTGTTGGTGGGATATATTAGGCAGCAAGTGAACATTTTGTCCTCAAAGTTGATGTGTTAGAAGCAAGAAAACGGGCAAGCGTAAGGATTTGAGAGTTTGACAAGGGCTAAATTGTGATGGCTAGACGACTGGGTCAGAGCATCTCCAAAACTGCAGCTCTTGTGGGGTGTTCCCGGTCTGCAGTGGTCAGTATCTATCAAAAGTGGTGAACTGGCGACAGGGTCATGGCTCATTGATGCACGTGGGGAGCGAAGGCTGGCCTGTGTGGTCTGATCAAACAGACGAGCTACTGTAGCTCAGATTGCTGAAGACGTTAATGCTGGTTCTGATAGAAATGTGTCAGAATACAGTGCATCGCAGTTTGTTGCGTATGGGACTGCATACCAGTCCAATACCAGGTGCCAATGCTGACCCCTGTCCACTGCCAAAAGTGGTAACAGTAGGCACGTGAGCATCAGAACTGGACCATGGAGCAATGGAAGAAGGTGGCCTGGTCTGATGAAACACGTTTTCTTTTACATCACGTGGATGGCCAGGTGTGTGTGTGTCACTTACCTGGGGAACACATGGCACCAGGATACACTATGGGAAGAAGACAAGCCGGTAGAAGCAGTGTGATGCTTTGGGCAATGTTCTGCTGGGAAACCTTGGGTCCTGCCATCCATGTGGATGTTACTTTGACACGTACCACCTACCTAAGCATTGTTGCAGACCATGTACACCCTTTCATAAAAACAGTATTGTTTTTATGAAAACAATACAGCCTGGTGGCTGTGGCCTCTTTCAGCAGGATAATGCACCCTGCCACAAAGCATAAATTGTGCAGGAATGGTTTGAGGAGCCAACCATTTCAATCCAATCGAGCATCTGTGGGATGTGCTGACCAAACAAGTCTGATCCATGGAGGCCCCACCCCGCAACTTACAGGACTTAAAGGATCTGCTGCTAACATCTTGGTGCCAGATACCACAACACACCTTCAGGGGTCTAGTGGAGTCCATGCCTCAACGGGTCAGGGCTGTTTTGGCAGCAAAAGGGGGGCCAACACAATATTAGGTCATAATGTTATGCCTGATCTATGTATCTATCTATCGATCTCTATATATATATATATATATATATATATATATATATCCACCACCAAAAGTGGTAACAGTAGGCACGTGAGCATCAGAACTGGACCATGGAGCAATGGAAGAAGGTGGCCTGGTCTGATGAAACACGTTTTCTTTTACATCACGTGGATGGCCGGGTGTGTGTGTGTCACTTACCTGGGGAACACATGGCACCAGGATGCACTATGGGAAGAAGACAAGCCGGTAGAAGCAGTGTGATGCTTTGGGCAATATATATATATATATATATATATATACACAAAAAACTCACTAATATGATTAGAATCATATTGGATCATATTGATTTCTGAAGGATCATGTAACACTGAAGACTGCAGTAATGATGCTGAAACTGTATTTACTCGTCATCACATAAATGCAGCCTTGGTGAGGATAGGAGACTTCTTTCAAAAACATTTAAAAACTTTATTCCAAACTTTTCACTGGTAATGTGTATATGTAGGCTATGTAATTAACTATAATATAGAATTTGTTTTAAAAGTAACTTTATTCTGAAAAGTAATTGCTTATTTCTGTACTCACATGTACAGAAACAAAAAGGTATAGGCCTACTAAACTACATATACTAACATATATATTTATAGTCGACATTATGAGAAATAAGAGAAATAGTTTCAATTTCAAGAATTACACCTCAACTACTAACTAATGCTGCAGTTACAGTAGTCAGCACCAGAGGGAGACATTTAACAACTTTTGATCGTGAATACACAAAAATCATTGCAAACTAATATTCGTGCCTTTACCCTGCATGGCATCACTGGATCCTTGCTGTCATGGAATACCAGAGAGCGTCCATGATGATGACTACCATGCGATCTGTACACGTGAGACTCCAGGCGAGCAAGAGAGGAGAAAACCTAATGGAAAAGTTAAAAACAGACCTGTTTAAAGAACATCTCAGGAAGTGAAAAGCTTTTCCTCCTGTCGCTGGAAAGGCTTGAGGCCAAAATATAGTCTACTTAAGAAGTACTCAAGGAAAATGTTTTGTCATTTATTATTTATGGACTGGAGCTGATCTAGTGACCCCTGATCCCAGAGTGGATTTGTATTTTAACAAAAAATGTTTCTTCCAAAAATGCACAGAACAGTTTGCTTCAGTGTTTCATAAGAACATAACATTGTCTTAAAACATTTTTTTTTTAAACTTTTGATGCAAAATGTTATACCTTGTCACATAACCTGCAGTGTTTGGGGCCCAGATCCCTTCGAGGACCCGTCAGAGAACAGTCTCTGCCGTTGAGCCCTTGCATGTCTGCTATGTCTCTAGAATTGACAGGTAACCAGGGCACTGGAGACGGAGGAGGGCCGTACCGGAAACCTGCTGGATCTGCAGAAACCAATGAAGAACAAGTCTTAATCACACAAAACGATCTAAAAATTTCAGCACACATTTACTGCTGTGTTAACTTTGCTACAAAAGCAACAGTGTTTTTTTTTTAAGCTTTTGCCAATTAAATAAAAAGGATCCCCCTCACTCCCTCAATAAATCTTGTTTGAAGGGATAGTTCACCCAAAAATTTAAATTCTATTATCATTTACTCATGCTCAAGTTGTTCCAAACCTGTATGAATTTCTTTCTTCTGCTGAACACAAAGGAAAATATTTGGAAGAATGTTTGTAATCAAGCAGATCTCAGCAGCCATTGACTACTATAGTGGGGGGAACAAATACTATGGTAGTCAGTGGCTGCCGAGATCTGCTTGGTTACAAACATTCTTCCAAATATTTTCCTTTGTGTTCAGCAGAAGAAAGAAATTCATACAGGTTTGGAACAACTTGAGCGTGAGTAAAAGATGACAGAATTTTCATTTTTGGTTGAACTATCCCTTTAACATACCTGTTTTCCAGCCATTATCGGGAC
Source organism: Coreius guichenoti (assembly GCA_039654105.1). Taxonomy (NCBI): domain Eukaryota; kingdom Metazoa; phylum Chordata; class Actinopteri; order Cypriniformes; family Gobionidae; genus Coreius; species Coreius guichenoti. The sequence goes on along the minus strand of CM077170.1, from coordinate 37,881,166 downwards.
TCTTGTGTGTACTATTTTGCTGCATGATTGGAGAATATGGTTGTATCTCTTGGCCTGATTCCTCTGGAAGTGTAGCAACTTTTACGGGGACAGACCAGCCCACCAGGCCTAGATAGGGCACGTCAGCTATGGGAAGAGAACGAAAGCCTCCCTTCCTGCTCTTTTTCACCAGAAACGAACGAGGCATGATGAACAGAGAGAGCTAGAACCTGTGACAGGGAAGACTGTTGTGCAGGGCTAGAAACGGAGAGAGGAAAATATATGACAATGATGCATTTTAAATCTCAGCATAATACTGATTTAAATGAGGACTGAATGTTGAGCTCTAACAAACCAAATTTTGATTTACAAAATTTATTGAACTGTTTTCACACTATAGAGGAAAAAGCACAGATTCTCGAGTCTAAAATAGTTTCCTATATCGCTCTGCATGCTCGGCTCTGATTCAACATCTGTGACTCAATATTTTGCAAGAAACAGCCTTCATGAGGGCAAAAATGCATTTCCTTAATAAAAGGATAAAGCATTTTATTTTTAATAACTAATGAAATACAAACCCAGGATACTAAAAAGAAATTTGTTCTCATCTTGTAAGACTCAACTGCTAACCAGAGCAACATGACAGCGTTTTTTTCTGTTGAAACACTAGACTTCTCATTATTTATGATAATTTTAATAAATGAATTAGATGTTACATTGAGCCAAGGTGAACTATGTTCAAATATGAATATAGCAATTTCTGTAGCACCTGCTATGGTATATCTACTCTTATTTTTATTATGTCAAACAGGCCTATGTTTTAAAAAAAAGAATTTAATTTTAAATATTGGGGTATTTTCAAATATTTTTTGAAATTTTTATTATATTGTTGTATATTGGTATTAAGTTGATATTGTTATTTAAAAAAACTGAAAATAACTTCTTAATGGCTGTATCTGGTGTACCTAAAATATATATTTAACAGCATAATAAGTCAAATTTAATATATTAATTGCAGGTGCATGTAACATATTCGTATTGCTTTAATAAGAGTTCATTAAATGCTCATACTGTAAATTTAATTTAAACAGTAATGATAATTGTTATGATAAATCATTTTGGTCTTGGTCCTGTTATCTGAGAATGACGCATCGGCAAAACCCCAAATTATATTTTAACCCCTTCCTTCCAGGACACAGTAGTATTGTTTCAAAGATATATATTAATTTTTAAGATTAATATATGATTTAATTATATAAAGTAGGCCTATTAATGTATACAGGCGGTTTTAGGGGTATTATCAAAATGTAATGACACGATTTTGTATAGGCTAGGTTATATACACAAAAAATAAACCCTTAACCTAATTTCAAAGCAGAAATGTTGCTATTTTCAAAAATAACCGCCAGTTTACTGCTATTGGTGCCATACGAACTTATCTTAAACTTATCTTAAATGAATGGTCATGACTTACCAGTAGATGCACCCCGAGCCAGCCAATAGTTTTCGAGGTGTTTCTATAATAAAATGCACATTAAATGCAGTATAATTCTCACTTTTATCTAACTGTATTTATTGCAAAGAGATTAGGCCGAACTACGGTGTCGTATGTGTCTCTGTCACCAGCAGTAATAAATCACTGAGGACAGGTGCGCGTTCCTTAAAGCGCAGCAAAACTGAAACTTGGCGAGGTAACGCGCGTTCACAGCACCGGCCTACCACAGACGCGTCAGTTTCCGCCGCGCGCTCTGCCTCGAGCTCTTCAAACCCGACTAATACTAACCGTAACTGCTGCTGTAGTGCGAAGGAAAACTACCAGCAAAATAAATCAGTGTGGTCTCAATCGAAAACAAAACATTTTCTGTTGCATATACATCTGAAAAGCACTTATTTTGTTCAGCTGTGGATGTGACTAATAAAAAAAACTTTTGCGTTGCAAAAATGCTGCAATAGTCATTCATTGCAAATCTAAACCATAAAAAGGCCTAATAGTGCGATATGGTTTTGAAGGTGTGATTATGACACATCATTCTAACTCTAATTTGCTTTTGGCCCTGCTAAGGCAACAAACAGCCTCAGACCCCATGCAGACGGATGAAAAATAGAGGAAGAGAGGGAAAAGTGATGAGACTGTAGAAAGACTGACGAACCGTGGAGAGTGTGGTTGTGTGAGGTGCAACGAGACTTTGCTTTTTTTGCCCATGCCTTGAAACCATATAGATAACTGACATTAAGTCCTCGTGCATTTAGGCCAACCAACATGACATCTTCAGTCTAGGGCTGAGAATAGGAAGAAACTGTTTAGGTTAGGTTTATTGGTTAAGCCAGATGTAAAGAAAGCACCATTCTGAGTTTTAAAAAGCAAGTTTTCCTACATGTTTTCCACATAAAGAAATGGATCAATCTAAAAAATGTTTGCTCAAAAAAATAAAAAAATAAAATAAAAATAAATTGCAACCATTTGCATGTTTTTTTTTTTTGAGAGTTATGACAACTTCAAATGAAATTATTTTCAACCAGCAAACTACTGGTATATTGATTTACAGGAACTTAATAATCTGTAACAAAGTAGGCTAATTTTTAAGTTGATTACTCAACGAAATCAAGTCGCTCCAGCAACTTGACTTGTAACCCTGGAACCAGTTTAAGGGGGGTGGTCTAATGTTATTTCATGCATTCTGACTTATTTACACTGTTAAACATGGCCAAAGTTTCAAAAAACTATTTGGACGTATGACAGGGTATTTCTGTGCCAAATACACTCCTTCAAGATTCGAACAAGTTTCGGAAAGTTTTTTTCTGAGTATGGCCCTGTATGATGTCATAAAGGGCGGAATTGCTTGTATGGGCATTTCTCCCGGATGAGCGCGCGCACATCGACCAGAGCGAGAGCAAGAGCGTGCCCATCAACGAGCTTCGTTCGGGTTACGGGGGCCATTGGCAGCGCTGTCATTTTGTTTTTAGACCACAAAGTCAACAATGTCACTAAAGAAGATAACCTTCTTCACCTTCCCAAATAAGTAGTATTTATGAGGATCTATTGACAGAAATGCAATATAATATACATAACTATGTTTTCAGTGGTGTATAAAGACCTTACATAATGTACCGTTATGTTTTTATTACCTTAGAATGAGCCATTTCTATCTACATACACCGCGGGTCCCCTTACAGTGAAATCGCCATTTTGCGCCGCCATGTTTCTACAGTAGCCCTAAACGGACAAACTGCTCTACAGAACGCTAGTCACTCTGCTCTCTCCGGTGACGACATTTTTGTGCTGTGTCGGCCACCGTAGCTTCTCTACGTGCTTTGAAAGGGAGGGGTGAGCGGTGGGTGATTGAAATTCACAACCTCACTGCTAGATGCAGCCAAAATTTACACACTGCACCTTTATTGGAAAGAGTGGATGCAGTTTTTTTTTTTCCAGAGCAGCAACAGAGTTCTGCAAGTGTGTTTGTTTGTTCCCGGCTACGAGTCGAAACCGCTGGCGGTGAGTGAAACTGCATCAAATGTCTGTTTTGTTGGCAGTCGGCACGTAAGTGCATACAATGTAAACAACACGAATGTATAGTGAATCCAAAGTTATCCGGGGATAATGCCATGATGTATTGAGTGTGTGTGTGTGTGTGTGTGTGTGTGTGTGTGGGCGCACTCATGACTCTTTAGCTCCACCCACTGCTCGCCTGTACGAGCACGGCTGTTTTTGGAAAGAATCGGTACAGCGTATTTGTCTTTTATAAATCTGATAAAACTAAAGACTCTTCGGAGATATGAAGGATGCAATACTACTCTATAGGTACTCAAGATTAATATGAGATTGCCAGAAACTGTGTGTGTTATGTACCCTTTAATCTGATCTATTTCAGTTAAAATCCACAGGTATAGCATGTTAAATGTAACCTATTTAGCATTCAATGATATGGTAACCTACTTGTCACTGGCATTAGCACAGTCATTGCTTATAGAGTGAGTGTGTTTACCTTGGTCACATGGTATAACCACAAAAATGTCAACTTTACCAAAACTCTTTTAAATGTGAAACATAACAGAATTAAAGACTAACAGGACTTTCCCTTCACTAAAAAAACAAACAAACACATAAAACGGCACTTAATTTCAACATTTATTCTCCTTATCCAGTCCTATGAAAAGCATGCTGCACCTAGCCTGACCCACATCAAGATTACATTTGCTGCCGCTAGGGTGCGTCTAGATTTCTCGGCTATGCTGCACCAGAAATGCACTACCCAACTTCCAAAATTTCAAGACAATTTCATTGTTACTACAACTACATTTTAAAAAAAGAATCAATTAACAAAGAAATTTGAGTTTAAATGATGCACACTATTAAGTTAAATGATGTACACACATGAGATAAAGACTTTAGAGGCCTAATTAAAAGTGTTTTATTCAATATGGAACAGGTTTGCTCATGGGGGACAGCATAATAAATTCACATGACTGGCTAAATTTCTAACCAAAAATAATTACTTTTGCATGATGCCACATCCATGCTAGGGCTGCACAATACGTGTTTAACCATAATAGAGTGAAAATGTATTGTTTTCGGTCCTGTCAGTATAAACATTCAAGCAATTTTAAACCATCTGAGCGCACGAAGATGAGAAAGAGAACGGAATTCGGAATTCGGAACTTGCGCGCTGTTTTCTGTGCGCACAGCGAACGGACACATACGGGCAAAATTATGTCAAATCTCGACAAATGTCCTCGTGAACACAGTCGCTTATGGCTTATGTGAACGTAAACAATTGAGAAGGAAAATGGATGCGTATCATTATATTGGATCAGTGCATTAGCTCTTAAAGTGACAGCAGCCTAATATACCTGCTCATTCATTTTAATCAAAATACAAAAATAAAATCACTTTTGTAGATTAATTATATTTAATTTATACAGTCAAGACTATGCAGTGCTATTTGACATTTAATTATTCAATTTCTGTACCCTAATACTATTAGACTTACATGAAAAACAAAAACTAAAGCACCATTTATTTAATTTGTTCTGTGTTTATCTAATGCTAGTTTGTGTATGATTTTCTATGTGGATTCACTCCCCTACAAAATTACCCCAATCATTCTAGAATGATTAACTCTTTCCAAAAAATGATATGATCAATAAATTATGACAACATATGTTTTTACTTGCATTAACTCATCAAAATAAGTTAAGCCTTTTTCAACTTTTTTTTTTAAAGTTATACAAGATTCAAGTCAGTTTAATGTAATTTAAGTTGAAATGATTTAAACATCCAAGTTGATTGTACTTAAACATTTATTTTTTTACTACAGTGTATTCATCTGGTGAAACTGTTTTCATATTGCAATAGGCCTATATATAGCAGAAAAACAAAATATGGCAATATCAGTTTTGTCCAATATCATGCAGCCGAGCAATATCAATTTAGTAGTTGTGAAACTGAAATTTGGAAAAAGTTGAAATTGGTTAAACTGGTTAAAAAAAAAAAAAAAAAAAAAAAAATAGACATTTTTAAAATTATTTTATTTTCTATTTCATTTTTTTTTCCAGTTATACAAGATTTAAATAGGCAAGATAAAAAAAGGAGCTGAAATGACTCGTATACAGCCAATTTGATTATACTTAAAAATTTTAAAGCACTAACTGATGTTTTTAAGTTGAATTATGGGGAATTTTTTTTTTTTTTACAGTGAACCGGATCACATGAGAAAACGTAACTATATTACGAGGTGGCGATTTTGTATGAATTCCTACGATGTGAATCACAAATACTTATGATTATTAGAAGAAAGTAAGCATGAAGGTCCACAATCTACAAATTAAATTGTACAAATTGGCCACCAATTCACCAAAACGTAAAATTTTTACGAATTGCCATGAGATTGTGTTGATCATTCTAGTGGTCTTCAGTCATTTTAGATTTTTTAAATACATTTTTTTCTAATATTTGTATTAATGGACATAAATGTTGCATAATTCAGAGGTGAATATTGTCTAGCACCATAAAATCCCCTCAAAAAAACTAAACAATAAAGAATATTATTGAAACAAAATATAGTAGCCTACATCAGAAGAAGTTTTGCTTATCTTCGGCTGTTTTGACCACAAGCGTGAGTAAATGATGAAAGTGCGAAAGAAGTGAAAACAAAATAATACCTACACAACACCAAAATTTGAACTTTGTGAATGTAAATGTTTATTCTTTTTTTTTTTTTTTTTTTTAAACACATTTTATTTATCATCAAATACAGAACACTGGATCATCATTTGATAACATTGCCATTTATATAATCTTTAGTACTGTCATTCTTAATAACACATCAGTAAAATTGTAGGAGAGAGAGGATGTAAATTGATGGGTGTAACAGGGAGACTACTGGACATTTACAGACTGGTGAAAGGAGGTAAGGCAGCTATTGGAGCACTATCGAGGAGATGTCACATCAGCCTCTGCTTTATGACTTCATACCCTCGCTGGCCATTTATTTAATATGGCTACACCTGAAAGCATCATGTGATGTGTATGAAGTCTTGACCACTGCTTTTGGGGTTGCTGTTTTGATGCACACTGTGTTTGAAATAGCACAGTCGAACTACATTTGAATACATATAGTGCATAGTATGCACATTTTCTGTATGCTTGTAACACTGATGACATTACATGCGCTATATACACAAATCAAATCAAATAAATAAATAAAATAAATAAGGCAGGGTACTCCACACTTCTCATCTTAAAAAAAGGCAGTCAAAAAGAAACGGTGTTGTTGGAATGATTTAGTATACTACAATTTAAAACATCCTGATATAAGAGGCATTAAACAATACATGAAAAGTGTTTGCATACATTTATGCATTTTTGTTGTAGTTAGGAAACAAATCGGGGTTTCATTATGAATATTGTTGACATAACCTTAAAAACAAGAAAGAAAAAAAAACTCATGAAAGATGCTACAAAAAAACAGTATAAAAGGTATTCAGCTTTAACTGGAACAGTGATACAGTGTTTCTGAGATATGTGAAAGACTTTATGCAGGGAAAACTGCAAAAACAAAATAATTTAGCCAAAAGGTTGAAATTAGAGCTCAACGTGAGACAGAAATGTGTTTGACCACATTAGGCACCCCTTGACAAACTAAAAATGGTAAGTTCCTGGTCAGGTTACAATAAATGATCTTTACAAAGCCTTTCAAATACTGTTAAAACAAAATCAACTCAATTGACAACAACAGTTACCAAACTCTCATCGTCTCAAGTTAATTTCAAAACAGCCATTTCTGATTTCCTATTAGCAAAGGTTTTTCAGAAGCTAAAACTCGCACCACAAAACCGTTGTGTGTGTTGTAATCAAGCTGTGAGGACAGTTTCCTTCAACTGTTTGAAACCCAACAGTCCCAAACCAGAACAAATGTTGGTAAAATACTGCTTGAATAACTACTGGGACCCTCTGAGGTTTTGCTTTGAAGACCAACAAGAAATGAAAGGTGCACAGCAACTTCCTTCACTTGCTGCTTCTCTTGTAAAGAACACCAGTTTATAAACGTTACACAGTTCTGAAACTGGTTTTGTGGATGGTTTGAAATGTTACAGAGGTCATTGTGCAACAGGAAGGATGTTCTAAATCAGAGTAAAAACCTAGTAGAGTTGATGCTAGAGGTGTTTAGTTTTCATTTGCACTTCAAAACAAAATAAAAGTCCATATGCATAAAATATTATGATTGGACTGGTATTTCTCAGTCTATTTTCTTCTTTCTTTCAGCTATAACATGTACATAAGCTATTTTTATAAGTAAAAGGGTTATAACAGGTTGGATGAAAGGAAAAATAGTCAGTCCACACAATCAATTCCACGTTCATAAACAGAAGTGTCAGTCAATAAAACAGCAACCCCAGATTATCTTGAGAGCTGACAACCACTCAAAAGGAGATATGCTTTATGAACACACTTAAACGGCTTCCCATTTCATATTCAGCACATACTGTAAATGTTTTTTCAAATGTCTTGTAATGCATCATAGTTTCATAGATATGACTGAGAGCAGCTTCTCACTGGTTTTTGTCAATAACCAGTAAAGGGTGCAGATGTCTCGTCTGAACAAAGGGACGGAAATGTTGTTTCGCTCTCAAAAAGTCATGTAAACACCTCAAATGTCTGATGAATGCAACGATCGACGAGCTTTAGCAAAATGAGGCAGTAGTGGGGAAAGGCAATGACACTGATGCACCATGTGTGGTCAGACAAACATGACACTATAGACAGTACCGAGACAGATGGAAGTCTTAGGTTACGAAATAGTGGGTAGAGTAATTAAAAGGAAGAAAAAAAGTGTTATCAAGTGTACAATATACGTGTATATATACAAAATCTCACATTATTTTGTATTAACTCTCATGTAGTTTAGTAGTTACGTTTGTTTGTAAACCTTCTGTAGTTCAATCAAATGCAAGCAAGCAGTAGCTCTACAAATCATAAAGACTTTCTTCAACCATGAGCAAGCCATCACAAAAGCCTCAGGAAGTTGCTTTAAAATCAGCACAAACAAGTCAGGATCAATAACTGACTCGTGGTGGTTAAACACGCAATTGTGAAATGCAAATTAAGGTCGAACACAAGTCTAGGCAACTCATTGTCAATGAGCGTCAATTCAATAAGTTCACAGTATATCTTGGACATATAGATCTACTCTACATGGGAGAGGGGTTATCCTTGTGAACATATTTAAAAAATAATAATAAAATAACTAGAAATGTCATAGCAGCAGCTGTTTTTTTTTTTCTTTACCCTTTTTTAAACTAATCTCTTTTCTGGAGACCCTGTAGTTTCAGCTTCATGCTGTTTTTCAGGATTGGCACAGAAGAATAGTATGAATTAAATAGTTTGGCCTCTGTATGCATGAAGTACATGTACATTATTAAAAAAACAAAAGAAATAAACATAAATAACATAAACATTTGGCAATGTTGACACGGAATAGTTTTCTTTTGCAATGGATTTCCATCCAAAATTTTGATCACCTTTCTTTGTTTTGTATAAAACACACACAAATACATGGATGAGCTACGGTAATATTCATCTATGTATGTAACTATTAACATCCCTATTATGTTATATAATACGACTTTGTTCATTCTTAATCTCCTTCAGCCTTTACCTCTCATTAAAGTGATTGTAGTGTCTGTTGCGTTTGAGATAAACATAACAGGTGCACATCCTCTTCAGAAGAACAATACAGAAAAACGAAGAACGTCCAGGCTGAGAGAGGCACCATTTCTGCTGCAAGCCTCTAAAGAAACAGTAGACAACGAGAGAGATGGTCCCTACGTTAGGCACCGACTGAGCGTGACAATCCTATGATTTCCAAAGCCAAAGATTTGATAGGATGTTGCAAATCCAAACTTTTAGTGTGTATTTTTCTCTCCTCTGCCACCTCATTTTAAGCCAGATGGCTGTTGTATTGGTGAAATTGGGATTGAGTGCGTGTCTGGTTAAATTAGGGTGCTTTCACACTAGCACTTTTTGTGCGCACCCGGGTTCGTTTGACGTCAGAGTCTGGGGTTTGTTTGGATGATGTGAATGCTGTCGGGTGTGCATCCACGAACCATACTCAAGTCCGTCTAATACGGAGAGGTCTGGGGTAAGGTTCATGTGAATTCCAGTACGGTTCGCTGTTGATATGAACGCAATCGTACTAAATCGCCTAAGTGAACCACTATTGATGACATATGATTTCATAAATCTGTAGTTGCGTCCAAAATGCACTATACACTATGCTAGGGTTGGGAATCAAAAATTAGTTTAGGGCCAGATTTACTAAACAGGGCAAATTAGCGTGAGAGCGCAATTCCAGAGAAGCGCCGATGGGAGTGAAAAGTTCAGTATGTGATCTACTGGCGACACGCAAATTAAAGAATACAGACGCAGCCGGTATCATTTCCATAATGACCAACGCAATCTACCAAGAGCAGCGCAAATTAGCGCCTGTTTTAAGACGTGCTTTTTTGGGCGGTAAATAATGAGGCAAATACCAGCAAATTGACTCACGCAAACCTTAGTAAATCACCTTGAATGATTCATTTAAATACTCTCCTCCCATAAATTTTGCGTCTGAAAGGGAAACTCCTACAAATGCATATGCAATAAGATCAGCCGCGAAAATAACCCTGTCCACGCCTTTTTAGCACTAATTTCTCACTGAGTGTCTTTAGTAAATCCTGAAAGTAGCTTTTAACGCCAAAAGAGGGTTTGCGCTGCCGCAAGCTGTTAGTAAATCTGGCCCTTAAGGTCACAAATGATCGATTATCGAGTCTTATCGATTCCTTTTTGTGCATTTTAATATGACATTCAAGCGCAAGAAGACGTTTTCTGTGCTGCGCACATATCCAAAACGTGCGCACAGAAAGCTGCCTCTCATACTGAATAGTGCACGATACTGAACTGAGTTCTCTTCCGTGTCTTTTTGCACTTGAAAAATATGTCAAAATATTCTTGTAAACACAGTCAGTTATGTCTTAAGTGAATGTAAACAGTTGACAAAGAAAATGCATGTAACAGTATATTGGATCCGTGCAGCTCTTAAAGTGACAGCAGCCTAATATTCCTGCTGCAGTCTCTATAATAACGTTAATCAAACAACACAAGACAAGAGAAAATTCACACTCTGTTTTTGACTGAATAACTTTTGTAACTATATTTGTAATGTATATTTTATTTATAAAGTGCAGTGTTATTTTACATTTGATTACAGTTTCTGTACCTGAAAAGCTTAAAACACTGTTTATTTCAGTCGCAACTTTGTTCAGTTGTATTTATTTGTGCGATCGCTAATCTATGTTCTTTCTTTAATTACTGACTGTTTACTTGTCTTTAATAATGCTTGAAATTTATACTAGTTAGGCTAGTTGTTTTTATGGTATTTTTAAACCACAGGCAAGTGTAAGTGTTCTTTAGCCTGTTGATTTTTGTTTATGGTATTCAACTACAATGAAATGTTTTACAATAATAAATGTGAATGATATCTAGTTTTTTTTTTTTTTTTTACGTTTTTGGAATTCACATTAGGAATCAACAAGAATCGGAATCGATAAGCAGAATCGGAATCGTTAAAATTCAAAAGATACCCAACCCTACACTATGCACTTATACACTATGTACCGTATAGTTTATGAATTTTATAAGGGTTTTTTGTCATTCAACATCGGAGTCTGATAGCCCCTCCCCCTCTACTATGTAATTAAAGCTGCGAAAGTGCATGAAGCGTCCAACTTCCACAATTCGTTTTTTCAGGTAATTAAGTGCATCATCTAAGTATTTAAAGTGTACCTTTTCTTTTAGAAATGTATTTATACTACAAAACGCCACAGAATAGTGCACAAGTATGCTAATTGGGATGCACCTTTTGTGTTTGTGTGTGTTCTCACTCACTTTCCTGACAAGCGTGACTGACACACTGCAAGCAGAGAGAACGTATATTTCATTTCTGCTTGCCTTCAGCAGAAATGGACTCCCGAGTTCTTTAGAACATTTGCAGTACATTCGCGGCAGATAGACGCAAGTGCCGTTATGTGCTGACGCTTTGAAAACAAAACCAACGGTTTAAAAACCATAATATAAAAGTGAGGTGAGCAACGCTATGCATTTTGCCGCCTTCTCCTGTGTCGTGAGGAGGGGGGAGCAATCAAACTCGGGTTCGGACCAGGCAGTCGTGAAAGCACCCTTAGAGGTAGTTTCAAGGCCACACTGTTTTCTTTGATAGGAGAAAAATGGCAAAAATGACCGAACTTTCTGGCACTCTGAGAGGAGGACAGTTTGACCTCTGTGTGTATATACTGTATATACATATATATATATATATATATATGTTGGTATACATTATACAGAACTCCAAATTTAGTCCTGGGAATACAATACGTTTAAGAATTACATGTAGCGCAACAGACACACTGACAAAAAGACAGTAAAAGATTGAGAAAGACAAAGAGAAAGAATTAGAGAGAGAGACACAGAGGCTGTGTCCGAAACCGAAGGCAGCTGCCATGTATTTGTATGAACGTACCGCCTTAGGAAACTAGTTTCAGGCCAGCTTCCATGACACCAAACGTCACGTCTAATAATCTAGAACAAATTCAAGTGAAGTTTAGACAATAACCAAAGGAATACTTGTGTGAATACAATGCAATTTCTGTGTAGAAATGTAATCTTACGTTTTCAAAAACATGAAAAAATGGACATTTATGATTTCTTGTATTTGTAATCTCTTTATCAGATGTAATTTTATCATGAACCACCACACCGAACGCATAGGATTGTGGCAGTCGAACAGATGGAAGGCAAACTTTGGATTCGGACATGCCTTGGGTGCCCACGTACTTTCGTATACTGCCAGTAAAGGCTGCGTTTTTTCAGATTTCGGACACAGCTAGAGTGAGGGAGACATATACTATGAGAGTGTTGCGCTATGCATCAGTTTCCTGCCCTACCTCTGACAGCTTTTGGGTGAATGTACATAATCTCTCTCTCACGCTATATATGTGTGCATTTTGTGCAGTCTAATCATGTCTTTTTCTAAAGTTTTCAATTCTCCTTGTCCCACAATTTCAAGGAATCTCAGTTCTCGAGTCCTTCGGCACACACCATGCCCGGGTAAAGCTGCTGCTGGTTAGGCAGCGGATCTTGGCAGGGGTTTTGAATGGGGTTCCTTTCCTCTCCATCGCTGTCCGTGCTGCCTTGACTGTCCAGACGGGGTGACGAGTGATGCGGATACAGGGAGGTCACAGGCAGGTGGCTCTGAAGAGGGTCCTCATCTGAACTGAGGTAATCGCCTTCTGCAGACGCTGGGCTTTCCAAACATAGGTCCTGATAAGCGCCACCACCGGAATTCTGGAACTTGGAGGGCTGTCCACGCAGCTGCCTGATCTAAAATGTTCAAGAAAAAGGGGTTGACAATTCCTATATTCCAGAAAATATTTTTACAAACAGTGTTGGGGTAACGCATTACAAGTAACTTGAGTTACGTAATCAGATTACTTTTTTCAAGTAACTAGTAAAGGAACGCATTACTTTTAAAATTTAAAACAAAATATCTGAGTTACTTTTTCAAATAAGTAACGCAAGTTACTTTGTTTTCCCATTTATTGAGTGTCAGCTACCTTGTCCCAATGTTGAGAAAAATCGTAAGTGCAGAAGCGTTGTGTGTAAACACGATGGTTATTGTAGTTAGACTAAATGTGAGCATGCATTTACTCGTCTCACTTGCACAAAAACAGATTCAGTATTCCTCAAAATAAATAAAATCAGTCAAATGAAAAATCAGAATACTATGCAAACCTCCAATAATTAAATATGTTAAATAAAACAAATATTTTTATGCATTTAATCTCACTTTGACCAATGTACTTGCTGCTGACCTTTGATGATTCAGTTAAACCATAAGCAAAAATGACTTTAATTTTTGTTTTCATTGGTGAAGTGTTAAACTTTTTTTCTCCTGCTTCCTATTCTTCTGGGATCCAGAATGGCAGAATAGTTGAAAGGTTTATTTGAGCTGTGCCCTCTACTGTACACGCGTGAATATGCATTTCTTTCAGCCTGAGTGAGTATTTTTGCCCAAAAATAAAACTTTTTTGTCATTAAAAAAAACAAACAAGCCCAGGCCAGGTGAGAAAAAGTAACGCAAAAGTAATGTAACGCATTACTTTTCTTAAAAAGTAACCAAGTACTGCAATTAGTTACTTTTTAAGGGAGTAACGCAATATTGTAATGCATAACTTTTCAAAGTAATTTTCCCCAACACTACTTACAAATACACAGCCCTGCAGAAAAAAACAGTTTCCAGGGTAGTTTATGCTGGATTAGTGCCCGTCTAGCCAGGGTTATTATAGTTGAGTAAAAAGAAAATTAAAACCATAAAAAACATTTCTGTTGCTTTAAAATAAAATCAACGTTAACTGAAATTAAAAGAAAAATATATATAAAAAAATAGCTATTTTATTTTACACTTCTCATTTTAATCTACTTTAACTTGTACTAAAATATCTAAAATTAAAACAAAAATTCATAAAAACTATAGAAATACAAAAAAAAGAAAATGACAAAAGTGCATAACAAAATTACTAAACTTATGAAAATGAAAAATATAAAAACAAACTCATTTAAAACTATAATAGTATCTGAATGAAACAGTACCAGCATATGGAAAACTCAGTGAAGCTGGATGACCAAAATAAAAATAAATTAATTAAATAAATCATTGACTCACTTTTGACCTGATAAAAAAGGATTAAATCTGAGAATGTTCATAACATGAGTTTGTGGGAATCAAATTAAAATGTATTTAATTATCTGTAAAATAAAAAGATTGACATTAAAGGAGCACAACATACCACATTTACCCTAATTAACCAGACTTTTTTTTCTCAACAGGTTGGTATGTTTCCATAGCAACAAGTGGTGGTCTTCAATGTGTGCTGATGTAGAATTAAAGTTCTGCTTATTGGAGAGGTGCAAAGTATTCACATGCAATGTGATTAAGATCAGTTTGTCACTGTTATTTCTCTGTAAAACACATTGTGGTTTGGTTTTAATTGATGGTTACGATTTATTTGACGGCGACCTTACTGTGTAATTACACAAATAAGTACTGAGTAATATAAAGGGTTAGGGTTAGTTACTTGTAATTATGCATAATTTACTGTTAGTAAATTACTATAGTAAGTACTTGTAACCTGTAATTCGTCTTAAAATAAAGTGTTACTAAATTGATTAAGAGGCTTTTTACTGAGATGTTACACAATTCACAAATGATGATACATTTTTGCACTGAAAGAAGCACTACAAGATCTATGGGTTTAATTTTAATTGGAATTTATCTGAAATTTTATCTATTTACCTATATATTTTTTTTAGCTACTAGTATATCTAAATGTATTTATTTATTTTAATTTGGCTCCATATTGATCTTCAAGACTTTTTACATGTTTGTTTTGACATGTAATGCTTGTGGTACCATTTGTATGTATAAATCTACATGTGCCTTGGTGAATATGTTTTGCGACTATGGATGTGTGTGAATCACGTAGACAGTGGATTTTCTTGCGTGACAGAAATGGACCACAATTTTTTGCTCTCATTTCAGATCTTCCCTTCTGAGTCAGTGAGCCTAAGTGAGTGTGATTGCGTGTGTGTGTGTGTGTCTGTCCTAACATTCATGAGAGCCTAAAACAGGTATTATGCTAAAATCTCAGATCTGAAACGTCATGGGTTTCTCAACAAGTTCTTTAGCAATTTGTAAGTGTGGGAGTGGGAGGGGCTGTGGTTAACCAATGGAAAAGCTTCCTGAGACAATCATCTACACAAGCCCCACCTCTCACTTCCTCTGTCTGGTTGATCTCGTTTCAGCCAAAACCACAGAGCAAAAGTCAGTGCACATCACTTCCGAATTAGGACATCACCGAGATTTTTAAGAGTAAATGTTAATGAAAAGCACATTCAGTGCTGAAATGCTAAAAAACTGCAAGATGTGACCAAATGTGCAAAGAATGTCCATTTACATATGTACGAAGACCAATAAATAAGTGTCGACGGCCTTACAAACTTGATAGAACTGCAGTTAAAGGGATAGTTCACCCAAAAATGAAAATTCTGTCATCATTTACTCACGCTCAAGTTGTTCCAAATCTGTATGAGTTTCTTTCTTCTGCTGAACACAAAGGAAGATATTTGGAAGAATGTTTGTAACCAAGCAGATCTCAGCAGCCACTGACTACCATAGTATTTTTCCCCCCACTATAGTAGTCAATGGCTGCCGAGATCTGCTTGGTTACAAACATTCTTCTTCCAAAGTGTTCAGCAGAAGGAAGAAATTCATACAGGTTTGGAACAACTTGAGCATGAGTAAATGATGACAGAATTTTTTTTTTGGGTGAACTATCCCTTTAAGTGAACTGCAGGCTAGTGACTGGTTTATGTTCAATGACATGGAAATAAAACAATATTTTGACATATATTGTTACCTAAAGCCACGTTTTGCAATGTCTATTCAATGCATTTGTCAGCCACCATAAATGAAATGCCAGAATATTTTTTAATGATTTTAATTTTCTGTGTAAATACTGATGTGCGATTAATTGCAAATAATTCAATTAATTCATTGGTGTTTCATGTAAAATTTGAATCAGCCCTAATAAATAAACAATGTATCACAGAAACAGTTTTTATAGTAATTGATAAATTAGCTAGTTAGTACAGATTCATTTGACAGCATTGAAACTGAGACATTTACCCCAATTATAATATTTACCAGTTATTTTATAATGTTAAAGTACAAAAAAAAAAGTTGCTCAAAAAACATCTTGTGTTATATTAGACTGGGGCTTTCTTCAAGTTGTTTTGTTTTCATGAAAAATGATTCTAAATCTTTGGGATTACAGAACATATGGTGACCCGATTTCATGGCTGAATATGAGCACATGTAAAACGCTGATGTAAATCCATCCTTTGAAAGCACCCACAATGCATCTCAACTCAGTGATTACAGTAACCATGAAACTGGAGCACAATCACTTCACATTTGTATGTAAACACTGACACAAGCAAACCGATCAATCTAGAGGAAACGTGATGGAGTGATACATGAAAAGAGAGGTGAAAGGGAGGGAAATAAATACAAGAGAAAGAGAATGTCACCACACTCTCACACCCCCCTGTCACGAAAGGTTTTTCTACAAATGAGCAAGATCATCACATGAAGTGCGTGAGACCGGGTTGACTGGGTGCGTGGGTAAAGCACCACAGTATCAAACCATCAAAGCCGCCTGTGTCTGAGAGGGCATATGGGGGGAATGGGGAAAAAGATTTTCGAGTGGTTTTTATTGTGGTTAGGGAGGGTCCCGAATGCCAAGAAAAGCACTACAATACCGCTTTAAAATGAAGTAGACAGGTAACTGCTCATACAGCGTACTAAGAAAAATGGTGGCAAAGTGCAGACTATAAAACATATAAAAGAGCCATACTAATAGGAATAAATGTAAATTAGCCTTTTTAAAGTCCCCCTGTAGTCAATAATTTTATCATTCAAATCTCATCTTTTGATCACCAAAATGTCATATTTAAAAGATTCATGACTTAAAATAGCTTGAATGTAACTCTACACTCTTGCCTCATTTACTATACGCGTATTCATGAATATGCACATTATCCCCGCCTCCACTCACTCACACCAGCTCAGAATAGCTGATCCACTCGGTCACCTTTACTGTAGTAAACGCTGGAAATACTGGTTTAATTCAGCCATATATGTTTGAACCAGAAACTGATGCAGAAGAAGTGGAACAGTTAAGTCGTCTACAAAGTCGAGATATCGCTCACATCGTCGGACACATAACGGTAATTAATATGATTAGCCTTTTGCTTGACTACATTCTCAAACAGCTAATAATGTGTTGCTGATGTTACACAAACCATGTTCCCGTTCTCCATCTCAGAGTCAAAATTAGCATCCTTAGAAACGATTTGAACTCTGAACGTCAGTGGAGAAAGGCATATAGTTCATCATAACATCGTAATATACATCATATACATAATTAACCCGCTATATTGCTAAATGTACCCAATTTTTCATATCAACAGAAAAATATACCGGGATAACCTGCCTTCTCTTGAGACTCGCCTGCTTCAGAGCGGTCATAGTTAATGATATGCTAAAGCCCGCCCTGCGCATTGACGTGATTGGTTACAAGGTAGTTTGCGACGTAAGAAACACCGGCGTGAGTCTTTTTTCACTGCAGTTTTAAGGATAAAATACTCAGGAATTGTATTGAATTTGCACATGGTTTGTCTTAAAGCATATTAAAAACAACATTAAAAACTTGATTTTCACCACAAGGGGTCTTTAAGAAAAGGAGAAACCAGGTTTGTGTAGTATTTAGGGATCATGGTAAGTACTTTTTACCAACAATGTGGGTTTTAAATGTTATGGACTTTTTTCTGATCACAGATTACGATGCAAGTGCAAAGATTGTGACAGATAGCAGCTCAACTTGCATACTAGTACATGTATGTATGTGTTTGTGAAAACCTCACCTCACTCTTGAGTTCAGCGATCTGTTGCCTCAGTTGAGTTATATACTGTTTGGAGTCTGAGTGATTCAGCTGGCCTTGGATCAGTCCTTCCTCTTTCTGTAGGCAATACATACACACACATTTACACTTGATTATACTCTGTATATACCAATATACAGCTCTGGAAAAAATTAAGAGACCACTTAACATTGATTTCTCAATGTTAAGTGGTCTCCTAATTTTTTCCAGAGCTGTATACACGGAAAACAGACCAATGTGTAACACGAACTTAGTGGTCTACCGATATTTTCCAGTATCGAGAGAGCTTTATCTATAGAGCAATAGCCAATGTAATCCTGATATTTGCATTAAACAATTTAATGACATGTAAACGACATTGCTAACTTATTACTAATATTTACTCAAAATTTGCAAAAAAAATGTGATACTGCCTAATGTGATTATTAAACTTCAAAAGGTTATGATTTCATTAAATAAATGTGAGCGTTTCATGTTTCAAAGCCTGAACGTGGCGCTGTTGTGCGTTCGACAGGCTCGCACAACAGTTCACAATCAATGAATACCTCATTGATTGTTTATGAACTAATGCTGATCAATTACGACAATGTTTACTTTATGGTGTTTATATAGTAACATGTTGTATACGGTTGTAAGAATGCATATTTTGTCTCCCTCATTTGAATTTGAATGAGCAGCCTGCAATAATAAAGCATAGACATTTCAAAATAAGAGTCCTGGTGTATTTCGGGCTCATTTATAAATAAAAGTCACGCAGTGTGTCCAATTTTCATCCCGGTTATTATTTGGTTACACAAACTGTATTAAATTTAATTTCCATTTAATTTAAAGTAAACTATTGTAGCTTCTGTCTGGGATGCCCTGTCACAGGAAGGAAAGACTAAGAACATTATTTGACACATATTATTAAATATATAGATTTTACTAGCATTAGTGTTTTTAAAGTTAACAAAAACTAAAATTATAAAAACATTTTTCATTGCTTGAAATGAATAAATGATAACTGACATATGACAACTGAAAATATAAAAAACTTAAACTTTTCTTATTTTCATTTAGTTGAAATCAACCTGATGTACCAAACTAAAACTGAAATAAACATTCATTAAAAACTATACACACATTTTTAAAAACAACAAAAACTAATAAAAATGACAAAAAAACCAACAAAATTACTTTAGACTAAAATTAAAATGAAAGCAGAAAATATAAAAATTTAATTGAATTCAAAATATTAATAAAAACTATAGTTGTATCTCAGTAATGCCAAAATAACACTTGTACGGCAAAATCTGTTTATTACAATGTGTTTATATAGGCAGAAATAGTTAGTTGCGCCCCTAAAGTTTCTAAATGCGCTCCTAAATTTTTCAATTTAGGAGCACAGGTGCTCCTTGGGAAAAAAGTAAGTGCCAACCCTGCCAACTGGCAAAGTTGTTTTACAGAAGATAAATACAACTTATTTTAAATAGCCAAGTAGACAGTTAATCGCACATATGTTGTGATGTAGGCCTGTAATCGCACATATGTTGTGATGTAGGCCTGTATTTCTCACCTGTATTTCTAGATCGGCTATCTTTTGCCGGAGTTCAGCCATAGCGGCCATGCTGTCAGCTTCTCTTAGACGCACTGCCATCACCTCTTCTTTGCTCTAAAAGAAAGACTGCTGAATTATTTCTAGAGATCAAAACCATTTCTAAAAAAAAAATCTACATTCTAATTAATGCATTAATCTATAAATGTAATTTTGGTTGTAGTCTACCTATGTCTATTTACTAGGGATGCACTGACATTAAAATTCATTAAAATGACATTAAAAATAATACTGATAAGGTGATAATTATTTCATTTTATGGCTGATGACCGATAAATGACATATATTAAAATTCTATACTATTATGTCTAAATAAATAAATAATAAAACATTAAAAACTAAGATTAATCATTGTAAATGCAACAAGTGAATAAAGTCATTACAGCATAATGATAAACTACAGCATGAGAACAATTATGTTTATTTTGAGATTTAAGAGTGTTTTTAAAGATTAACTTTAAATGAGTGTTAGATGATGAAGGTAATCCAAATGTAAAATTACAGGAAATTAAAAAATGTCTCATGTTAGGCAATAACCGACATGGCACTGATTTATTGCACATCCCATTTACAATTTATCTCATTGAATCTGTCCTTCCTGAATTGTATGACTGTGAATGCACTGTACCTTGCAGTCAGACTCGGCTTGCTTTCTCTTCATTTCGTTGAGCTGGCTTTGTAGTGTTTTGTTGTGAGAAAGAGCGTTCTGCAGCCTCTCCTGCAGGCTGGCGCTCTCTTGCTCATGTCTGCCAACTAGTTTACAGTTGATCTGGTTCTAAGGAGACAGGGAGGTTATGTAAGTTTGTTTGGTTGCTAAACTATCTCTTAAATTATCTTTTGATCAGCTGGGTATGGATATTGTTGAGCCACTAAAGAGGATTAAAGAGGCAGGGAACCATTATATGTTGGTCATTACAGACTCTGCCACAAAAAATCCTGAAGTTTTCCCCCTCAAATCCATCAAGGCAGAGCAGTAGCTTACTCCCTTATACAACAAGTTGACTGCTAAATGGCAGGGTCCCTTTGAAGTGTTGAGAAAGCTAGGACCTGTTACATATGAAGTTGCGACTTCTGGTCAGAAGCGTTCGAAATGGACTTTACATTTTAACTTACTCAAATAGTGGTTTGCCAAACCCAGGAATGCAGCAGGGGTGTTCCTAAATTGGAAGGTAGGAGATGAGGAAAAGGTGGAGGTCCAGTATCAACCTGTTTTAGCTAGTCTGTCTCTGAGTCACTTGTCTCAAAGTCAGCAGAGACCGTGTGATCCCCAAGTTTTCCAGAAGAGACCAGGACATACCAATTCAGTTGAGCATGACATTGTGCTTAGAGAAGGAGCTTGCTCAAAATGTATAAGCTATAGGATACCTGAGCGCCTTTTGGAAGCTTTGCGCAACGAGTTGGATGAAATGTTAGCCATGAACATCATGGAACCATCAAAAAGTGAGCGGTGTAGCCCAGTTGTTTTGGTGCCCAAAAAGGAATACAGCATATATTTCTGCATTGACTTTAGATATCTTAACTCTGTTCAAAGAATCCAGGTGATACAGAACTGCCACCTGCCACAGACAAAGTCTCAGATAAGATCCTTTCTTGGAATGGCGAATTGGTACAGGAGATTTGTACCTAATTTCTCTGTGAGGGCAACTGTCCATACAGATTTGACTTGGAAAAACTGTCAGAACCAGATTTGATGGACAGAGGAGGTGCAGCAGGCCTTTCGGGATATTAAGGATGCTCTGGCCAGTTTTATGCTGTCCTGATTTTGATAAACCTTTTATACTGCAAACTGACGCATCGGATATTGGAGTAGGAGCTATTCTTCTCCAGGGGACACAAAAAGACCGACATCCCAAAGCCTACATTAGTCGTTCAGTTGTTCACCAGAGAGGTTCGGTTGTTATATATATATATTCAAAATTCAGAAATCTTAACACAAATTATAAAAACATATCACTTATACTAAAATAACACTGGCATGGACAGGCATTGTAGTTCTAACCTGGCTCTCCAACTGCAGGTTTTTAAGTTTGACCTCTTTGAGTTCAGCCTGACCCTGAGCTTCTCGCAGTCTCAAACTCATCAGTTTATCCTGCAGCTCATTCAATGCATTCTTCTTAGGAGACTCCTTCCAATGGCCTCCTCCTCCTCCACGAGACGTATGATTCTGTCATAAATAAATTAGGTTAGCAAAGAATTAGATTTTATTAGATTCATACTTTTTATAAATATCAAAACAATCGACAAATGAAAATGACAATGCAGTAAAAAAACAAAAAATCAGAATTTTGTAGTTTAGACCAATTGTGTAAAGATCAGTAAAGTTATGTAGAGCTCAGTAGGGTTGTATAGAGATTCTGCACCTGCCAGCAGTGGTTGAGATCAGTAACGGCCTCTTGCATCTCTCTGAAGGAACGTAGGGTCTCCTGCTCTCTCAGTTTCACCAGCTTCAGCTCCTCCTGCAGCTGAGCTACATTAATTTCATCAGGCAGAGAGTTGTTCCTCTACAATACACAAACAGTACCATTTAGTACTAAAAGCAGTGATAGAACACAGTTTTTTCATGCAATTCAAAATAATTTCACTTTTTCATAATTTGCGTGTGCACAAGCCATATCATCGCCACTGATGATCTAATCATCACCACTGGAGCAGAAGCATCTTTCCAATTCATACTTGAAAATTCTGACTAAAAAGTCAAAAGACACACATGCACACACCTTTTCCAGATCGAGCACTTTGTCCTGCATTTCCTTCAGAGCACCGAGTAGTTCTGCTTCCTGTAGACGAGACTGTTCCAACTGAGTCTGCAGCCCACTCACAAACTCCTCTGTATACTACAGACATAAAGACAAAATAGATTGAAACTGCCATTACATCAGAGTATGCTTAAAGGCTGCTTAAAGTTATAGACACATTAGAGTGACAAAGAAACATGCATGATTAAAAAAGCACAGGATGTGCTTAATGTTAAAAGAGTTATTATGCACAATAAGCCCCAAAAATGAACTCAATGTGGTACTCGCGTCTTAAGCGCACAGACAACACACAGCATGTGATCCTAAATTCAGTTCTCTTAGATTGAGGTATTTTTTAACAGTCAAATACACACACAATTATGTCCAAATGCCTGTCTTTAAAAGTATTCACGTAAACACAGTCTGTTAAGTGAACATAAACAGTTGGGAGAAAATAGGATGCGTGTCAATATATTTGATCCGTGCATCAGGACTTAAAATGACAGCAGCCTAATATACCTGTGCTGCCGTCTTTGTCATTAAACAATAGTGTGACGAGATCTCGTGCCATGTCGTTTCGCTTTTTTATAGAAATAAAAAACATTTAATTCAGTTGGATAATGGTCGCTTAAATTGTAAACTATTGTAAACGTCTGCTCTGCTCATTCAGCACGAGCTGCCTCAGAGTCGCACACAGTGCAGCAGGAATCACAGTTTACTGATCATGTGACGAGAGTAAGGCGAGATGAATGACAAGACCATGGCGGAGGATTCGTTGTGCAACACAGCCTAAGCGTCTGATAAATGTCTTATCTTGTAGAATGCACGCTCAGCACTGCTGCTCCCTATACACAGAGTATTATGCGAATTCGCGAACTTCCTGATGCGCGCAAATTAGGCTACATACAAGCCTGTCTCCCAATATCAAACCTATCTTAGGCTGGGCTGTGTAGTTGTAACCACCTCTTAGCTCTTTTCTCTGTTTGCACTTTGAATATTGAGAGAATACTTTGACTATGGATGCACTTATTGTTTGCACTTAATAAGACTAAGAAAAAACTATTCATTTTTTTATTTCCATGTTCTATTTGTGGAAAGAAGTTCAATTAGGAGGTCACACACAACCTCAATCAGAAGTTCTGGAAGCTCATAATTCATGTACAGTAAGGTCTGAAGAGACTCATGTGAAATCATACAGGAGAGAAGCCAGTCAGTTGAGTTTGTGGCAAAAACCTTTTACAGTGCTTGTATATTGTTGTCTTTCAATGTATTTGATAATTC
This sequence comes from Coreius guichenoti, assembly GCA_039654105.1. Lineage (NCBI taxonomy): Eukaryota > Metazoa > Chordata > Actinopteri > Cypriniformes > Gobionidae > Coreius > Coreius guichenoti. Next base: position 37,857,480 of record CM077170.1, on the reverse strand, counting down.
AAAAAGTAGAACTGAAATTACATTCATTACAAGATGATTAGTTAAAACATTTCAAAATGCACCTGCAGACTATTTTTCCAGTCATAATTTCGTCATTGAGGACTTCTTAAAAATAGTGTGCAAAAATCTTGAATCTTTTTGATTTCTTACTTCAGTACTAATTTTAAATACAGTACTTGAAAAAATGTAAAGCATTGTTTATTGTATCGTGTGTCCTATTGTTTGTAGTTTGCTGTTTTTGTTCAGTCCTAAGTCAAAGTCAATAGTGTGCAGTCATTTTTTTTTTGATTCAGTTACATCTTTGGATACATACTCCATTATCTCACATACAGTAAGACATTAAGTATAAAGTCTTGTAATCTTTTTGTAATGTTCACAGATTTAATTTCACAGATGGGTGGTTTGATTTATGGATCAACTTTTTATTAAAGAAAGTTTTTAAAATCCCTATGGAGAAAAATTCTTTTGAATCCAAGGCTCTTGAAAAAGTGACAGGTCCCCGTTGAGCTCAAATGCATACTTTGTGCTTAAGTTGCTTAGTAACCATTACAGTCTACAGTCAGACTAACCTTATTACTTGGTGGAAGAATTTATATTCTAATTGTTACAATAATAAAAAAAAACACTGGTGTTATATTTTATTAATATCATTGTTGTTACCATTCTATTAAAGTGATAAGACAATCGAGGCCACCTTCCACAGACAAAGTCTCAGATAAGATTTCTTGGAATGGCGAATTGGTACAGGAGATTTGTACATAATTTTGAGTGTTAGTGCCTAAAACTACTGTAACACATGGCCTCTAGACCCTTATGTCATAAAATAGCAATGTAAGCCTCTTTGGCATTTCCAAAGAAATTTAAGATGATTTATGAAAAACAAACAGTCATTCTGTAAGTGTCTACTCAGATCAACAGATGTGCTTCTGGAAATTTTAGATAATTTTAGCATTATCTATCACTGAAGCGTTAGTGTTGATGTGAGTGTGCTTCTGCTGTATACTGTGTGCATATACTGTAGCCTACCAGAGGGAGCTGTGGCCTGCCCTGGAGACTTGTGTGAACACTAGTTCCCACAGACTTTTGCTTCTTTTTTTCTTACCTTCCTCCAGGTTTCCAGTCACTTCACACGTGTGTGTGTGTGTGTGTGTTAAAAGAAAATGTGAATAACATTTCATGTCAACCACAGCGAGCCCCAGGTAATGAAACCAGATTAAATAATATATAAGCATATAAGCAACATAATAACTCACTCTTAAACATACTAAATCCCTGTCAGATCTAAACAGGAGAGTGTTTTTTATTATAGCTATCAAGAAATTGATGTCTCTGTAAAACAATTCCATAACTGGTCTAAAATAAGTAATGTGTGAGAATTTTGGGGGTGAGAGCATGCAGATTTTTGCCAAATTTAAGAAAAAATGGCTTTGTTGAGTAATTAAAACGACTGGTTTACATGGTTTACACTTAAATGTAAATGTGTAAACTGTCGGTTTAAACAGTGAAAAATTTACCATCAGAAGGTAATCCAATATGTCTATAAAGTTTTTCCTCCAGAACTCATTGGTGGTGATAAATATGAATACTTATTGTTTTTATGAGTTCTAGAGAGCCAGAGACTGACTCATTTAATAAATGATGCTGCAAGAAACACAATGGTTGTCCCCCCCAAAAAAAAAAAAAAAACAGTTAACAAAAAGATTAGCTGCTAGCTGCACATGGTACACTAGTTCTGTTGACATCAGCACCGCTATGGGATGGTGGTCAATTCTGAGTAGCACAGGAAAATACATATGACCAGAGAGTGTTGCTCTGAGTGTGAAACATGTCAGGCTCACACTCAACATGACACACACCACACCCCAGCATCTTCTCACACATGCCATTCACTCACACGTAAACGAAAAACAAAAATTCCAAAATACTCCGTCTGTTAAATAGCGATGCTTTAGCATCCATTCTACTAACTTGTGAGGATGACGACAGTTTTTGAAATGTAATGATAGTACTAAATTGACTGTTTGAACCTAAGTAATTTTCATAAATCTTCCCACAAAATAATCTCTGACCTATCTGTGACCCAGTTCAGGGTAATTCTGCTGTGCGAAAGCAGGTCTTTTGACTAAGAATAGCCTGCAGTCATGTGTACAGTGAACATAATGGTTTAAAAATATTAAAAACCTGTTCATATGGCATGTGACTTTGTTCAGTTTTTCAATAAACAGCATGATATCACACTGCCACTGTATAAAAGAGAGAATCTTTCCTCATAATCCACGGCTGTATCACTTTCAAATGTAATGCTAATTTAATAGTAGGTACCTTCAAAAGGCTGAAGCTAAATAAACCTTTAGCTAGTAATAAACCTTTTTGTTGTTTTTGGCCAATGGATGTGATTGTTAAGTCTGTTTCACACTGCACATATAAGCAGTGAGAAAGCATAAATGGATTGACAGACCTGCGTGGCAGTGCTTTAACACTGACAGCATTTCAGAGCCATGGCGCTACACATTGGGAAACTCCATTGATTTGTTCCCTTTAATAATGGCTATAAATTGTAAAATGATTAATGTAAACTTATGTAAACTACTTAAATCATCTATATTCAATCAGACTTGCTAAATAGAAAGTGCTCTTGTTGTGTCCGTCAGGTTTTGTGCAAGTTCCACAAGCAGTGGCAGACATCTTTTTTTAAATGATGGGTGAGCAGTTCACTCCAGTCATTCTATGTAGCTTCATAAAAGCCTATATTTAAAAAGACTGTATCAATAAATAGGTTTTTGTAGCATTTTATCAATATTTCTAGCTGAGGTCAACTTGTAGCTAGGCATCTGCTGTTACCTTGTGTTGCTGAAGCTCGCGTATGGTGTCCTGAGCCTTTTCCAGACTCTCACTGGCTGTATAACACTGCTGCCGAACCACAGCCAGTTCACGCTTAATGACGTAGTTCTCCTCAGCCTCCTGGGCTCGTGTCACCTGACCCTGAGAGAAGAGAAATGGAGTAAGTCTCTTCTTGGGAGATGTGTCTCTTTACTTGAGGTTAAGGGGAGATAAGTATGGCATTCCAGTCAAGGTAATGAGAGGGGCTTCATGCAATGATACCCCGGTGTCATAAAACCAAAAGAAGAAATCTGATCAATTCAAGAATCAAAAGAATCCCACTGAATTTTGGAGCTTAATGAATTACATGATAAAATATGAAAAATGCCACCGGACCTAATACGGAACCCTGATGCACACCTATGCTTCCACATGCATTCCACATATACTGCCAGGATATAGAGTGTCAGGGTTAACCTTCACTTGGAGCACCTCTGGGACATTATTCCAGCCATACAGACAAATGTGCTGTGCAGTGATGGGAAACACAGAAAAACAAATAACCATTTTTCATGCAACAGGCCCATTCTCAGAATAGTGTGGAGGAGACAGTGTAGAGGAAGGAAAAAGAGTGGATTATAGGAGGAATCGTGGAAGTTTGAAGAGAAGAAGCATGTGATTGAGCAATGAGAGGAGGAAAGGAAAGGAGAGATTAGTGAACAGTTGGCTTGACAGTACTGTACCTGAATCAACCTGTCTGCTAATGCAGCACTCTCCTACAACACCACAAGAAAGAAAGGATACAGAGGGAGGAAAGAAAAGGTAAATAACAGAAAGAGACAGAAATAACAGTGAAAGGGAAGGAAACAGTGGATAAGAAAAAAGACGTTGAAAACCACAGACACATAAAGAGAAGTAAAGGGAACATTTTTAAAAGTTAAGTAGGAAAAAACAAGTGGAGAAAGTTTGTAAAAGTATAAAACGTATAAAAGTGAGTATAACAAAATGAGTTTGTTTGTGGTGAAAATTGTAGGTAAGTAATTTCAACAGAGGAAGGCAGAAAAAAGAGAGATAACACTAATCACAAGAGATAAAAACAAGACAATACAGCTGAGCCTCTGTAAAGATCGACATGCTCTAAAAGTTTACACGATTCACATAATAAAGATATCTACACTGTTTACTCAAACACAAACTAATCAGGGCTATTTTAGGTTCATGCATATCAATTAGAAGATTGAAACCATCTCACTTTCTCCAGTGTCTCAATCCTCTGCTTCAGTAGTCTATTTTCTGTACGTAGTCTCTGTTAAAATGAAAGAGAATTTTTTTTGTGTATTTTATTCAGAAAGCAAATGATTAAACATAAAATAAAATTTCATAAAAATAAAGTTCTCTCAAATTTTATTTTATCGAAAACATTTTGAATAATTTTAGTTAACAATAACAACACATGCTATTAATTAAATTAGTTAACACATGCTTATAATTAAATGTGTAACAGCATAATCACATTTATTCAGTTTGACGTTATAATTGTTTCACCATGTTTACTAGGTGTAAGCATTCATGTTCAGATACAAAGCTCCCAGTGGAGCACTTATTTATAACTAAATGAATGGGAACAACACTCTTTATGGATGATTTATTTATAATATCCAGATGGTGAATTAAACAAAAGTAAAGTCATACATTCTTTATATAATAAAATACAAAATAAAATTCAAATAAAATATCATTGGGTAAAACATGCACATACAAATGCAATCTACACACCCAAAAAAAAAAAAAAAAAAAAATGGACTACAAAATTGTACCTTTTAAGGTAAAAGTGGCCGTCACTGTGTTGGCACCCTTAAAGGGATAGTTCACCCAAAAATTCTGTCATTAATTATTCACCCTCAAGTCGTTCCAAACCCGTAAGACCTTCGTTCATCTTCGGAACACAAATTAAGATATTTTTGATTAAATCCCAGAGCTATTTAATTAACACTTTCAAGGTTCAGAAAGGTAGTAAAAACCGTTTACGCTGTAAATAGTGCAGTGCTTCCAGAACACCGGCTTACCATTGGCCGATGCTGTTCACGTGAGCACCACGACGCATGCGTGGGAGCTGCACTGTATTTACAACGTCAACTGCGTAGGAGACTGGCACAGGCTAGAGTGAAATTGTTGAATAAAGAAATTTTTGTTTGTTTTTGAGCACGAAAAATATTCTCGTCGCTTCATAAAATTAAGGTTGAACCACTGGAGTCACATGGACTACTTTAACGATGTCTTTCCTACCTTTCTGGACCTTAAAAGTGTTAATTAAATTGCTATTTATAGAGGGATCAGAGAGCTCTCGGATTTCATCAAAAATATCTTCATTTGTGTTTTCCGAAGATGAACGAAGGTCTTACGGGTTTGGAACGACACGAGGGTGAGTAATTAATGACAGAATTTTCATTTTTGAGTGAACTATCCCTTTAAGGGTACATTTTTGTACCTCCACGTAGAGGAAAACAATGGTACCCTAGGGACCAATTGTGTACCTTTTATGTGTACAGTTATACGTTTTGTTCCCCAAGGAACAAAATTGTACCTCCACTGTACCTTTTTTCTGAGAGTGCATGTTATTCAAAAAGTTGCACCAAATCCAGGTTTACAAACCTTAATCTCAATCTGTTCCTCCATCTCTTTGTTTTTAATGGTGGTGTATTCCTTTTCTAATCTGTGAATGAAAATCAACAATCAAATCTAGAGAGGAACCAAATCTTTGTCTTTATTATCATGATAACATTTAAATATCATATATTATATAATAATAATCATATTTAATGTGGAAGCTCATTTTACTTTTTTACTCTCAAATCACTCACTTTTTCATTCTCTTGGGATTGTATTTGACCTGATAGGCCCGTAGGATAAGTTTATCCGGGCAGCTATCAAACTGATGTGGAATCACCTTCTGAAAGTGCTGTGGTGAGAATATTAAACAAATATCAGTTAAAAATATTGTTTATGTTGTTCCATGTATAATATATTGATGTACATAACAAAGATGATTCTCTCCTAACCTGTGACATTCCCTCCATGTCTAGCTGTATGAGGTCTGTCTGGTTGTACTGCAATATCGCTATTCCAACTCGGAATATGATCTCCAAACCCTGAAAAAACATCAGACAGTACTAACAACTACAACAAATATCCACATTCTAATATATTCATGTCTCTAGTAAGTGTTTATAACCCCCTAGATGCATTTACTCCTTTAAAAAGCCTGAAAACTTGCATTCAACACATAACACAAATATTGCTTGTCTATCATTGGCTTTACTCTTTACTCTCTACTCATACAAAACTTTGCATTTTAGATAGTATACTAAAGCGTTTTCTTTGTACGCTTAGTCTGATTAGGACACAATGCAATCCTGAAACAACCATTTTTCCTTTTGAGAAGGTTCCCAGAAGTCATTTTCTTTTAGATTTTGCTAACTTCCAGGAACATTGTGTTCATAAAGCACATAGCCAAGTCAGTAACATGCATGGACACCCACAAAGTGTCTTGTGTTTGTACCTCATACATAAAGATGTCAAAGATACGTGTAGCTATTGGCAGGGGCAGGAAGGTGAGGAAGAGAGTGAGGAACCAGGACGAGGCGTACATAGATGTATGGAAACTCTGAGAACGGAAATGAACGTTCAGCTCTGGCAACTGCTCCTGATCACAGAGATGAAAACATGGAAGAGATACAAATGAAAAAAAAAGTCTGGTGAAAGACATTAGATAAAAGTACTTCTGAGAAGAAACAATTGATGATTGAAAATGATTCTTAGCCATGACTCTCTTTATGTATTATAAATCTGTTGCCTCCTTGTGGACAAACATGGCATTACTCCAGACATCTTGGCATGCAGTATACTGTATAATAAGAGAGATTTGAAATCACCTCATTGGAAAAATTGCAACATAAATAAGATTTAAATCATGTCCGCCTCTCAAGTCAATCACATATTGGCCCATATATTGCTGACAATCAAGACATTTATAATCTAGAGTTACCAAGGAAAGCTGAGAAAATGTATCATGGTTTCCACAAAAATATTAATAAGCAGCACAGCTCTTTTCAACATTGATGGATCGCATCAGCATATTAGAATGATTTCTAAACGATCACATGACACTGAAGACTGGAGCCACTGAAAATTCAGATTTCCCATCACAGGAATAAATTACATTTTTAAATGCAGTGGGGAGAACAAGTATTTGATACACTGCCGATTTTGCAGGTTTGCCCACTTACAAAGCATGTAGAAGTCTGTAATTTTTATCATAGGTACTCTTCAACTGTGAGTGACGGAATCTAAAACAAAAATACAGAAAATAACATTGTATGATTTTTAAGTAATTAATTTGCATTTTATTGCATGACATAAGTATTTAATACATTAGAAAAGCAGAACTTAATATTTGGTACAGAAACCTTTGTTTGCAATTACAGAGATCATACGTTCCCTGTAGTTCTTGACCAGGTTTGCACACACTGCAGCAGGGATTTTGGGCCACTCCTCCATACAGACCTTCTCCAGATCCTTCAGGTTTCAGGGCTGTCGCTGGGCAATACGGACTTTCATCTCCCTCCAAAGATTTTCTATTGGGTTCAGGTCTGGAGACTGGCTAGGCCACTCCAGGACCTTGAGATGCTTCTTACGGAGCCACTCCTTAGTTGCCCTGGCTGTGTGTTTCGGGTCGTTGTCATGCTGGAAGACCCAGCCACGACCCATCTTCAATGCTCTTACTGAGGGAAGGAGGTTGTTGGCCAAGATCTCGCGATACATGGCCCCATCCATCCTCCCCTCAATACGGTGCAGTCGTCCTGTCCCCTTTGCAGAAAAGCATCCCCAAAGAATGATGTTTCCACCTCCATGCTTCACGGTTGGGATGGTGTTCTTGGGGTTGTACTCATCCTTCTTCCTCCAAACAGTGAGTGGAGTTTAGACCAAAAAGCTCTATCTTTGTCTCCTCAGACCACATGACCTTCTCCCATTCCTCCTTTGGTTCATCCAGATGGTCATTGGCAAACTTCAGACGGGCCTGGACATGCGCTGGCTTAAGCAGGGTGACCTTGCGTGCGCTGCAGGATTTGAATCCATGACGGCGTAGTGTGTTACTAATGGTTTTCTTTGAGACTGTGGTCCCAGCTCTCTTCAGGTCATTGACCAGGTCCTGCCGTGTAGTTCTGGGCTGATCCCTCACCTTCCTCATGATCACTGATGCCCCACGAGGTGAGATCTTGCATGGTGCCCCAGACCGAGGGAGATTGACCGTCATCTTGAACTTCTTCCATTTTCTAATAATTGCGCCAACAGTTGTTGCCTTCTCACCAAGCTGCTTGCCTATTGTCCTGTAGCCCATCCCAGCCTTGTGCAGGTCTACAATTTTTATCCCTGATGTCCTTACACAGCTCTCTGGTCTTGGCCATTGTGGAGAGGTTGGAGTCTGTTTGATTGAGTGTGTGGACAGGTGTCTTTTATACAGGTAACGAGTTCAAACAGGTGCAGTTAATACAGGTAATGAGTGGAGAACAGGAGGGCTTCTTAAAGAAAAACTAACAGGTCTGTGAGAGCCGGAATTCTTACTGGTTGGTAGGTGATCAAATACTTATGTCATGCAATAAAATGCAAATTAATTATTTAAAAATCATACAATGTGATTTTCTGGATTTTTGTTTTAGATTCCGTCTCTCACGGTTGAAGAGTACCTATGATAAAAATTACAGACCTCTACATGCTTTGTAAGTGGGCAAACCTGCAAAATCGGCAGTGTATCAAATACTTGTTCTCCCCACTGTATATTTAAATATTAGAGATGCACTGATTGTACTTTCTTGGCCGATTCCGCGTGTGACCTGCCGATACCGATTTTTGCTGATTCCGATTTTCTTTCAAAGAGCTATAATCGACGGCATATACAAAGAAAAATCTACTTTTCTGAAATGCAAAATTTTATTTTCATAAAAAAAACAAGTAAAAAGACTAATAAAATAAGAACAAATAAACAAATTTCAAATAATAGCTGGATAGTCTTAAATGTAAAAATTAAATACAGATTAATGCTTACAATTAAGCATTAATCTTAATTGTAATTTTTCTTACAATTAAGAAAATTTAAATAAACCCTTTCATTTCATTTCACAAAGTGCTGCACAACAGAGGTTTACTGCTGAAATTAAAACATGGAAGAAAAATTGTATGATTAGGCTATTCCTTTAAAAATAAAGTTTTAATAATTATTGTATTGCTGTTGTTATTATTAGTAGTAGAATTACATTAAGACGTACATTTTACTGTATAATAGTAATACAATAGTACATAGTACTATACAATAGTAATATATTTCTGTCACAAGTTAAACCGAACTTTTATTTTGACGGGTTGCCGTGAAGATCTTGAGTTTCTGTGTGTATATATGACAATAGTTTTTCTCAAATTAAACTGTAAAATGCTCATAAACTGACTCTCAGAGCTGCTTTGTAGATGAAGTTCATGTGTTCATGTCGTCATATAGTAACACCGCAAGCGTCACGCGTGCTTTAGTGTGTGTGTGGGAAATGAAACCACGCGCCATTCATTCATTCACACAGAACATGTAGGATTCATATTCAAATAGTCTTCTGGTGGTTTTATATTCACAGACACTAGTCCATATCGCGATGTGATTTAAAGTGTACTGACCTACTTTTGATTTATTCATCCAAAAATGTGACAAATTCTGTGACATTCCGCGTTATACAGTAAATTCCGTTTTTATGACTGGATTCCGTCCGTGTTTTCCACTTATATAAATCAGTGGTGCGCGCGCTTTTGGTGCGAGTTCGAAACCTGCGTGAATTAGTACAATTACACAACCAGTCAAAAGTTTGGAAACTGTACTATTTTGATTGTTTTTGAAAGAAGTCTCTTCTGCTCACCAAGGCTGCATTTACTTGATCCAAAATATACTATAAATATAATATATATATAAAATAATACAGCAAAAATACTTTATTTTTTTCTATTTGAATATATTTTAAAATGCAATTTATTTCTGTGATTCAAAGCTGAATTTTCAGCATCATTACTCCAGTCTTTAGAGTCACATGATCCTTCAGAAATCATTCTAATATGATGATTTGCTGCTCAAGAAACATTTATTATTATTATCAATGTTGAAAACAGTTGTGTACAATTTTTTTTAGAAGAGAGCGAGAACGCGCAGCTGACGCTATCGCTGGCTCAGAAACGGTAAGTCGTGAGACTGACCGGCTGGTCACCGATCCGGGCCGATCATGTAGAAAATCAGACGATTTCGATCCCTGGCCGTTCAATCGGTGCATCTCTACCAAATATGAAACACTTATTTCAAATTGCAATAATATTTCACAATATAACTGTTTTTACTATATTTTTAATGAAATAAATGCAGCCCAGGTGAGCATAGGCGACTTCTTTGAAAAACATTTTAAAATCTTATTGACCCCAAACTTCTGAACAGTAATGTACCTATTGTAGAAGTCCCGTGACCCTTCTTATACAACAGTTCATTTTTGTAGTAAACTCCATTATCAGACGAGCAGTCTGATACGTCTATATCCTATAATGATCCCACAATATTATATGCATATCTATATTAGCCTGGCTTCTGGAAAGTGTTCTTCCTTACCTGTAGCAAGTGTTCAAACTGGTAGATGCACAAACCCAGCTCAGCCATGCTGGGTTTAAACAACTCTCTCAGCCTGTACTCCTGCATTAGTCTGACAAACACACAGAAAGCCTCTTCCTCCGGCATCTACAACACACAATGAATTTGGTTTATGCAAAGTTTGGCTCACAGACATGTCTTTACATTATTTAAGTTCATTATAATAAGCAAAACACAGAAGCACACCTGCATAAGTAGCAATCCTACGATGAAGGCACTGCCTTGACAATAACCAACCTCACGATCCACCAGAGAATATGCCTGTGAGATAAGTGATAGTTAAAAAAAAAAAACTATTCCATATACCTCAAAATCTTTATGAAAATCTTATCTTAACAAAAGTGAATGTGAAATCATACAAAATCTGTTTGTGGCGCTTAATTTTTGAAGCTTAACATTTCCTGGTGACCAGTGATTTTTATTGTATTGAAAAGCACGGCGTTAACATTCTGCTAAATTTCTTCTTTTTTTATCTACAGAAGAAATAAAGTTATGCCGGTAAATAATAGCTGCGTCTCATTTCGGAGGCTGCGTCCTCCGGAGGTCGCATTTGAAAGCTGCATACGTCTTATTTAAGAAAAGTAACCGTAATAAAATTGACTGTTATCCTCGTGAGGATGTAAAATACTGTAATTTCTTTCTTACTTTGCAATCAAACAGTTTCTTTTCTTAAATGAGACCACCTCGATGACGTATGCACCCTTCAAATGCCTTGGAAATGAGACGCAGCTAATGACACTTTTAATTTTTGGGTGAACTACCCCTTTAAAGGTGCACTGTGTAAATTTTAGTGGCATCTAGCAGTGAGGTTGCGAAATGCAACACACCCACCGCTCACCCCTCCCTTTCGAAGCACGTAGAGAAGCTACGGTGGCCGACACAGGACGAAGATGTCGTCGTCTGAGACAGCAGAGAGTAGCTAGCGCTCTGTAGAGCAGTTTGTCTGTTTCGGGCTACTGTAGAAACATGGCAGTGCAAAAGAGTGACTTCACTGTAAGGGGACCCGTGGTGTATGTAGATAGAAATGGCTCATTCTAAGGTAATAAAAACATAACGGTTCATTATGTAAGGTCTTTATATACCACTGAAAACATAGTTATGTATATTATATTGCATTTCTGTCAATAGATCTTCCTAAATATTACACACTGCACCTTTAATTTTCTTTTTCTTTTTTTGTAATCAGTGTAAAAAATTACCTTTTGTTCATTTAAAATTTTGTTTAAATAAACCACCTCTTGCTCTTTTTTGTTTGCTCTACATTGTCTCCACTTCCATCTGATCTGCTTTCTCTTTCTCTCATCACCCATTTCCGTATTTCTCACCTTCATAACATTAAACAGAACTTCCTGTCCCAAGCTGTCCTGGCCTTTGAAGAAGTCGTGTTCAGGATATGTGCGAGCAATATCTCTGCGTATGAGTTTTTCACAGGGCGAGGACATCTTTAGGAGTTCAGAGTACTGATTCTTCACTGGCATATCAGTGGCATTACATAACAACTGCCAAACGATTGCTCGGAAATGATGAGGAATGCCTTTTCTTATAAGCTCCTGCGGAGAGAGTGAGGTTGAATCAGAAAAGAGATGAATGTTTGAGGTTTCAGATTCTTTACTATTTGAAACTAGCGTCAATGATGTGGGTCATTCACATTCTTAATGAAAGAAGGATCAATCAATCACCTTCAGAAGTTTGTCCTTCTTTCGTCTCCACTCTTCCCACTCGTTGACAATGCGTCCCCACAGGATCCAAGTGTCTTCTTCCAGATGGGACAGGTTAGAAGACGCAGATGAGCTTGACACCAGAGAGGAGCCACTATTCCTCCGAGATCCACTCATTGAGCGCATGGATTTGGAATCCGCTTCTAGCAACCTGAATGCAGCACAATACACTGAGATTAAGGTATATAAATGGTAATGCAGCCTAGGGGTTAAAGATCTGGGATGCGGTAAGACTTTATTTTAAGGTTCAATTCTCGCTATTAACTAGATGCTTATTAGCATGTATATTACTAGGATATTGGCTGTTTAATAGTAGTTATAAAGCACATATTAATGCCTTATTCTGCATGACCTTATTCTACATCCCTTAATCCTACCCAATACCTAAATTTAACAACTACCTTACTAACTATTAATTAGTAAATTAGGAGTTTATTAAGGCAAAAGATGTAGTTAATAGTGAATATGTGTTACCCAACCTAAAGTGTTACCTGGGATGGTACTCAAAAGGATGTGGGTTCAAATTCTGTTAAGGGGGTTGAACCTACACTACCATTCAAAAGTATATATATCAGCAAGGACACATTAAACTGATCAAAAGTGAAAGACTTGCATTGTTACAAAAATCCTACAAAAAAAAGAGATGTTTCTTGAGCAGCAAATCCTCATATTAGAATGATTTTTGAAGGATCATGTGACACTGAAGACTGGCGTAATGATGCTGAAAATTCAGCTGTACCAACACAGGAATAAAATAAAATTTTAAAAAATATATTAAAATAGAAAACAGTTATATTACTGTTTTTACTATATTGTTGATCAAATAAATGCAGCCTTGTTGAGCATAAGATTACATAAAAAAATGTTACTGACCAAAACCTTTTAACAGCAGTTTACATCTTTTACTACTGACCTATCACCAATGTGTCCTTGAATTTACCATAGTTGCATCAAGAGAACGGTCCCTTTAATAGGTTTACTATATGCCACTTTTGCATAAAGAGTTGTCAAAATTACAAATGAGCAATTACTGCATTTATACTGTGTATTGAAGGTGCTTAGGATCAAGAATATGGACTTTCAGGGTACAATCTGCAGGAAGCCTGACTGCCTGAGAAAAGTCACCTTCACAATGATAGTATGTTGCTTTATGGTTCCTAAGCTGTTTTGAGTGGTTGCTAGGATGGTCTGTATGGATATGTTAGTCTTACTGTTATCTATAAGCTGGTCTATAAGCTTCAAAATTCACGTTTAGAAGATACACTATATTGCCAAAAGTTTTGGGATGCCTGCCTTTACATGCACATGAACTTTAATGACATCCCATTCTTAATCCGTAGGGTTTAATATGGAGTTGGCCCACCCTTTGCAGCTATAACAGCTTCAACACTTCTGGGAAGGCTTACCACAAGGTTTAGGAGTGTGTTTATGGGAATTTTTGACCATTCTTCTAGAAGCGCATTTGTGAGGTCAGGCACTGATGTTGGACGAATAGGCCTGGCTCGCAGTCTCCGCTCTAATTCACCCCAAAGGTGTTCTATCGGGTTGAGGTCAGGAGTCTGTGCAGGCCAGTCAAGTTCCTCCACACCAAACTCGCTCATCCATGTCTTTATGGACCTTGCTTTGTGCACTGGTGCGCAGTCATGTTGGAACAGGAAAGGGCCATCCCCAAACTGTTCCCACAAAGTTGGGAGCATGAAATTGTCCAAAAAGTCTTGCTGAAGCATCAAGAGTTCCTTTCACTGGAACTAAGCAGCCAAGCACAACCCCTGAAAAACAACCCCACACCATAATCCCCCCTCCACCAAACTTGGCACAATGCAACCAAAACCCAGACTCGTCCATCGGATTGCCAGACAGGGAAGCGTGATTGGTCACTCCAGAGAACACGTCACCACTGCTCTAGAGTCCAGTGGCGGCGTGCTTTACACCACTGCATTCGACACTTTGCATTGCACTTGGTGATGTAAGGCTTGGATGCAGCTGCTCGGCCATGGAAAACCATTCCATGAAGCTCTCTACGCACTGTTCTTGAGCTAATCTGAAGGCCACAAGAAGTTTGGAGGTCTGTAGCTATTGACTCTGCAGAAAGTTGGCGACTTCTGAGCACTGTGTGCCTCAGCATGCGCTGACCCCGCTCTGTGATTTTACGTGGCCTACCACTTCGTGGCTGAGTTGCTGTTGTTATACTTTGTTATAATACCACTAACAGTTGACGTGGAATATTTAGTAGTGAGGAAATTTCACGAATGGATTTACTGCACAGGTGGCAACCTATCACGGTACCACGCTTGAATTCACTGAGCTTCTGAGAGCGACCCATTCTTTCACAAATGTTTGTAGAAGCAGTCTGCATGCCTAGGTCCTTATTTTTTTACACCTGTGGCCATGGAAGTGATTGGAACTTTTGGAAATATAGTGTATAAGCATTCAAAACTTACAGTTTCCCATTTCCGCCAATATGGATCAATGATTTTGATGACATCACTCTGCACTTCAGTGAATATCAGCTTTTCATCAGATTTTCAATCAAATGCTCTCTAGAATCTAAAGCGTCCTACATTATAAATAGATGCTAAAGCTGCAGCTAAAATCGGTCACTCTTCACACATTTACTATTTTCTAGGGCTGCAACAACTAGTCAATAAAATCGATAATAATCGATAATGAAAATCATCGATGATTCTCATTATCGATTAGTCGGGTATGCCCTCTGTGCACGGTAAGCTTCCACGAGTCGCGCCGAAAAACAGCACTGAACAACGCATTTCTATGGACAAAATGCATCTAGAAATAGTGGAGGAAACAGAGTGAGCTGCTACATGATCCAAGCGCCCAATACATGAGAATTCTTTATTTTAAGCTTCAAGCGTATGCATTAGCGTTTAACATACCCTGTCATGCGCTTTGACAGATGTGTGTGTGTCTGCGTCCTCAGCGCAAAACGTTCATTTTACAGGTTATATCCACTAATCTATATAGAGAACAGTAGTTATATACTCATCTGTAAATGCTACTAATTCACGCAAGTATTTCCATTTTGCATGAAAGCGCATCCTGACAGTCTGTATTACACTTCAAACTTCACTGAACGAGTGCCGGCATCGCGGGCACGCGCATTTGCGTCAAACAGACAGAACGCTGTAGAGAGTGAGACGATTAATATTCAACGCAAAAACATTAATTTAGCTGAAATATCTGCTTTAGGACGCTAAATTTAGGTTTAAAAGATGTTTCTTATAACCTATTTACAGGATAAAGAAATGACAGTAACAGGTTACTTTGTCCATGGTGAATGTGTGTGTTCCTGCAGAGCATTCCTCTAATCTGGTTGCACTGAGTTTGTGTTTTTTTTTTTTTTAAATATAATTTAATGTAGGGATTTAAATTTTTTTTGCATAATGTATAGCACAAACATACCCGTACGAAAATTAACCATGTTTTTTGGCGTATTGATTACCATTTGTATAACCACACAAATACCATATAGTTAAACTAAGGATTTGAAGCAAAACCATGGTTAATTCGTGGTTACCACTGAATAACTACAATAACCTTGTTATTTATTTATTATTATTATTTTTGTTTGTTTTGTTCATTGTAAAACCATGGTTAATTTATGTAATGGTATATATATTCATTGTTTTCATAGCACTCAGCTGACACATTTGTTTGAAGGACAGCATTGGGCAGGATGTGGAATAGTGTGTTTTGTCAATAAAATAAAAAATTGGCTTTTTAACCGATTAATCGAAAATAATCGGCCAACTAATCGATTATCAAAATAATCGTTAGTTGCAGCCCTACTATTTTCTACATTGTTAATAGCATATAGTGCACTATATAGGGGATAGGGAATGATTCAGACAGTGTAAATATATTTTCCATTGGGAAGAATGAAGTTTTGTTTCATGTTAGTGTCTGGCAAACATGATAGCACAGAACGGATCGTATGCGCGAGTCGACGCAGACCAGAAAACGTATCGGACCCATTTGAATTCTGCACAGAATGCTATATTTTAAAGCGATATGGACGAGATTAGGAGGAGAAACGGTTAGAGATTAAGAGAACACTGCGGCTTTACCGAGCTCAACGGCTCTGGCCACGCTGTGATATAAACAAAACGCATTGGCTATTTTAAGAAAGGGGGGGAGCTGTTCGATACGTCCTGCCCTGTCTTCCTGTTTCAGTGGAAATTATGTCAGCACACTGAATAATGCTGCACGTTTCAAGGCACTTTAGTGGGCCTTTAAGAAGTAATTCAGCCGAACATCTTCTCTAAATATCACTAATAGCGACACTTTATGAAATCTCAAGGAATCCTGGCGACAGAAGCACTCAGCATGTTTAAACTAGGGACTTTAAGCAACAGCTGCTGATGAAACAGCAACAGAGACCAGAAGTAAACTGTCAACTGGTGTAGCCAAAGAATGCA
Source organism: Coreius guichenoti (assembly GCA_039654105.1). Taxonomy (NCBI): domain Eukaryota; kingdom Metazoa; phylum Chordata; class Actinopteri; order Cypriniformes; family Gobionidae; genus Coreius; species Coreius guichenoti. Next base: position 37,840,783 of record CM077170.1, on the reverse strand, counting down.
AAAATCACTAAGCAACAATAAAGAGGATGACGTAATAGACCCTTTAATCATTTGACAAAGTACAAAAAAAAATATCATTTAAAAAAGAAAAAGCAGGAAAAGGGTTGCTTTTGGCATGAAATGATATACAGATATACTTAAAATGCTACATAACCATAAAACATAACATTTACTTATCTAATCTGTCACATATTAGATGTGACAGCAAATCAGCTATTCTCCCGTAGTAGACGGTTACAGTACAGAACATCATGAAGTAGCAGTTAAAGTCACGCACGCACCAGAGAACGCCAAAACATTGTTTCTGTTCCATCAGCAGCTGTTGTTTAAAATCCCTACTAATTTCTAAGACTGCTGTCCTCTTAAATGGCCCTTTAAAGTTCTACATTCAGGATGGTAACTGTTGCTATTGTCATTGCCAGGCAACCACCACAACTGATTAATAGCGAAAGGTTGTTACATATCAGCTGTTACAGGAAGAGAAGCCTGACTGCTACGAGTTTCACATTATGATACACGCAGGTCAAATGATAAACCACAAATGTAGCTTTCTGTCTCAAGCACGCACAGCGTTCTCTTTGTAGAGGCTCTGGTACCTTCAGAGTGATGTCTTTCAAGTATGTGCACACACACGCACAGTGTGTTGCAGTTTGACTCGCTTGACATTGCAGACACTTGCTCTGTGCCTCATGTTGTTTGGAACAAAACTATCTTTCTTCCATTGAACTCAAAATCTGATTTTTAAAAGAATATCCTGGACACTCCTTATAAAATATTCAAAGTGAATGAGAACTGGGTCCATCAAGCTCAAATATTACAAAAAAGCATTATAGATGCATCACAGAAGTCCATAAGCTATATTTCTTCATTAAGTCTTCATTAATGTTAGTTAAAGGGGTCATGAACTGAGAAATCAAATTTTCCTTGAGCTTTTGACATCATACTATAAGAATATCCTGTAAGTTTCAGAACTGAAAACTTCCTTGTTAGTCCAATAAAAGCTTTTATTGACACCAGGCACAGCAAACGACAGGTTTTTCAAAGTGGGAATCTATGACGTCAAAGGGAGGCAAGCACCGCCTCTGCAGAAGAAGATCAACGCCTACTTCATCACTGCCTGTTTAGCCCCGCCCACCGATTCACGCATGACATGCAATAGAATAGGCAGCCCTAAGTAACATAGGCCTACTTGGTGTTAAACCAGATCGAGCTAATTTACCAAGAAATAAACATGCCGTTGAGGATTACAAAATATTGTGCAGTGGCTGGACTCGACAGTAACGCAACATGTAAGTAACTGTGTTCATTCTAATGCCTGATCTGAAATGTAATGATTCATGTACAGTCAGATGTTCTTTGTCTGTGTGTCAGTAAATCAAACCAGTGACTAAACGTCAACTTGTGTTGTTTCTCTTAGTAGGATGAAAATAATCTGTTATTTAACGGCGATTAAATTCTACAAAGAAAGCGATCAAAGAAAGCTCCCTTTGCAATCGTTGGAGCAGCGCGTGCTGCAGCTGTCAATCAAACAGCGAGAGTTTATCAGTGACGCGTTTATCAGTGACTCCCGTTTTATTCAACGAATCTCTTAACTATATCACGTTTACACTGTTAGTGAAGATGAAAGCATTCGTTAGTGTACAGAAACTGAGTTGCAATGACGAGATCACTGCATTCATGCGCTCAGCATGTGTGTGATCGGCTACAATGATCATCACTGCAACCTTTCATGCCACGACCTTAATATAATGCCACAGATCTAAATATAATGCCATAGATCTAAATGTAATGCAACGCTTTTCACGATTAGTTAACCATTAAAGCTGTAATAGTAAAAACGCGCTAAAAGAGAGAGTAATACTTAGCTATTTCAAATGGAAAGACGTTAGCCAATCACAGCAGTGAGCGTTTACACTGAAGTCTCACAGCGGACACGCCCCTTAAAACAGAGCGTTCAGAGCAGAGGGCTAAAATCAGGGTAGGAAAAATGCCTTTTATTTATAAATTGTGACAATTTTTGATGTAAAAAGCATTCTAACATTATAAGTGCACCCCAGGAAACATCATAAAACAATAAAACAATGCAGTTCATGACCCCTTTAATACATTAATTAATGCTAACAAATAAAACCTTATTATAAAGGGTTATATAAATATATAACATATATAACAAATACATATAAAAAAAAAAAATACATTAATTATACCATGATCATTATTTTTGTTAGTTTATAGTGCATTAACTAATGTTAGGAGATACAACTTTAAAATGTAAAAATCTATTAGTAAATGTTGAAATTAACAATGAACAATTCTTTTATTAACCTTAGTTAATGTTACAAGTGGACTCTGATTGTAAAGTGTTACCATTTCATATAAATCCAATCCTTCTATTTTAGAACACTTGATTATCTAATCAAAATAGAAAAATATGTGTTACAGTGACGATAAAAAAGACCTGAAATCAAATGCGTTTCTGATTTGTTTATATGTTTCTGTCGGCTGCATGAACATATCAGTTTTCTTTCTAATGTCACTAGCTTTATATATGCAACTTCGCTGCATAATGAAAGCATAAAAGTGACCAGCTGGATATAAACTAATGCAAATAGGTGGCAACAATCAGGACATTAAACATTTGGGTCGGACTTGCGTGTATTTTTTTTTTTTTCACTGTTTTAACCGCATGTGGTACTACTAATGTTAGCATCCTCTTGGCCTCAATGGCAAACATACTGCTGTTCTCCACTAATGCAGCATCTAGTCAACAAATTAATAACTTTATGATGATATGAAAACACGTACGGTAGTGTACTGTATAACGTATCATTTCATTGTGCGTTTTAAATCCCCGCTCTGTGCAGCGCGCAGCCTCATGTGTCAAAACAAACTCCACGAGGAGTCAGTGATGGTTCTTATTTCACCTCTAGAGGCCGCTCTCGTACTGTATAATAACAGCGCACCCTTCTCAGCTGCTCCAGCAATGGACACAACCTGGAAAAACTATTGGTATGGATTTTTGGCGATAACCGATCGTTCCAGCAATCGGCTATCGGTGCAGGTTAATCAGCAAAACCGATCAATCGGTCGACCTCTACTTGATAGCCGGGTCCTCATAGGCTACTGAATAAGATATTGACCTAAAAATTCACCTTTTGCATTCCGAGGAAGAAAGAAAATCATGTAAATTTGGAACAACATGAGGGTGAGTAAATAACGACATGTTTTTCTGATGTCACTGCCAAACTGTTTGCGTGTACGTTGCTCTTGTTCTACCTGTTCTGTTCCTCCAGTTTAGCCAGAAGCTCGAGCTCATCTGGACTGAGGTTCTCTGAGTCAGCCGGGGAGGCTGCTGGGGCGGAGAGCGCAGCATCATGGGAACTGGAATCCGGACTGAGCACTGGGCTGCCAACAAAAGGTGGGTCAGTTTCCAGTCCAGGAGGTGAGTTGAGGTCCTCCAGTTGAACAGAACCTGCCATCCCTCCCTCTCTCTCTGGGCTGCTGCTAGGGCTTGACATGACGGAAGAGCCCAGGACAAGAAAAGTCAAGCAGTGATGTGGGGACGTGGAAGGATGCTGCAGGGTCTGGACGTAGACAGGCCTCCTTGAAGACGTGTATATCAGGCCTGGGTTAATCTGTGGAAATGAGAGAAGTAAGATTATGCGTTGTAGGGCTGCATAATTAATTAAAAAATAGATTGAGATTTCGATTATGGCTGCCTAATTATTCATTCAGTGATAATGATAAGAGGGCTCTAGTATTGTCTACAAGGCTCCAGACTGAGACTAAATGGTCACATTTTGTGACCTTTTTTCCTGCCGGCGTGCGACATTCGATCATGAAAACGATAAATTGCTGTGACTTTCAAAAACATATATATATTTTTTCCTGATTTTGGGTGGTACCTGAGGTCTGACTGGTTAGCATTAGGACAGCATGCCGTCCAGACTGGCAAAATAAAGTAAAACTATGGATTTGAAAGAGAGCAGTGATGCCTGGAATCACTTTGATCATGAAAATGTATATGGAAGCACCAATCTGCCATATACATAACATTAGAATGAGAGCACTATTATAATTGCATGTTGTAAGTTCTTTGTGCTTTAGTTGCCCGTGTTTCAGCGTTATTACACATTCAGACAAGCACGGTCAAGTTCATGTGTGCATTTGCGTCCTTTTGTGCAGATGTAAGTTGTAATATTACTTTTATGCAGTGTTCGAATTGAGGGGGGGCTGGGGGATTCCCAGACCTCCCATAAGCATCATGGGGGGGAGGAAGATAAGGCCCAAAAAAATGACCTTGGGGTCCCCTGGTTATACAAGAATAGAAACATAATATATAACTTAATATAGGCCTATAACAATAAAACGTTTTTTAACAAATTGTTCCGTTGCCACTCCCAATTTCATAAGAAGCTACTCCAAATTAGATTTGCGTCTGAAAAACACGCTAAAGTGCGTCGCACGCTGTTTTCTGAAGGAATTTACAGACATCAACCTCGCTGTGTGATACTGGCAGAGTGGATCCTTGTTTTCACCCCACGATGATGGTAAGCAGGTCCAGACCTCTGTATTTTTCCGAGGTGTATATAATAAAGGTTTTGAAATAATTGCCTAATATTAACTCTACTTTGGTGCTGCATGGATATATTGCACAACGCCAAGATAACCAACCTTCTCATCTGAGCTGTCAGCGGTCTATCACCGCTCATTAATATCAAAAGTAAGACTTAGGCTATTTATTTTTAAACATTTGTTTACACAACAATACTTCTACAGCATTTGTTAATTTTAGTTGCTGTTAATTTCAACATTTACTAATGCATTATTAAGAGTTGTATCTGTTAATATTATTTAATGGACCTGAGCTGGCATGAAATAACAATGTTGCATTTTTATTAACTAATATTAACAAAGAATAATAACTACTGTAAAAATGCATTGCTCATTGTTAACAACAACAATCTAGTTAGAAGGCTTTTCAATCCACAAATCACCAATCTTTACTGTAGTAACACTAACGTAACCATGGTACTGCAGCAGAAATGTGGGATATTCATATAGAATTGTATTATATTATTAATGTAAACATGTATTAAAGGAGTAATAATTACAGTATTTTCTGTTATTAATCTATAGCAGTTTTTGTGCATTTGTACTCATATTAAGTGTTTAGGTGACTGCTTTTCATAACAAATACCACAGAAACCATATGGTTATTTTTACCATGGTAGTGAGTTGCCATGCCTGGTTTAACCTGTGGTTATCATGATCTACAAATGTATGATACTATGGAAGACAAATGGCTCATTCAGTCAGACTATTTAAATTGGGTTATCACTTTTACAGATAAATTAATTTACAATAACTTTCTGCATCCCAACTCAATTTTAAGCTACTGCTAACTCAAGCTAGTGTCAAATGTGCATTTCCCAGAGACAAAATATGCAACATAATATTTTTAATACCCCTCCCCCCATCTGTAGAACTTGGTGGCTCTGGTGCCACGGCTCTTAAAAGTTAGTCTAGTTGTTACTTCTCATGACACCTATTTCAGGAATATCTGTGAGGTAGTAGGGACTGTACAGTGTACGTGAACTGTGTAAGTGTTTTATACAGCATTACAACAATCTATCTGTGTCCTACAACAAACCACACACAAACAGAGCAGCTAAGCCACAGCCAAAGAGAGAGAGAGAGAGAGAGAGAGAGAGAGAGAGAGAGAGAGAGAATGCATGTTGCATTATATATAGAGTGAATCTGGTTTGTAAAAAATAGGAATGGATGAATGATATAGGCATGAAATTCACTCATGTGTTCATAAATGCATTACCAAAAACAGATAAATGTGGTATGTTCTCTCATGGAAACAATGAAATTTGGAGCTTTGTAAGCTCGTTTTGGGCTTGGTACAGAAACAAGCCCTATTCCTGTAGCCTCACATAGACATCTGACTAAACAGCAACAGGTCTGGTCTACACTGTAGCTTATTCTGGACAAGAAACGCCCACTAGACAGGAAGAGACCGTCTGAACGACATAAACAACAGCTCATTTTGTTTTTATTTGAGTTGAAAAAGGTCATAGCAGAATATACTGATATGGAAAAAATTAAAAAATGCTGTGAAAGTCTCCATGGAATGGCTATACAGGAACCACTGGAAAAATAGCAGAAAATGTGCAGTGGGGAGAACAAGTATTTGATACACCGCCGATTTTGCGGGTTTGCCCACTTACAAAGCATGTAGAAGTCTGTAATTTGTATCATAGGTACACTTCAACTGTGAGAGACGGAATCTAAAACAAAAATCCAGAAAATCACATTGTATGATTTTTAAATAATTAATTTGCATTTTATTGCATGACATAAGTATTTGATCACCTACCAACCAGTAAGAATTCCAGCTCTCACAGACCTGTTAGTTTTTCTTTAAGAAGCCCTCCTGTTCTCCACTCATTACCTGTATTAACTGCACCTGTTTGAACTCGTTACCTGTATAAAAGACACCTGTCCACACACTCAATCAAACAGACTCCAACCTCTCCACAATGGCCAAGACCAGAGAGCTGTGTAAGGACATCAGGGATAAAATTGTAGACCTGCACAAGGCTGGGATGGGCTACAGGACAATAGGCAAGCAGCTTGGTGAGAAGGCAACAACTGTTGGCGCAATTATTAGAAAATGGAAGAAGTTCAAGATGACTGTCAATCTCCCTCGGTCTGGGGCACCATGCAAGATCTCACCTTGTGGGGCATCAATGATCATGAGGAAGGTGAGGGATCAGCCCAGAACTACACGGCAGGACCTGGTCAATGACCTGAAGAGAGCTGGGACCATAGTCTCAAAGAAAACCATTAGTAACACACTACACCGTCATGGATTAAAATCCTGCAGCACACGCAAGGTCCCCCTGCTCAAGCCAGCGCATGTCCAGGCCTGTCTGAAGTTTGCCAATGACCATCTGGATGATCCAGAGGAGGAATGGGAGAAGGTCATGTGGTCTGATGAGACAAAAATAGAGCTTTTTGGTCTAAACTCCACTCGCCGTGTTTGGAGGAAGAAGAAGGATGAGTACAACCCCAAGAATACCATCCCAACCGTGAAGCATGGAGATGGAAACATCATTCTTTGGGGATGCTTTTCTGCAAAGGGGACAGGACGACTGCACCGTATTGAGGGGAGGATGGATGGGGCCATGTATCGCGAGATCTTGGCCAACAACCTCCTTCCCTCAGTAAGACCATTGAAGATGGGTCGTGGCTGGGTCTTCCAGCATGACAACGACCCGAAACACACAGCCAGGGCAACTAAGAAGTGGCTCCGTAAGAAGCACCTCAAGGTCCTGGTGTGGCCTAGCCAGTCTCCAGACCTGAACCCAATAGAAAATCTTTGGAGGGAGATGAAAGTCCGTATTGCCCAGCGACAGCCCCGAAACCTGAAGGATCTGGAGAAGGTCTGTATGGAGGAGTGGGCCAAAATCCCTGCTGCAGTGTGTGCAAACCTGGTCAAGAACTGCAGGAAACGTATGATCTCTGTAATTGCAAACAAAGGTTTCTGTACCAAATATTAAGTTCTACTTTTCTGATGTATCAAATACTTATGTCATGCAATAAAATGCAAATTAATTACTTAAAAATCATACAATGTGATTTTCTGGATTTTTGTTTTAGATTCCGTCTCTCACAGTTGAAGTGTACCTATGATAAAAATTACAGACTTCTACATGCTTTGTAAGTGGGCAAACCTGCAAAATCGGCAGTGTATCAAATACTTGTTCTCCCCACTGTATATACTCTATAAATGCTGATTATTTCATAGACATAGACATAAACTCAGAATACACTTTCTTTCAAGTTTAGGGTAGGTAAGATCTTTTTTGTTATATTTTTGAAAAAAAGTCTCATTAAGGCAGCATTTATTTAATAAAAAAATACATTAAAAACAGTAATATTGTGAAATGTTATTAATTTAAAACAAGAGTTTTCTATTTGAATACATTGTAAAATGTAATTTATTCCTATGATGTCAAAGTTGAATTTTCAGCATCACTACTCAAGTCTTCAGTGTCACATGACCCTGCAGAAATCATTCTAATATGATGATTTGGTGTTCTTTAATATTATCAATGTTGAAAAATCTTTTGAAATTATGCCTCTAAGCTTCCAAACATTTAAATATACAGTGTTTAATCATTCTCAACAGTACTCATTTCAAACCAATACCTTGTAAACACAACTTTGTTTCTGGGCGGACTGATAAAAAAAAAACAAAAAAAACCCCTGTGTGTCCTTGAAGTCAGCTAATCAGATTAGATCATGCCAGACTGAGACAGCACTTTCCAGTTTTGTGTGTAATATGCATCAGATACAACTGTCAAGGCGCTCTGTGGGTTGACGCTACTATTCCAATAATTGATACCTAGGAAAACCACATACTGATTATAAAAAATTATTCGAATGACTTGCCATTGGCTAGTAAATTTTTTATTTTACTCAGACTTTTTACATGGAATGCAAGAACAATGCAAATGAATACATCCTATATAAAATATAAAATACACATTTTAAACATTATTAAAGACAAGTGAACAGTCTAATAAAATAACATAATAAAACTTCTAAAATAGATCGTTAAAACTATTTTAACGATCTGAGTGCATGGTCTGAAGCGCATGGAGCAGGTGCACTTAGGGCGTGTCCGAATCCACTTGCTAGTTTAACGACGAAAAAATAAATAAATAAATAAATAATTCAGACGGCGCGCCAGGCGCATGTCCCAAAAGAGTTGTACCTAGTCTCTGTCACGGGTTTGTGTAGGCAGGAAGACGAAGACAGTTCAAATAGTAGTTTAATCTCAAAAAAAGACAGGCAAAAGCACAACACATCTATCATAGCGGTGACCGGACAAAGACTGAGTGAACAGGGAAGAACTTAAATAGCAAACAGAAACAAGATAATTAAACGGACACAGCTGAACTAAATTAACTCGATGGTAACCAGGGAGACAGACGAGTGGCGGGAAACTGAACAAAGAAACATGTGACATATGAAAACAAATTGAAAGTCCATGATAATGAAACTAAACAGAACATCACTGTGACAGTCTCTTAATGAGTCATGGGTGTGTTTTGGGCGCAACGTGCAATAAACCAATCAAAGTCTCATCTCCCATTCCCTTTAAAAGCCAGTTGCGCTTGCACCATGGCGGATTCGTTAACAATGTGCCTGAACACACCTCGTTTTCAGTATAGGTGTGCACGAATAGTTGAATATTCGATCTCTAATTAATATTCGAAAAATAAAAATACTATTCTAATTTTACTATGTTGCTTTGCTGGCCGTAAATGCAGTGAATCCATGATAAATCCCACTAAAACTCGCAGTTATAACTAAATCCACTGGGTGGCGCTGTGGAGCGTGTTAATAAGTTGATTGTATTTGATCACATAATGTTGTCGTCTGCCTCGCCATATCTGAAATTAGATGAATCAGATGAAAATTGAAAATGATCTTACAAAATGGAGTTACTTTTGATAAAATGAATTAATGAAACTGAGTTATGATAATATCACGACCCCAATGAGAAAATCACAAAAAATCCAAACGCCAGGCGAATGAGGAAAGACAGCTGTCCATCACTGCATTCATGAGTGCAGGTAAGTGCAGCTGTACCTCGAGTAAACAGAGAAGATAACCTATCTGATAGCAAAATGATATCTAGATATATAGCTCCCTTTAAGTTTCGTAGAATGAGATGGGTTTAAGAACAGAAAATACAAATTGCTGTGAGAAACTTCCCTCAACACCGTTATCTTTGTGTATCTCTGTCACGTCTGTCAGTGGAGTGTGTTTTCTCACCGAGCATGTGGATATTATTGTTTTTCTCAACATGAACATGTGAATTAATATAAATATGATAACTATATGCTAATTCGATTGTATATGTAGGCTACTGTGTAACTGCCGCGCTCTGCTTTATTAGCGCTTTTTTCCGTTCGCGCTGCTTGAGCTTATAATACTTTTGTTCTTTATATTTTTAGCTTTTACACATATTGTTTAATGTTTTGAACTAAAAGAAAACACGTAGCTTGTTGTGTAGGGAGAATGGGGTAAGATGAGCCATTTTTTTTACTTATGTGGTCCTCAAGATTAGATAAAATAAGACAAAAGTACAATGAAAATATCTAACGTAATTTCAGGATGTTTGCTATCATTTTAAATGATCAGAATGCATCTATGACAAAGGGTTCTAAAAATATAGCTTCTTGTAAAAAAGTTTTCCTGTGGCTCAATTTACCCCATGTTAGGGGTAAGTTGATCCAAGTCAGTGGGTAAGTTGCACCATCTAGGTGTAAACGGACCATCTAATTGAATCTGAATCAAACCTATGTGAAATTGTAAAGATAATTTATTTTAAAAACACCTTAAATAATCAAATTTCCTTTCGCATTGCGCCGGGTGTATGATAGGGCCCATAATGTACCAATATACTGATACTGTTACACATGCGTTGTCTTTCTTGACTGTATATGTTCACTTAAGACATAACCTACTATGTTTACTAGGATACTCGATACTCCGACTTGGGCATTTTGACATGATTTTGTATGAAACTGTCTGTTCAAGCACAAGTAGTAAATTCAGTATAACGGTGCTGTCAGACGTGGCTTTCTGGGCGTGTGCTTCGAATGCGTGCACACAAAAAACTTATCACACAGTGCACGAGTACCAAACTGAGTTCTCTTTTGTGTCTTCTTGTGCTTGAATGTTTAACTTGGCAAGGCTTAAAAACACGTGCAAATGATAAACTTTCATGACGATGCAGCACTGGCCCAATCGGGACAGGGACCGTTCCGTCAACTCTTGGCCATCGGGCAGTCCTTATTGTCGAGCCCTGCATTTAGAGCTAGCACGTCAATTCTCTTTACGTGGCATGTGTAAGCCTCTGTCTCTCTCACGTTGAGAGTGTGTGTGAGAGAAAGCAACAGAGGCCGCTCTCAGCCAAGCAACGGTGCGTAAAGCTCAGGGCAATGAAATTATATCTGCGCTAAACTTATTTTTGGCCTGTAACTCGTTGGCTAATTTAAGAATTTTTTTGTCACTTAATGTGAAATTTGGTCACATATGCAAATGATTTACTCGCATTGTAGAGGGTTGCAAATGCATAAAATGTAAATGCCCAAAACATGCCACAGGCATTTTCCTCTAACATGCAAACATAAAACAGCTCCCACAAGGAAGAATGCAATAGAAAGCAGAACGATAACCTATAGCTAAAAATAAAGTCCAAGATGAAACCTTTTTAAACAAACTAAACACACACACTGTGGACAATGGCAGTATTCACATCAGAGGAGCAGCCCAATCAAAAGAACCATTAACAAGCGCATGAATCCAATCCCCCCGACCAAGAAAACACACAAACACACTCTCATCTCCGGCCAGTCGACGCAGTGCAGTCACAACCAAACACAACAGCAACGTCCTGAACCTAGCAGTAATCTCTGTGTAAGGCAGAAGGAATGAAGAGACAGTCAAAAATATGATTTTAAAATAACCTTAACAAAATTAATAATGCAACTAAGAATAATAGTGCAAGATTAGAAGAGTTTATTACAATCATCATCATCATCCATTTTAAAGCTAAAGTGTGTAATTTTTTAGATGAAAAAATAAATTTTTACAAATTCGTTGTTGCATTTCCTTTTGGTGCCACTAGTGGCCTTCACCTTTAAATTTTAGCAGCTGGCCCCTAAAGAGAAAAATGCAGCATCTCTGTAGCACAACCACACTGCAGATCTACAGCAAGCCACAACAACATCTCCCATATTCAAAGTCACTGCTATGAGAACCTTAGATTTCAGAATGACCACGACAATGCTGTCAAAACAGCATTAAAATGACTGATTCACTGACACTGAAACATTTTAGATTGTCTCCAGTTGACCTTTCGAAAATATATCTGAACCATATAAATTTAGACTGAGAAAGTAAAAAAGAAAGAAAGAATGGCCACAGGAAACAATAAGAGAGATGCAAAGGCCTTGTCGCCTTGGTAATGGCAGAGAAAAACTAAGTCTGTGTGTGTGTGAGTGTGTGTATCTTAGTCACTGAATACAATAACACCACTGTGTGTTTGCTGCATCTGTCTCTTTCTTCTCCTGATGAGCAGCATAAGTGTGGTTATTGTAGCTCTTAGCACAGTGTCAATCACACACACCCCTCCCCCCACATGCTATTAAACCCAAACCTCCAAACCTCAAGCTCTCTGTCGATACAATCACCTACATTCTTCATCACCAACCTTTTACACAGTGTCACTTTTTGCCATTCCAGTGGCTGGTGACCTGAAAACTTTTTATATTTACATTATTTTATATATACACTTACCATTGAAAAAAAAAAAAACTTTTAATCAGCAAGGACGTATTCAATTTATTAAAAGTGGCTATAAGGATTCTATTTCAATTATATTACAGATAAATGCTGTTGAATATTTTAAACATTCTATTCATCAAAGAATCTTGAAAAATCTTGCGGTTTTCACAAAGATATTATTATTTCGATTCAAACACCCACGTGATCTCATTCCTAAATGACAACGATTCTCCTGTGTCTATTAACTTGACACTTGACAAAATCACACCAGAACATTCAAATATGCATTTGCGCTGCTGTTGTCCCACTTCACAAACAGTCTTTTCAGCCACACAGTAGGCTTATAATTATTTCTGTGTTACAAATATTAATATTATCACATAAGTACTGGGTAAAAGTTCGGATATAAACACTGATGTCTACGGAAGTGATCCCAATAGAGCAAATCACCTTTTGAAAGTAACTTGGTGCTTCAAATAACGACAGTATCAATTACATCATTACACCAGTAGGTAGCGACAAGTGACTTAAAATCATGTATTTGTCATTAAATCTTTCATTCAAGAGATTAGTTCAAAAACGCTGATTCATACACTAATGAAACAAATGAAGTATTTATGAGTGAGTCATTGAATCATTCATTCAAACTTTTTTTTATTATAAATAATTCATTTAGATTAATGAAACATTTTAAATAGGCGGCAACAATTAACATTTTGTCAGAATCTGTAGTAAATTAATGTTATTTTGTTTAGTTGTCTGTTCAGAATCATGGGAGAATCGTGATCTCAGTTTGAAAAAAAAAAAAAAAAAAAATTGCGATTCTCAATTAATCCAGAATCGTGCAGGTCTAGCAGCACACCTGATTTTAATATTGATAATAATAATAAATGTATCTTGTGCACCAAAATCATCATATTAGAATGATTTCTGAAGGATCACATGACACTGAAGACTGGAGTAATGATGCTGAAAATTTAGCTTTGCCATCACAGGAATAAATTACATTTTACAACATTTTAAAATAGAAAACATTTTAAATTGTAATATTTCACAATATTCACAACATTTGAGATATGATGCACTTGAAGGAAATACTATAAATATACTAGGGAAAGACTTTTTTTCAGTGTCAGTGTGGATGCAGCATAAATTAAACAACTTTTTTTTAACCATTTGTCACCCTTATTATTAAAAAACATGTCTGATAATGAGATAGTTGAGCAGTATTCGTCAGGTCATGTGATCTCAACATAGCAGCCAACATGAGAGGTATGTAAAATAATATGTCATCTCACATGTAAGCTGACATCATTTTAAATATTCCTAAAAGTGTAAAACTCTTTATAAAGTGAAATATTCTGTGATCTTTATAAAAGTTAAGATGATAACAAAAGTAACACAGGCACACATACACACACCTAAACACACAAAGCTCTAAACAGAGACATCGCAGAACAAAACGTGTCATGCCTTATAGGCGTGGTGGACTAACTATATGACTCAAAATTCACACAATAGCTTTAGCTTCATCATGGAGCTCCTCTGCCCTGTGTGACATTCCACAATCATTGAGCTCAGAGACGCACAAGAACACACCCTCTCCACCATAACTGCCCTTCACAAAGACATATAATGACTCACACACAGACTACACGACATGACTGAAGGGCTGACACAGTCATTGAAAGTGGACAATCAAGTTTCATGAATATGATCATCAATATGATCAGTTAATCTAGGCATAAAATGATTGATCACTGCAATAATAAGAGGAAGAATTGCATTACATGTATGATCTCTTGTTGCACAAATCTTTCATTGTGTTAAGTGGTTTACGCAACTCAAGGAGGGAGGATACTGCATAAACACAATGGCTTACCAGGTAAGATCATGAGGGATAACATGGCTCATCAGTCCTTATAATGAGAAAACGTATGCAGCTGACCTTTAAAGCTGAGTAGAGATAACAAACAAGAATATTCATACTCAGAGACCCTGATAAAGTGTAATTTCCAGGAACAGGCCATGTGTACAACAGCCCTAAGTTGGTATAAAATAGTATTACTATTATATGTTCTCAAATGACCTTCGACAGCGGTTAACCACTCCCACTGCTTTTTAAGGGGGGGTACTTTATCTATAGCCCTATTCGGACGGGATTAGTTTTACAAGGGTATAGGGCTGGGCGATATGACTAAAATCTCATATCACGATATAAGTCATCTCATATCCCGATAATGATATATATCACGATATAGTACCTTTTCTGTAAATTCAATCAATTAATAGTTTATATATGTTGACCACATGGAAAGGACTATTTCTTTTTTTACATTTTAAAGTATATACTTAAAAAATGTCATTTGTGATTATTTTTCTCCCTTTATTTAGAAGTGTTTGTCATTGAATCATTCATTTAAAAGATTTATTCACAAACACTGATTCATCCAACAACGAATTAAGTCATGATGAATGACTCCACTCAAATTATTCCATCTTCGCGAGTCTCTGTTATATGTAGTGCCGCGGGCAAAAGCCTGTTGTAACGTTTTACTCTGTGGTTTATTTTTAGTACTGGACGTAGGGCTGGACGATTAATCGAAAAGTAATCGAAACCGAAATTCAGAACCTCTAACCGACGTAATTTTCCTATGTCGGTTATTTCTGTTTTTAATCCTGCTAATACTTTCCCCTTAAAAACATACTACAGCGCGTGTAGTCACGTGACTCCGCCCCGTACATTCAGTGGCATGGAAGCAACACGGAGGCGAACTCAAACACTGAGTCAACACACGCAGACAGCGTCTCCAGTAAACTTTGTCAATTGTATGTGTTTAAAGGCTTGCCAGTTTGAACATTCAAGTGATTTTACACCATTCAGTAACATCAATATGGAAAACATGGAACTTCAGTGCTCGCAAGCTGTTTTCTGTGACACAGAGCCGAGCCGCGTCGTATCTCTGACAACGCGCGAGCCCTGAAGCCAGATCACTTTCACTTGCGTCTTCACTAAACTTTGTCAATTGTGTTTTAAGACCATCGGATGTGTATCATTGTATTGAGCTACTGCGCTGATGCATTGTGACCATAGACTGTAAAAAAAGATGGACGACGCGCCTTCGCTCTCTTGCGTTGACGTAAGTGAAGCCGCCAGTGTTCAAATATGGCGCTGACATCTTGGGTCTTGAGTCTGCGCAGTAGCAACTTGGAGCCCGAGTCTGCGCAGTAGTGAGTGTGAAGTTGAGTGGGATATCAAGGTCCTGCCCACACTCCCGCCTAATCAACAACTTTTTGTGAAATAAACAGTTATGGAAATTAAAGTTAAAACTCCAATCACCTCCCGAAGTTCCCGAAAAATGTCCGTTAGTGCCTCAGTGACTACATCGCTCAGAGAAGCCGTCAATCTCAGCTGTCAATCATAACGTCACACTCCCGTTTTTATAGCATCAAATAACTAACTAAAACCAAACTTATTTAAAGAACGAACTCTTGAAATAACATCAGCATGATAAAAACAGCCTAAAATGACATTAACCATCTTTTGAAAAAATGTATTTGAAGTGTAATTTGATTGTTTAGTTTCCAATACATTTCATGGAGGGGGCGGGCTTTATGACCTATACTGCATCCAGACACCTGGGGGTGATCGAGACGCGTTGGCTTCAGTTTTCAGGACAGAGACTCCTGCTCGGAGCCACCCGGTTCTGTCTCTCCCCTTCACTCGCTGTTATTCACGTTTTTGCCTGCATCCTCGTGGTGGCGTGTAAGATTGCAGTCAACCAAATGATGAAAAAGTATTGCCGTAAACAATGTATTTTGCGACACCACGAAATAAACGATAGAGCATAATTTGAAATGACAGACTTTTTATTTCGTCCATCCGATATACAGTGGGGAGAACAAGTATTTGATACACTGACGATTTTGCAGGTTTGCCCACTTACAAAGCATGTAGAAGTCTGTAATTTTTATCATAGGTACACTTCAACTGTGAGTGACAGCATCTAAAACAAAAATCCAGAAAATCACATTGTATGATTTTTAAGTAATTAATTTGCATTTTATTGCATGACATAAGTATTTGATACATCAGAAAAGCAGAACTTAATATTTGGTACAGAAACCTTTGTTTGCAATTACAGAGATCATACGTTTCCTGTAGTTCTTGACCAGGTTTGCACACACTGCAGCAGGGATTTTGGCCCACTCCTCCATACAGACCTTCTCCAGATCCTTAAGGTTTCGGGCTGACACTGGGCAATACGGACTTTCAGCTCCCTCCAAAGATTTTCTATTGGGTTCAGGTCTGGAGACTGGCTAGGCCACTCCAGGACCTTGAGATGCTTCTTACGGAGCCACTCCTTAGTTGCCCTGGCTGTGTGTTTCGGGTCGTTGTCATGCTGGAAGACCCAGCCACGACCCATCTTCAATGCTCTTACTGAGGGAAGGAGGTTGTTGGCCAAGATCTCGCGATACATGGCCCCATCCATCCTCCCCTCAATATGGTGCAGTCGTCCTGTCCCCTTTGCAGAAAAGCATCCCCAAAAAATGATGTTTCCACCTCCATGCTTCACGGTTGGGATGGTGTTCTTGGGGTTGTACTCATCCTTCTTCTTCCTCCAAACACGGCGAGTGGAGTTTAGACCAAAAAGCTCTATTTTTGTCTCATCAGACCACATGACCTTCTCCCATTCCTCCTCTGGATCATCCAGATGGTCATTGGCAAACTTCAGACGGGTCTGGACATGCGCTGGCTTGAGCAGGGGGACCTTGCTTGCGCTGCAGGATTTTAATCCATGACGGCATAGTGTGTTACTAATGGCTTTCTTTGAGACTGTGGTCCCAGCTCTCTTCAGGTCATTGACCAGGTCCTGCCGTGTAGTTCTGGGCTGATCCCTCACCTTCCTCATGATCACTGATGCCCCACGAGGTGAGATCTTGCATGGAGCCCCCAGATCGAGGGAGATTGACCGTCATCTTGAACTTCTTCCATTTTCTAACAATTGCGCCAACAGTTGTTGCCTTCTCACCAAGCTGCTTGCCTGTTGTCCTGTAGCCCATCCCAGCCTTGTGCAGGTCTACAATTTTATCCCTGATGTCCTTACACAGCTCTCTGGTCTTGGCCATTGTGGAGAGGTTGGAGTCTGTTTGATTGAGTGTGTGGACAGGTGTCTTTTATACAGGTAACGAGTTCAAACAGGTGCAGTTAATACAGGTAATGAGTGGAGAACAGGAGGGCTTCTTAAAGAAAAACTAACAGGTCTGTGAGAGCCGGAATTCTTACTGGTTGGTAGGTGATCAAATACTTATGTCATGCAATAAAATGCAAATTAATTATTTAAAAATCATACAATGTGATTTTCTGGATTTTTGTTTTAGATTCCGTCTCTCACAGTTGAAGTGTACCTATGATAAAAATTACAGACCTCTACATGCTTTGTAAGTAGGAAAACCTGCAAAATAAGCAGTGTATCAAATACTTGTTCTCCCCACTGTATATCGTCATATCGCACAGCCCTACAAGGGTAGATGGAGTAATGTAATTTTACCACAGGACGTAATATTAATGGCCAATTCACACGGGATAAGAAATCTCAGTAAAACTAGCAGAAGTGGGAGGGGTAACTCGATTTATGCACCACCGTCACCTCCCTGTCGTCATGTACATATTAAGTTGCTTCCTGATATCACGTGCACAAACACATATAATCTATATATAACCTATATATAACAGTTAGGTCCGGTCAAACGATTTATTAATTAAATTAATTAAATTCTGATTGGATTCTGTTAGCTAAAAGAAGTTTTGTGCCTCTGACAAGTGCTTCGACCTTTTTTTTTTTTATCTGAATGGTAAGCAGAAAACACCGGGTTTGCCGGTAAGCAGAGGTTAAGGTTTGCCACAGACTTGTCCCACCACCTAGAACACAACTGAATGCTTTTTCAAACGCCTCCATACTTGAATAACCGCGGAAAACTACTTTTAAACAGGAAATGATTGAATATTTACGTACATATTTACAGTGGGTCTATTCGCACGGGATTAGTATTACCTGAGGTAATTTTTACGGACCTTTTCACAGAAGGTAAAAGTCACCATAATCTTTACTGACATTGTTCGTAATGATTACTGAGATGGCACATTCGGACGTGACTAAAATCTCTGAGAAGCTCTAATAATTACTTTACCCTACCTCTCCATGTTTAACTAATCCCGTTCGAATAGGGCTTATGTCCGTCAAACAAAACGAAGTCACGTAAATTACTTCAACTGCAGTTCAATCATCATACAAAAAGCAGAAAGCTCAAGCGTATGTTCAGGTTATGTTGAAACACTAAATATAACGTTAGAAGAGAAGAAA
Organism: Coreius guichenoti; assembly: GCA_039654105.1. NCBI lineage: Eukaryota > Metazoa > Chordata > Actinopteri > Cypriniformes > Gobionidae > Coreius > Coreius guichenoti. Next base: position 37,822,040 of record CM077170.1, on the reverse strand, counting down.
ACTGAGGAAATTGATTCTTATTTCCAGGATGCAGTGTCTTGTTTTGCTTGCCCGACAAGTAACATTTTAAGATCATTTTGGTCAGAACTGGTCGCTTGCTTTGCGGGATCTAACAACACTGTCTCAGGGTTCATTAAAAATATCTTAATTTGTGTTTCGAAGATTAATCAAGTCTTATAGGTTTGGAACATCATAATCCCTTTGAATGTACTACAAAAAAAATGCTATAACTTCTAAATATGGATGTTACGATCATGAATCAGGATCAGCCGATACCGACTACCGATTGCTTGTCATCATGATCGCTGATGGGGATCGAGATCATTCAAGCTTATATAAGTGATATGTAAGTTCTCTGTTGACTGTCACTGTTAACCCCTTACACCCTGAAGGCATTTTTAATGATTTCACATGATTTCAAGTGGCATACTTAAAAGTAATGGCTTATAACTCAACAAAAAAAGATATCATCAAGTACATGGTCTCATTTGATAGAAAACCTTTCAAATTTTTATTTTAAATCAAAACTTGAAAAAGTGATGCAATTTATTTTGTTATTATGACTTAGAAAGTATATATGACAGGTCATAAAATCAAGTTTGGGCTTGTTCACAATCATGTCAACTGCATCTAGGCAAAATTTTGTGATGATATCTCAGAAATCAAAAGTTATGGCATTTGGAACCATGGTATCCTTTTTAATCAAAAGCCCAAAAACCTCTTCAAACAAATGATCTGAGTGTTTACTGAACATAAGAACTACTTACACATGTAAATGCCACAAAGCATAAAAATATTTATAATTACATAGAATAAGTAACAAGTAATAAGATCCTGGTTGATGAGTGATGGTCTTCCAGCACTGTTTCAGCTGTGCGCACCTATTCTATGTCGCACGATAAATCAAGACCTGTCAATCTGAGCAATCGATCCAATCCCAGCACTCTCCAGCTGTAAAACAGTGTCCGATTGGTTCTCTACACATCGTCCCTGACCACCATAAATGAGATCCAGTTTCCACTGGCTGAACTTTCAAATGATGTTGGCAAACACTGCATCAAGATCGTGATTAGGGGTGTAAATCGGATGGTTCATCACAATACGATATGATATCAATTCTCATAGCCAACGATACGATATCTGCTGATACCTCAAAAAATTCTGCGATACGACTGCGATTCGATTCAGGGTTATATCGATCGATATATTAATATTATAATATTATGTGCCTATTTTACACAACCAGTTACATTTTTATTACCTCACAAATGCAACCAAAATATGTAACATGGACATTTCTCTGAAAATTGCACATCCTGTACCCTAACTGGGACATCCACAACAACAGAAAATACACTTTAGTTTTTTAAATAATAAAGAAAAATAAATAATGGGAAAAAAATCAAGTCACACATGAAATTAATAATATGATGATAGCTTATGACATTGACAACAGTGAAGAAAGTCTTTCAGGCTTCTGTGCTAAAATGTGCAATGTGTAAAATCTAGTTCAAATCCTCATCAGAAAACAACCAAAATTTGGTACTCTAGTTTAATAAAAAAAAATAAATAAAAAAATTTTTTAATTACATTTTTGTTTATTTTTGGCTGCTACTAGTACATCGCAGTCTGGGGCAATTGCAGACATGCAAGACTCAATGCTAAGAATATTTTCTACAGATAACCAAATTACAGGCAATAACACAAATAAATACAATAGAACAAAGACAAATGAAATAATCAGTGCTTTTCAGGTTTTTCAGGTAGGTCTAGCAGTTCACTCAGGTTTGATTTGGGTAGTGCTAGAGCCTGTCTGTTTATTACATAATAAACTAAAAGAAAGTTTATATCTCATATTTTCTGGCTAGTTTACTTTAGTTTTTTATAATACACCATACTTTCACCCAAACTAATTAAATAAAAACAAGTTTAAATGGGTAAATCTTCTATAAATATTTTTGAATCTTCATTTTCTTTTCTGACATACTCCAGTTTTTGTTGAAACACTGTAGACATGCTTATTCTGTGCATTTTTTGTGTGAAATCATGTTTATTTTGTCCATCAAAAGTGTGCTTTCACTTTAATTGAGCGTGAGCAGCGCAGCAAAAATAGACTCGGCGCCGAAACCCCTGCTTCACTGCTGCTCACGTGACGCTCCTGCTCCTTGCGTGAAGATGTGGAGAGTGTCAAAATAAAGTTGTCTCTTGAAAAAAAAAAAAAAGGTATTGATTTTTTACACGTTGCATCGATACATTGTATCGTTAGTCATTTGATTGATGTATCGATCCTTATCGATGTATCCGATGCGATCGGATCCTGGAAGTCCTATAGCTATAACCAGTATGTCATGTAACTCTGTGAGGATTTTCTCAAGATCTACGCATCATGTTATGTTGTTTGTGGGCTCGTCTGAATCAAGACAACCTGCTCTAAATAAATATGGGTGATTTACTATAGTTTACTTATGTCTTGCAAAGTTACAAAGCCAGAACATGGCGTAAAAGCCTCATCTGTATACTGTTTACATGCGAATCGGCGGAAACTTTTTACGGTTTTACGTCATCAAATTCGGTTCATGAGAACGGACAAATTTAGTGACTACCGATCGGAGCATCCCTAGTTCTAAACTTAAAACTTCCTCCCCAGTCATCAAGTTCCTTTACAACACTTCAAAATTCACATGACAACTGCCTTATTAGCTAAATTGCATGTAGTAATGTGGCATTTGCTGGACAATATTAATACAAATAATAGCTACAGTATAATGGGGAAATTACTTTAAATTGCTAAACTAAAATATAATAGGCCTACAATAAAAAGTTCATAATTTGTAAGTTGTCTTGGAAAAAAAAACATCTGCAAACGAATAAATGTGAATGGAAATATAATACAAGTGTGATTCCCCTCCCCCCAAACCAGTTAAGCGCAAACCCCGCCCCACAGCCGATTTCGTTGGTCAACTCAACACACAGTCAACAACCAAGAAAACTTCTGACTTCATGGATTGAACTCAAATCACGGATGGATTTGCAGGGCTCCAGACTGCGACTAAAACAGTCGAATTTGCGACCAAAAATATTCATTTGCGAGTGATATTTTTGCTGAGAGCGATGGCGACCATATAAATTTACATGTTATGATTAAAAATTGCGTGCCTTTTTACCTGCATTTTCTGTGATGAGTAGCCCATCACATCTTTTGTTGTGTTGACATAATAAAATGAGACGACACGCAGCAAAGTTACAGTGAAAAAAACCTCACTGAGTCTGAGCGCCAAAATACGTGTCAGAAACGGATGTCAAAAAGGAAAATATCAGGCTTTTTCAAAGCCCTCATCTCTATCGAGCAACAACGCTGACTGCTGTGCCAGCATGAGAGAGATAGAAACGACGGAGATGTGTCAATGAACGAACATTAAAGTACTTTAAAAGTGCAGGAAGGCAAGTGTCTATTTCGTGCACACAACTACAACAGATAAACATGACAGCTGTGTGGACGCGAACTAATCGGTAACAATTCTTGTTTTTAATTGATACTGATATGGATTCTTATTCTCAATATATTTTAATCTTTGCTGTTTTCTGTTACTGTCTAAACTCAGTAGGGCTGGGCGGTATATCGAGTTTGTACAATATATCGATATATTTTTTAGAAACGATATGGAATGAGGCAATACCGTTTATATCGATATACATTAGATTGATACGAGCACATCTGAAAAATAGCGGAGTACGCAGAGTGAGCTGATGCAGGGAAAGTGCATGATACAACTTGTCCTCAACATGACACATGCTTTATATTAAGGGCTTCAAAATAACTGGTAAGATATAGTTAACACGTGTAGTTTAAAGCAGCTTGCCCTGTCAGATGCTCTGAGAGATAGGTTACTTGTGCTGACTGACAGATACAGTGGGGAGAACAAGTATTTGATACACTGCCGATTTTGCAGGTTTGCCCACTTACAAAGCATGTAGAAGTCTGTAATTTTTATCATAGGTACTCTTCAACTGTGAGAGACGGAATCTAAAACAAAAATACAGAAAATCACATTGTATGATTTTTAAGTAATTAATTTGCATTTTATTGCATGACATAAGTATTTGATACATCAGAAAAGCAGAACTTAATATTTGGTACAGAAACCTTTGTTTGCAATTACAGAGATCATACGTTTCCAGTAGTTCTTGACCAGGTTTGCACACACTGCAGCAGGGATTTTGGCCCACTCCTCCATACAGGCCTTCTCCAGATCCTTCAGGTTTCGGGGCTGTCGCTGGGAAATACGGACTTTCAGCTCCCTCCAAAGATTTTCTATTGGGTTCAGGTCTGGAGACTGGCTAGGCCACTCCAGGACCTTGAGATGCTTCTTACGGAGCCACTCCTTAGTTGCCCTGGCTGTGCGTTTCGGATCGTTGTCATGCTGGAAGACCCAGCCACGACCCATCTTCAATGCTCTTACTGAGGGAAGGAGGTTGTTGGCCAAGATCTCGCGATACATGGCCCCATTCATCCTCCCCTCAATACGGTGCAGTCGTCCTGTCCCCTTTGCAGAAAAGCATCCCCAAAGAATGATTTTCCACCTCCATGCTTCACGGTTGGGATGGTGTTCTTGGGGTTGTACTCATCCTTCTTCTTCCTTCAAACACGGCGAGTGGAGTTTAGACCAAAAAGCTCTATTTTTGTCTCCTCAGACCACATGACCTTCTCCCATTCCTCCTCTGGATCATCCAGATGGTCATTGGCAAACTTCAGACGGGCCTGGACATGCGCTGGCTTGAGCAGGGGGACCTTGCGTGCGCTGCAGGATTTTAATCCATGACGGTGTAGTGTGTTACTTATGGTTTTCTTTGAGACTGTGGTCCCAGCTCTCTTCAGGTCATTGACCAGGTCCTGCCGTGTAGTTCTGGGCTGATCCCTCACCTTCCTCATGATCGTTGATGCCCCACGAGGTGAGATCTTGCATGGTGCCCCAGACCGAGGGAGATTGACCGTCATCTTGAACTTCTTCCATTTTCTAATAATTGCGCCAACAGTTGTTGGCTTCTCACCAAGCTGCTTGCCTATTGTCCTCTAGCCCATCCCAGCCTTGTGCAGGTCTACAATTTTATCCCTGATGTCCTTACACAGCTCTCTGGTCTTGGCCATTGTGGAGAGGTTGGAGTCTGTTTGATTGAGTGTGTGGACAGGTGTCTTTTATACAGGTAACGAGTTCAAACAGGTGCAGTTAATACAGGTAATGAGTGGAGAACAGGAGGGCTTCTTAAAGAAAAACTAACAGGTCTGTGAGAGCCGGAATTCTTACTGGTTGGTAGGTGATCAATTACTTATGTCATGCAATAAAATGCAAATTAATTATTTAAAAATCATACAATGTGATTTTCTGTATTTTTGTTTTAGATTCTGTCACTCACAGTCGAAGAGTACCTATGATAAAAATTACAGACCTCTACATGCTTTGTAAGTAGGAAAACCTGCAAAATCGGTAGTGTATCAAATACTTGTTCTCCCCACTGTATATGACGATAGATTAATAAAGCCTATAAGCCTACAGTGGAGAAAACTGCGAAAGTCGCTGTGTGTGTGTGTGTGTGTGTGTGTGTGTGTGTACGTTCGTGCGTGTGTGTTAAAATGTTAAGAGGCGCATAGATTTAAGTTGGTGTTTCAGTTCTACACAGGCAAAAAAGACATAGAATTCATAGAAATTTCAGTTCAGGTAGAACCAAATGTAGAACAAAATCCATTTGTATTGATGATTGTAATTTGATTATTTTATATACCATTGTTGATATTTGTTATTTTGAAAAAGGCTTTGATTGATGTTTCGACTCCTATTCAGTTTTCTATATAAAAAATATCTTTTTTTATTCGGGCTAGTTAAATTCATTTCGGACTACCAAAATCTGAAGAGTGCCTGCCTGAAGGGCTACCAGCGATTTTGAAATTTTGCGAGCCCTGTATTTGTAGCGCAGCCATCCATAATTGCAGGACGATTTGTACTTAACTGTCACCTTTAATATGTCACTTTTAACTTGTTTGTTAATTTTAGTAAACAATTAACAAACTTTAAACTTTTTGCCGCTCTTTAATGTGGCCTGACAGATCGCTCAATCAGCATTTCGACCTTGGAAAGAGCTTGTATAAAACTGCTTAAGAACAATCATATCATGTAACGTCAAATTTACCTCAGAAAAGCCATTCAATGCTCATAACCTCGTTAGTCAGCTAGAAAAATAACTATAGAAAGGGGCATTTTGCTAAATATATACACTATATAATAATTTTTATAATATTTATAATATTTTTACTTAAACCGTTTTCTTCATGAGAAAGAATGGAAGGAGCTAAAAATGAAATTCAACACTGGCCATATAATTGCACGTGAAAAATTAAAACGCGTTTATTCTTTTTTGGCACTTGAAAAAAAAAATTTGGCACCTAACTTTTTCCCTTATAGGAGCCAATGGCTCCTTAATTGATATTTTTGTCTGGAGCCCTGGATTTGATTGTAAAGGTATTACTACTCTTACCGATACTGCTTATCGATCCGGTACTTTAACGGTATTCTTATCGGTTGTTTTTGTTATACTGTTTTATAATAAAAAGAAAAATTAAGAACATAATTAACACTGCTTTATAATCTGAAATGTAAAATATCTATGTTTGAACAAAACGAATATAAAATAAAATATAATATTTTTAAACGCACCAGTATGCCGGCATTTTTTGTGTTTTATATGCATAAGATAAGATACAACAAGAAAAAAGAAACAAAGTACAAACAAATGGTCAAATAAATACAATAAATATAAAACAAAGAAATGTATATGTACATGTGTATACTTAAAATGTAATAAAAAAAATTTGGGAGAAAAAAAAATATAAAATGAAGATACAAATGAAATACAGTGCTTTAATCTCAGGAAGGTCTACTAACATTAGGCTACTGTTCGGGTTAGTAAAACGGCCTACAAAAGACAGATAATACTGCATAGCTTTCACTGTACAAATTGATAGATTAATGCTTATTAAAGCTGCGAGTATCTTTTGCTTCACTTTTTGTAGTTTGATTCACATTAATGGCACAATCATCAGGGTTTATTAGACGCTGCCCCTTTAAGACCGAATGCAGATCTAATAATACACATAATATTTTCTCCCAACTATTAACGCCCATTTAAGACATAAACTGTGTTTAAGTGAATACTCTCCAAGCGGTCATTTTGACATAGGCTATTTGTTTTGTGTATTTGATGGTTTAGACGCGCACACGAAGCCTATGTGCAAGTCTAGTTGCAGTAGGTTTCGAAGTGCACACGCATAAACTGCCTTGAAGTTGGAAACAACGTGGATTATTGTGCTTTTAATAGCTCTATTTATTAACAAACACATCCTGCAATTTGGCAACAGTAGAGACTGCATTTTACAATAATCACCGATTGTGCTGATTCTAACGTTAAGTTTGGGATTTAGGGGGAACCAATGCGCACCGCTGTGAAGGAAAGGAAGCTGCGCAAGATGGAACGCGGCACGTTTTTAATAGTTTTACCTCATATCTGCTTTTTATAATCCTTGGCAACCAAAATCGAAAATAAAATTAATTAATACCACAGGCCTGTCGTGTAACCAGACCAAACTTTTGTTGGCCAGCGTCACTCATTAAGCAGGGACTGTTGTGTTGTGCGCGCTTTAGCTCCGTGTGAGAGATCGCTCTCTCTCTCTTCTGGTTTGCGAATAGCAAAAATGTAACACATGGTTTAATATTATTGCATATAGAAACGGCTGGCAATATAGAATTTGCAATATAACGTCTATATAGCAATAATAAATAGTGTATTTTCTTCATTTCTCCAGTACCGACAGCAAAACCGATAGCATCAGAGCTTATCGATACTGCTGTCTTTCATAATTTAGCACCGGGGCTCATTTAATACCGTGTTTCGGTACCCATCCCTACCCACCGCTCACCCCTCCCTTTCTAAGCACATAGAGAAGCTACGGTGGCCGACAAAGGACAAAGATGTCGTCGTTTGAGACAGCAGAGAGTGACTAGAGCAGTTTGTCCGTTTAGGGCTACTGTAAAAACATGGCGGCGCAAAATGGTGACTTCACTGTAAGGGGACCCGCGGTGTATGTGGATAGAAATGGCTCATTCTAAGGTAATAAAAACATAACAGTACATTATGTAAGGTCTTTATACACCACTGAAAACATAGTTATGTATATTATAGGGCTGCACGATATATCGTTTTGGCATCGATATCGCGATGTGCGCATCCAGTCACAATGCAGGATGTGCGATGTCAAGTATAGGGATTTGATCCATACGGGCCAGCTGCACCCCGGTTCAGAACGCATGTGATTCCCCAATTATTTGCAAAGTTTAACCATCATAGAGTAAAAGTTTATCAGTTGCATGTGTTTTTAAGTCGAGTCAGGCATTAGGCGCAAGAGGATTGTAACTCGCGCTATGTTTTTTGTGCACACATACATGAGCCGTGCACACGTGAACGCTGAGTTCTCCCTTCGCTGCGAGTTTGATTGACAGGCGATCTGACCAATCACAACGCCGAATCAGCCTTTTTGTCTGACGAAGCAGTCAGGTGAGTTAGTAGATTAACGTTGGTGGACTTGAACTTGAAAAACGGTGTGTACTGACGTCTTTCCGCGGTTGAAACAACATTTCTTCTGGTGTTCATTCATGTTTATTTGATGCTATCAATTAACTAAAAGGAAGAGATTTCACGAGCAGCTTTAACTGAGGTGCTATAGCGATCTGTCAAGACACATTAAAGAGCCACAAAATGGTATTTATTGTTTAAATGTCTTTAAAAATGACAAAATTTGAGACTTTGTGTCCTCTTTGCTCCGTGAAGTATTTTTCCCTGCGTGAGAACATGATGTGTGGTGTAAGAGCACCATGGCTTGTCAGACATAGCAACAGTAACTAAAAGGGCCGGGTCTGTTTGCGGATGGTCTTTTGAGCTTAAACGGACACGTTCACGCAAAATGAGTATCCTCGTCAGTTATGTGTTGTAATGTATTTTTATAAAATCGCAATATATATCACAGAAAAACAAAATATCGCGATGTAAGTTTTTTCCAATATTGTGCAGCCCTAGTATATTATATTGCATTTCTGTCAATCTAATACTCCTAAATATTACACATTGAACCTTTAAATAATCGTAATTACAATATTGACTAAAATAGCTGCGATTATTAAGTGGTTTTGTTAAAAAAAAAAAAAAAATTCTACCATAAAATCTACCATAACAATGACAATCACAGTCATAAAAACAACAAAACTTTTATTTTCTATGACAGAAAATAAAATGAGGTTAATAAAGGTGGCAGGAAAAGAATAAGACATCTGCTGTGAACCAAGAGCAGCTGCAGTGAATTCAAATTAGTATGACTAAGTAAAACCCAACAAACAGCAGCAGCGGAGCAGAGACTCAGATGGAAACAGGAAAACGTAAGTACAGGCCCGTTATGATTGTCACGGCCAATGAGCCCCAGCTGCTCTGAAGCAAAGCCATCATCTCTCTGTCAGACACACACAAAATCTTCAAAACACATGCAGGGTTAGCCCAGCCTTCACATTCGTGTGCTGTTTGAAATGATGACGTGAAGTTAGCCAGCAGCTGTAAACCAAGAGAAAGTGTGTCGTGCCAGAACACTTAAAGGGGTCATGAACTGAGAAATCAACTTTTCATTCAGCCTTTGATATATAAAAGTTCATCGTGATATAAGAATATCCTGTAAGTTTCGAAGCTGAAAACTTCCTTGTTAGTCAAAGAAAAGCTTTTATTGACACCAGGCCCAGCAAACGCTCGATCTCAGAATGTGCCAAGCTGTGACGTCAGAGTGTGGTGAAACACCGCCTTAACAGAAGAAGAAGAACGCCTGATTCTGTAGCCCCGCCCACCGATTTGTGCATGGCATGTTATAGATAAATAACATAGGCCTACGTGGAGCTAAACCGGATCAAACTTCCAAGCAATAAACATGCTGCATAAGCTTCATTCGGATTCCAATATTATGAATGCATTAATTAACTTTATTTTTAATGAATATCCGGCTCACATGGGTAAGACATTGCGCGTTTGTTCCTTCATTTCATCACGGATTCATTTGTAAACAAGAGACTGGATTTGCAGACAGGATGAGAAGCAACACACTTATGTGAGTAAAAAATGTTTTTTATATGTGATAGTATTGCATTGTTACAGATCGTTTGATATCTATTGATTATGTGTATGTGTCTAACTGAACATAACTTAGCACGCTGTCACAGACTGGAGAATCCTTTATTTGAGGTGTTGTTGGTTCATTGTGCTGCGATTCATGATCAGACTCGGACATGTAACGTTATGGGCCAGGGCTCGCAAAGCCCAACGTCCCGGGGCTATGTGTTTTCCAGACGGGCTACCAAAACGTATCACCGGCCTGCCTAACGGGCTCTTAAATAGTGAAATAACATTCCTTTCTTGATGTGCGTTGTTCAATCTCTTGACTTGACTTGATCGCGGAAGTTTTGATCATGCTGATTTGTCTGACTCTGCAGTGAGGCTTGTGCGTGCGTGCGTGCGTGTGTGTGTTAGTGATGCACGGTTCGCGGTTATATCCACCGATTGGGCGGGCCAAGTAATAAAAAAATAACATTCCAATTAATTGCGGGTGGATGAGAGATAAATCATTGTGTTTGTTTGATAAAGACATTTTGCGAGCCCTGTGGGCGAATCATTCCGGTTGGCGTTTTCCCACACGCTTTCAAAACAATTCCTCACGTGTACTCACGGGGGAGCCGAAGCTCATTGTAATATGCAAAGCTTATCCAATCATAGCAGTGGGCGTTTACTTCCAAGTCTTCCGTGCAGCACGCCCATAAAAACCATGAGAGAGACTCAAAACCAGGGTAGAAAATAGCCTATTACTTATTCATTATGATGTTTTTGAATGTAAAAACCACACAAACGTCTTAAGTTGACCTCAGACAACAGTATAAAAAAATAAAAAGAGCCAGTTCATGATCCCTTTAAACACAGATACAGAAAGGAAAAGAGAGATACAGCGAGTAAAAGAGGTCGCAGAGGGCGGATAATGCCTTTCTCTCTGGCTCTCTAGGGCATGTTGTGTACTACATAACGGCTTGTTTGTCCTGATGAAATCACAACAGTAACCATATCAGTTTACCATTCACGGTTCACATGACCAATCCAGCACTCATGTAAATCATGATGTCATTTCAAAGAAACAAACACTGAAGTGCAGCCGTTAGAACAAAAATTTGTCCATCGTTTATTTATATTAGTACAAAGTGAGAGATCCAAAGAGTTTTAAGTTACATGGAAAATTCTGTTAACATTTGTGCGCCAATCATTCAAATTGTAAATGCTATAGAACTAAGTACTCTGGAGCTGCAAGGCAATAACATCATGACAATGCTGACTGCTTCACAAGAACACCAGCAGACTGGGTAAACTGGGTAAAATATAAATAGATAAATACAGGCAATGTAGCTATGTGTGTGTGTTACTTGCAAAAAATCTATTCCCTCAGAATACAGTTTTCAATGGCCGCCGATAGAGAAAGATGCTTTTTCATGGTCAATGGTGCAGCAATGACAACTACCAACAGTGGCTAACTGGACCATGAAAACCAGCCAATAATTAAACATATTCAGATCATATTGATTTCCAGTTAATCTCTTGTTTCTATACCGTCTCCACAATAGTCTTAGTAACTGTTTCACCAAACGAGTACTGATGCAGCATGACTGGGTTAAGCTGGAACCTCAAGCAAATCATAATCTTCTCAGACGTCTCAGAGTTCACACACAACCTATCGGACACCTGGATTACCACAAATTGGCCTTGTCCCAAATGGCACACTTCATATGCACTTTCAGTCTTGTGGACTTACAATGGCTGCCGCATACGCATGTCCGTTAAGTCCACGAGACCGTAGGGTGTCCCATTTGTCATTTTAGGTTTCAGAAGGGTGCTCGGCATTACGGCGTTACGTTGTTACGTAATGAAAGTGCGGACTCGTAGGAAGACCGCAAGGGTTTAGCGTGCCATTTGGGAAAGGGCCATTGTGTATGAAGAGCAAGGCTGTAACCATCATATTAGACACTGAGCAACAATTAGATATGGCCCAAATCAAGTATCCCCTCCAAATACTTGATATTCTTGATGTTGATATTCTTCATACACATTGTCTTGTTTGTTGTTAGGATGACAAAAGTTTATAAAGTAAAATGTTCAGGCCAGTCTGCCTTAGTGGTCTAAAATCATTTGTCAATGTCAAAATGCTTCAGTTGGCCAATCAAAACAAAGAAGGCTGGCTTTAGTGTTCACAAAAGCCGAGAATGAATTACAGTGCAACACTTTAGTTTTAAAGGTGCTGTATGTAATTTTTTTGACTGTACTAAAGCATAAAAATACCATAATATGTTTGCAAAGAATTAGGAAACATGCTAAGTTCTCATGGAAGCCAGCAAACAAACTGGGTCAGAGATCACAGATTCTACCCGACCTAAAAAGCCTTGGCATTAGGGTTGGGTACTAGGGTTGCACGACAAATCGCGCTTAACGCGATTTGGCTTATCACGATTATGAAATCGCAAAGGCTGCGATTATCTTTTATGAACAGTTTGTCAGTGCAGGACGGCTCTGTGATCAGTAGCAAATGCTACTTCATCTGAAATCACTGCGAGTTTGAGTCGCTTATAACGTGCATTTGAAAAAGGAACACGTCAAACATCTTTCCAAACATGAGAAGCATTTAGTCATGTTTAGTCAATCAAAGCGTTTCAATCTGTTTATTCAGCTCACCGATAGGGATTTCCAATGACGTGTGCTATCGTACTTCTGTGGCACATATTTGGAGTACCCAGTGTGAGAGCGCCCTCTGGCTTGCAGATGGAGCAGCATTTACTACTGATCACAGCCGTGCTGCACTGAGAAGCTGCGCATGCAATAATCGCAGCCTTTGCCAAATCACGTGCGGTTTTATTGTGATTTAGCATGCAGCCCTATTGGGTACTGAACTCGGTACTTTTAAGGGCACCGACCAAATTACGTCGGTACTACTGAGTACCGATTCACATTAAATCAATCGGTACCAAATTTCGGTACCTGAAAAGGCATCTGGTGATATAGACTAGTGTCTGTGAATATTAAACAGCAAAAAGACTATATAAATACAAATCCTGCATGTCCTGCGTGTCTCTGTGTGAATGAATGGCGCTGACGCACATTTAGATACGTCTCAGTGTAATAATAATACGAACACTAATATAATAATAATAATAATAATAATAATAATAATAAATTATCAAAACTTTATTTTTTAAGTAATAAATCACAATTTTTCTTCTATGTTTTAATTTTAACAGTACCAAGTTGTGCAGCACTTTGTTTGACAAAAAAGTTTGTTTAATTAAGTTAAAAGATAAATTAATGTTTTATGGCTTCATTTGATTACCAGAAAACACAGAATTTGTGTGAAATCTTTTCATAGAAATTGAATTAAAAAGAAAAAAAAAAAAAAATATGGTTGTTTTTATGAATTCAATTAAGTAGCTAGTAGCCTACAATTTACTGGTAAATATTACAGTAAACAAACATCACAGACAATGGCAGACAGAGACCAAGGCAGCTCTGGCATAATGTCAATAACACTTCTATAAATGACTTACAGTTTCTTTACAGTTATTGATGTATCCCTAAAGTACCGAAAAAAGGTACCGTTGGGTACCGGTACCGAATTTCAGGTACCGGTACCGGGTAAAATGTGAATGGTACCCAACCCTACTTGGCATTCATCTAAGAAGCTCTGAGGCATATTAAAACGGATAAATCAACTCATCAACTTACAGTGTAAGGCTCATCGCCTTCCATTGTCAATTGCGCTCACTCTTGTTGCGTGTCTTCAAACTGGCAACCCGCGTGAGCGTCGAGTCTGAGGAGGAGGGGGAGGGGTCGGGGCAAACAGCTCTCTCCAATATTTTGAATTTGGACTGCAGTACCCATTTCAACCACTAGCTGTCAATATTACATACTGCACCTTTAAAGGTGAAAGAGTGCAAGGTAATATGTAAGTAGTTAAACATTTAATTTGACAACTGTTTTTTGTAGAGCCCGACCGATTTATCGGCCTGCCGATTTTATCGGCCGATATGAGCCTGTCGCAGGTATATCGGCACCGGCGTATTTGCCGCAGATATGCCACCGATATGAACGCGTGCCCAGCATCTCACAGCGCGCGAATATTTACACAAATTAAGTCAAAATGCCGGTCTTGTCGAGTATCATCGTAAACATAGTCGGTTATGTCTTAAGTGAATGTAAACATGAAATTTGCCAGTCACCGCCAGCGTTTTTGGTCAAGTTTCATGGCCCACAGAATATTTTGTTGTATGAACATGCAATATATCAAAAGAAAGAACACAGCCTCTGTTTTATTCTAGCTTCATGCATTCTGTTTTATCAACACTTGAATGTGGGTACGTTTTATGAAAAAAAGCTACATTTTGAGGAAAAAATGCTGAGAAAATCGCGTTTTTAAAGACTAACTCACATACAGATGGGATTCAGATCAGTGATCAAAACACAGATGGAGTAACAGATCAAGTCCATCAACACTCCCAAAGCTTCACAGTCCTGGGTCGACATTTCATTCAATAACATTCGTTTTGATTTATATGTTTAATGTTGACAATCGCGTTATTTTATTTACATATGCATCTGCCTATATGAGATCGCTCGTTTCTGCTTCTTCTTCGCCTCTGTTTTGATCAGGAGATTCTGTACTCATTCAGGAGATGTGTAATAGCGCCCCCTACCGTATAACAGTGAAAAAATAGAAAGCCGGAAAATCTCGTATATGGCAGGGAAGCGTTCTCTCATAAAAGACAAGATGATAAAAGACAGGAAAAAAAAAAAAAAAAATTCACTCACTGCTCTTGACTGAATAACTTTAATAATGGTTAATCTATATTTATACAGTGAAGACTATGAAGTGATATTTTATATTTGATTACTATTTCTGTACCTGAAAATCTAGTTTAGACCTACATGAAAAACCTGAAAAGAACTGTTTTTTAGTTGTATGTTTGCTCTGTTGTAGGCCTATTTATGTACAATGTATGTATATTATGTATATACTGTATTATATATACAGTACCAGTCAAAAGTTTGGACACCAATGGGAAAGTGTGTCCAAACTTTTGACTGGTACTGTACTATAATATACACATAAAGAATATCGGCCTATATATCGATATCTTTACTTTTTTTACTCCCTAGTATCAGCATCGGCCCCCAAAAACCCATATCGGTCGGGCTCTAGTTTTTTGACAGAAATGTTAAACAACCGACAGTAATATCGATTAATGCAAACTACTCGATTTTTAAAATCAAATTTAGTAAATATAGGCTATTGTTCATGTGATTCATGTAATTCATAATTGAATGTGATTAGACAAAAAACATAACCAGAGCATATTAGGCATAAGTTAGGCACCTTTTCAGCATATTAGGCATAAGTTTAAGAGTGAATATGTGAATATTAAAATATATATATTATTTGCAAATAGTTTAAAATCCTTTACAATCAATTAGGGAAGGGATGATTACCGGTTTCACGATAAACCACTATAAAATGTAGTGACGGTTAGTATTATTGTTTAAAATTTAATTATCAAAACCGTTTAATTATCGCAATTTTGAAAACTCGCGGTAAATCCTGTCCACCCAGCATCAGTCTGGCGCAGCGCGCAACATTTTTTGAACGAGAAGAAATGGCAGAAGGCAGTGACAGCGCTTGGGAGATTTTTCAGCCTTCTAAAAGGACCAAATCTGAGGTGTGGTCATATTTCGGCTTTTACAAGCGTCCCGAGGGAAACTTCATTGAGGATGGTCACCCTGTCTGCAGAACATGCAAAAAGAAAGTTGCTGCAATAGGGGGAAACACTTCAAATCTGCAGTGTCGTCTTCATGATCATCGCCCACTGTTGTATAGCGAACGCAAGGCAAGTTAACTTTGACCTCAGTACCAAAACTACGTCTGGGAAATAATTGGACAAAAAAAAATTTGTTTTGAGTTGAAATATTTTATCTCACTCACTTGAAATTAACGTGAAGCTTCTGTGAAGAAAAGTTTGCAGCAAGTGGCTTTGAGCCAAATAATTATATCCACATAAATAATTACGAGGACATATTGAATTGAGATTAATGTTTTACATCTGACCGGTTTATAAATCCATTTTGTACAGTGTACATAATCGTCCCGACAAGATGATCACACCATTATTATAGTAGTATTAATAGTAAAGTCCTCTGATTTCATTTTGAATACAATCAAAAACAGAGACGCAAGACGGCAAGTTGCATTCGAAAATGAAATGAGAGCGCGTCCGTTGTGATACATGGATGTGTGCTGTTATAATGCGTTGCTATTGATAACGGTCATTATAAGGAAGGAAATGCCACAGAATATAATCTTGCTTAAAAAAGTGCATAGAGCGGCTTGTTTTATTTGTTGTTTGTTGATTTTCAAATATAAAACTTGTTGAAATGTTTTCAGTGTGTGCATCAGTTCTTTTTGAACTCTTTCATCTCATTTTAACAAAACCGTGATAATATTAATAATCGTGATAATTTTGGTCACTATAATCGTGATATGTAATTTTCATACCATCCCATCCCTACAATCAATTCTAGTTGTTTTACTGTTTTTATAGGACCTTAACTACCCTCCACAACCCTTCAAACAACAAAATCCAGACACAGTCACGGCCTTGATGAAGAGGACTGAGATGATGAGGTCACTATCTTATAAGGCCTAGCTCATTAAAAAATGTAATGTTACAATGGTTAAGAATTTTTTTGTCACACAGATTTAGTGATGTTGTTAATAAACAATGACATCACATTACAAGCGTTAAAGGGATAGTTCACCCAAAAATGAAAATTCTGTCAACATTTACTCACCCTCAATTTGTTCCAAACCTGCATGAGTTTCTTTCCTCTGCTGAACACAAAAGAAGATATGTTGAAGAATGTCAGTAACCAAAGAGTTGATGGGCCCTATTGACTAGTATGGGATAAATATGCTATGGAAGTCAATGGAGCCCATCAACTTTTTGGTTACTGACATTCTTCAACATACCTTCTTTTGTGTTCAGCAGAGGAAAGAAATTCATACAGGTTTGGAACAACTTGACGGGTGAGTAAATGATGACAGAATTTTCCTTTTTGGGTGAACTATGCGTTTAAAGGTGCAGTGTGTAGTATTTATGAGGATCTATTGACAGAAATGCAATACAATATACATAACTATGTTTTCAGTGGTGTATAAAGACCTTACATAATGTACCGTTATGTTTTTATTACCTTAGAATGAGCCATTTCTATCTACATACACCGCAGGTCCCCTTACAGTGAAGTCACCATTTTGCGCCGTCATGTTTCTACAGTAGCCCTAAACGGACAAACTGCTCTACAGAGCGCTAGTCACTCTCTGCTGTCTCAGACGACGACGCCTTTGTCCTGTGTCGGCCACCGTAGCTTCTCTATGTGCTTCCAAAGGGAGGGGTGAGCGGTGGGTGATTGCAATTCACAACCTCACCGCTAGATGCCGCTAAATTTCACACACTGCACCTTTAAGCGTTAAGCAATAAAGCTCCAATTTAACACCCGCCAATTGCAATGACATCGTTTTCACTGAATCATCACAAAATCTACTTCTTTTAGACAAAAGTAAATAATTAAATAATCATGAATTTAAAAAAACAAACAAAAAACAACTACATGGGTTCCCACAAACCTTTTTTTCTTAGCTGGTAGCACAACCACAGTCTAGCCTATTCATTAAATACCCGCTCAAACAAGTAAACTCTCCTCCCTACCAAAACATGTAATCAGACTGCCCTTAATCATTAGTAAGAGCAGACAAGAGACAGACAATAATCTCTTAAACTGTGACAAACCAAAATAAAAGAACATTTTGTTTTGGTTTGTCCAAAATGTCAACAAAACGCAGGGACAAAAATGAAATGTGCATTACAGCCATGATGAGAGTCTGATGCTTGTTATATATCGCGATATATAAAATATAAAAATAACAAGCTCTTCAGGTCTTTCAAGAAGATAGAAGGCTTAAAATAGCCATAGCCGTTGGTCAACGTGTGCACAGTGTGTAATGCAGGCAAAGTACAATAAAGGCTGTAGTCTGGACTCAGCAAACCCTCATGCAAATGCACCACCAGGGGGGTGCCAGTTCTTACTATAGGTGAGCAATGGATTAGTAACACATTATAATTGCTATTGCGAAGGGGAATTTTGGTGATATGACTGATTGATTGAGCGGCGTTATGGACATTGAATGCAAGCGCCTTTGCAATGGAGAACAGCTGTATTGAATTCAAAGCACAATGGTATTTAAACGCAATGTGCATTTGGGTGACTATTGTATTAGGTCATAATCAGATTTTTTTCCGTGTAAAATAAGGGTGTGGATTATGATTTCCCCCCATGGCAACTAGCAGATAGATGGGTTGCAAATCATCGCTGCCTGTCCAGAGATGGGAGCACGAGTGTGATGCGCTGGAATTTCCCCGCTTTTCCCTAGACTACCTCTCTATGTCATTTCATCCTGATTAACATTTTCAGAATAAACCTTGAATACCAATGGATGAGTGCACACATAATAAACCAGCCACCACACACTGTCAGTGATGGAAAATGCATAGAGCAATGCCCACCTGAATCTCGGTCTCATTACTGAAGCTGCTTCGGCGATCTTGCCATATTAAAGATGATTGGTCACAAAACCGGCAGATATCGGCAATCCTTTCTTGTACGAAGCCGTTGGACCACTACGGTAAGTCGGCAAATGAATAGGGCACCATATTGGATATATTGGATGTGGATGCTCATCTAGAGGAAAATATGAGTCGTCAGGGCGAGCTTCCTCAAGGAGAGCTGCGGTCGACGCCTACAAGAGAAAACCCCGCCCAGGTCCCGCCTACTACCTTGGCCGTGATTTAATAAAAATGCTGATATACATAATCATAAACTACCTTATTACAATAAATACCCGATGAAAAGCAATCCATATTGTGCATCTGTTTTTCGTTTATTTCACGGACTCGTTCAACATGAACCATAATGCAATGTCCTAACGTCAGCGGATCTCGTGCGATTGACAAAGGTTTAACCAATAGGAGGATTGACTCAACTGGAATAGCCATGATTGACGGCTCACCCCACCAATCCTTTATTTTTCTTAGCCTCAGCCACAGTGGGTAGCGGGCAGGTGATGTTGCGGTGTTGATTGGTGTAAGTGTTCAGACAGTTTTGTCCGCTGACGGTTTATTATCTTCTGAAGATGAGCCACGTTATTCTTTACTATAATTTATCATAAATCATGTACAAAACGGCAAAAAAAACAAACAAAAAAAAACAAATTTCAATCTACAGGCCCATTCTTACTTCAGAAAATGTAGTAAATGTAATATCTGAAGGTTCTTAAGTGAATAGATCTAGTTCTATAGAAAATTCTACATACAGTGGTTGCACACTATTGTGAAATCACTAGTGAAACTGTTTATATTTTGCATTTTTCTTTACAAATTATAGACACTTTTGGTGAAAAATTGAACTGAATTTTTTTTTCAGAATTTCAGAATGTCAGAGACAGAGTATTCAAAGGAAATTTTACCTAAATTCAGTCAGTGTCACATATTTACATGGGGATAGTATGCACCACCGGACAATTATATTTTTAGTAATTTATTTTTACTTTATATATACACCGTACTTTATATTATAAATTATTCCATAATTATGTTTTAATGTTTTATCCTTTATTTGTTTCCTAATTCGGCAGCCTATTTTCTGTAGTCAATTTTAATGCCTTGTTAATATTGAAAACATGACAATTATGCCAACAAAGCTTTGTTTACTCTGGATTTAGTGTTGTATATAATAATAGTTTTTATTTTTATAACGTTTTCTTTTTTCGGTTTTCAAATTCCAAAACCGTTTAAATGGGAACAATTGTATATTTTTAATGTGGTCTTAGAATTTTAGGTCGCACTGTTTATACCATACACGTTTGTCATTGAAGGCCAAAAATCAGAATGCATAGAGCGACATCGCGTGGACATTTTAGAGTATGAAGGCTGGCGACGGGTTTTTGAACCCGCCCACAACATCGACGCGCGTTCATGTTACCCAACATGTTATGTGCTTCTTCTCAACTATCATCGACATTGAATACAGCCAATGGGAGAGCTCGATTTTTATTTCCGGGAAGCTCTATAAACTTAAGGCCTAACCACACGATTCCTGAGTGCAGACGTTCAGTACCAACATCGAAAGGTAATTTATGTTTTTTCTTATACATTTACTAACTCTAATTTGTTAAACGCAGGATAATTAATGTGATTCACTTCCTGATTTAACCTTATCTTTAGAGATAATTTTTGTAAAAAATCTAAGTATCTAACGTTAAACGGACAGTTGTATACACCTCGCGTTTCTCTAGCCGTGCAACCTGCAAGGCTCAAAGCCTAAACGAAACCCATTTGCGTCCGAACCGCCTCGTATTTCATGGCTTCCCATGTATCAAAGGACTTCATAGTCATGGATATTCTACATATTTTTGAAAAATGAGTATTCTTTCTCTGGTTTAGATCAGAAGATCTGTTTAGATGGGACAGTGAATGGCGGCTCTATTGTCTACACGCTGGTAGTCAATCGACTAAATTGGAGCAGGTTTTACATGTATAGCAACTTGTATCATGGTTGGCCGTGATGTAGGTAGAACTGATGAAAACAGAACAATATGTGTTCATTTAAAGATAATTTCTAGGAGCTGGATAATGCCATACAATGTTCATTCATTGGCTTAGGCTTTTTCAAAACAGTGAGCAGAATTTTTGTTTGTTTTCTTTGTGTAAGTATTGAACTGTATCGTTGTCATTTACATCTATGTGTTTCCTCTTGTTGCTCCCAAAGTTACCATGGCCGAAAACGATGTTGATAATGAGCTGTTGGACTACGAGGAAGACGAGGAGCCACAGACCGCCGTGGACAGTGCCGTCCCAGCCGGCAAGAAGGAGGTGAAAGGCTCCTACGTCTCCATTCACAGCTCCGGCTTCCGAGATTTCCTCCTGAAACCAGAGCTGCTCCGCGCGATCGTCGACTGTGGCTTTGAACATCCTTCTGAGGGTGAGGATTTGTGTAAAAGTTTAATGGTTTTTAGAGTACACTGCCATCGCCATATATGTGCAAAAAGTTAACAAATATTAATAGGGATGAACCAATAGGGTTTTTTGGCCATACCGATATTAACAAACAACTATTGGCCTATACCAATACTTGTCATTTGTTTTCTTATCTGAACTTTTGTCATTAAAATAGATTAGTGTTTTAAATGAGCAGAGTTCATGCTTTTTTGTTATATAGCCAATATGCAGATGGTTTTAAGTTGATCAAATATTGGCCAATACATCGGTGCATCTCTGGACCGGTTTCACAGACAGGGTTTAGATTAAGCCAGGGTTAGACTTTAGTTCAATTAGGGCATTTAAGTAGCTTTTATAAACGTGCCTTAGAAAAAAGCGTAACTGGTGTGTGTCTTGAGACAAAACGATGGCAGTGACATACATAAGATATGATAAACTTGCGTTTTAGTCTGGGACTTGCTTAAAGCCTGGTCTGTGAAACAGGGTCAAAGTATTAGTAAATATTTTTATTGTATTTATTACTATATACATGATTGCATAGAGCGACATCGCGTGGACATTTTAGAGTATGAAGGCTGGCCTCTAGTTTTAAGTGACAAAAAAATGCCCATATCATGTAGTGGGCTTTGAAAATCAAACAAAGGTGAAAGAACATGCTCCGATCAGGTTTTTTGGAGCTGTTCACAGGAAGCAGTATCATCCGATACCGATCATGGAGTCTATTTGAAACCGGCTTTTTATCATGTAGCATTATTTTAGGGATGCTCCGATTAGGATTTTACAGAGATTAATTCAGGGCCGGAAGTTTGTTTTTGTATTAGGGGGAATCCCCCCCCCCTTAGGTCACTCTTTTGGGGGTGTTTTTTTTTTTTTTTTTTGGTGTGAAATAAAATATAATAAAGATACAAATGAAGTAAGTGCTTAAAGTTTTATCTAACTGTAGTATTTAGGCAAGAAATACTACAGAAATGAATAAGGAATCAAATGTTAAATAACACTAGTGCTGAATTCTTTAATGTTTAAATTGCCAAGATTTATAAAGATTAATTAGCAAATTATAAACTTAAGTGAAGATGTGACACTGGCTCGGCTGTGCAAGTGTCAATTGTGCAACGTAAAACTGTTTGTTCAGATGACTCAGTTTGTAAAGTTTTGAATTAATACTAAAGTGTTCAACAGTGTAAAAGTTGTACTTGAGTTCAACAACTTTTATTAGAAACATTTTAGAGTATTCTTGTTCAGTTCACATAAAGTATTAAACTGACTCCTATTATAAAAAAATCTTTAAGCATTCGTTATAATGTATTTTTATCTTTTCTCCTTTCCGCAGTCCAGCATGAGTGCATTCCACAAGCCATCCTGGGCATGGACATCCTGTGCCAAGCAAAGTCTGGTATGGGAAAAACTGCCGTATTTGTGCTTGCCACGCTCCAACAGATCGAGCCAGTGGATGGGCAGGTGTGTGTTAAATGCTCTAGATCTTACAAACTCAACATGTAATGGTTAATCTTAGCATTTATATAACCGAACAGATAAATTGTCAAGGAATGTTGGGGCACATTGTCATGAACTAGTTTGCTTAACTTTTTGCCTCAGTGTAAGATGGGCCAAGACTAACATTTGTTCCAATAAATGATTTTTCTCTGATCTCAGAAAAATGTATAGGTTTAGCATTAAATCTTCCCATTTGCAAGAAAAACCAGCAGTAGACTATAATTCATCTTCATCTGGGTCTATGCAGTGGTTTTCTATCCCGTTGCAGACTGTTATCTTGGATAACCACTATCAGCTCTTGTGGTAGTTATGGATAGCAGAGCCAACTAAAATTTCTCCCTCTGCCGTCTCTGCAGGTTTCTGTGTTGGTTATGTGTCACACACGTGAACTGGCCTTCCAGATCAGTAAAGAGTATGAGCGCTTCTCCAAGTACATGTCCAATGTTAAGTGTGCTGTCTTCTTCGGTGGCTTGTCCATAAAGAAGGATGAGGATGTGTTGAAGAAGAGCTGCCCTCACATTGTGGTGGGAACACCAGGGAGGATCCTTGCCCTCATTCGCAACAAGACTTTGAACCTCAAAAATGTCAAACACTTTGTTTTGGATGAATGTGACAAGATGCTGGAGCAGCTGGGTGCGTTTCACTTTTATTTATTTTTTGATTGCATGGGCTGCTATATGGAGGTGGGTGTTTTCCCATTCACCAGAGGTCTAACTCTGTGTGATTTGTGTATTAGATATGAGACGGGATGTCCAGGATATCTTCAGACTGACGCCTCACGAGAAGCAGTGCATGATGTTCAGTGCTACATTAAGCAAAGAGATCAGACCGGTCTGTCGCAAATTCATGCAAGACGTGAGTCATCCTTTTCTGTTCTCCTTTATAATTATGTTTAATTTGCAATTTTAATTAGTGTTGTGCAGTTTTGTCTATGGATGTACCCACAGTCCTCAAAAACGCTAATCAATGATGTTCTTCTCTTCTTACAGCCAATGGAGGTGTTTGTTGATGATGAGACTAAGCTTACGCTACATGGTCTTCAGCAATACTATGTCAAACTGAAAGACAGCGAAAAGAACCGCAAACTGTTTGACCTTCTTGACGTTCTTGAGTTCAACCAGGTGACTGTCATTTCATCATGTTTTTACAGTCATTGGCTTTGAAAGTGAGCCCTTGTCAACTCAAACGGTTTGTTTGGATGTGTTATAGGTTGTGATATTTGTCAAGTCAGTTCCACGCTGTGTGGCTCTGTCTCAGCTGCTGGTGGAACAGAATTTTCCTGCCATTGCGATCCACAGGGGAATGGCTCAGGAAGAAAGGTGAGACACTTGTTGATCCCATGATATTGCAATGGTTGGGTAAGAAATGCAAATGCTGAAATCATTTCTAATTCTTTCTCCTGCAGATTGTCCCGGTATCAACAGTTTAAAGATTTTCAACGGCGGATCCTGGTGGCTACTAATCTGTTTGGTCGTGGGATGGATATTGAGCGTGTTAATATAGTTTTCAACTATGACATGCCTGAGGACTCAGACACATACCTTCACAGGGTATTTATGCATCATGCGCTGTGGCATTCTACTTTTCAACAAAACCACAAGTGCAACTATAATGTCCAACGGCAAGATTAAAACTAGGGCTGGACTTGTAAACATGGACAACTCAAGATTGTTAAACTCATCATTCTCCTTACTTTTAGGTTGCTCGTGCTGGTAGGTTTGGCACAAAAGGATTGGCTGTCACCTTTGTATCAGATGAGACCGATGCAAAGACCCTGAATGATGTGCAGGACCGCTTTGAAGTCAACGTAGCTGAGTTGCCTGAGGAAATTGACATCTCTACCTACAGTAAGAAATCAGCACAAGAAATATGCATTTAAATTTTCAAATTGTTCTTTTTATACATCTAAGATGGGGATGGCCTGATTATACTTTTTCATGTTTGATACAACAACCTTGAGTATCTGTTAATCCAAAACTAATAGTTTTTATTTTTTATCTATTGAGATCTATACCTTATCTTGCAAACTACATATTTATTCATTATAAATGGAGAAAACCCCCAAAAAAGGCTAAAATGTTTTTTATATATATATACACATCAATATAACAGTAATTCTAGTTATATGCATTGTGGTGCACTTGAAGGTGTGTGTAAATTTGAAGTGTTACCTTCAGATGCTGCCACCTTTATCAGGCAAAGTTTACAGATTGCCTCAATGTTTGCAGGTTCCCTATTAGCATTGCGTTTAAATCCAAAAAGGTGCTTTTACGTCACGTGATAAATGAAATTTGACTCCTGCTGCTGGTCTGTGCTGTGACTCTCGTTCGGCTTGCGCTGAATTAAGCAGATGCGTTCAGTTTTTAATTGTAGTGTCTATTCTGTTACCGAACTAAATGGTGTTTTTTTTTTTTTTTTTTTTTTTTTGAGCTTCGGTAGTAATCAACACCGAATATTCGAAGCTTTGCTGAACTTAATAATAATGATAACAATAATAATATTATTATTATTATTATTTATCTTCAAATTTATTATTACTAGTCTCTCTAATAAAGGCAGGAATCTCAAAGCGGCGCGCCTCACGGGGGCAGGGCTTATAAACTCAGAGAACGGACACTGCACTAGTGATACAAAACACACACGTCTGTTACGTCCCATTAACAAGCTCTTGTATTTCGCGGTAGATTAATTTAGATTGATAATAACGGGTAATAGGCTTGCTGCGATAGTCGTGTTACCGGTGTTCAGGCATAACACTGGTTACATCACTTGCCCACCGCGGCACCGCCCCCACCATTGTTTTGGTGTTTTATAGTAGTAAAAATAATTTAGTTCAGTTAGAGAACAGATTAACTACAATTTAAAAACTGAACGTGCAGCGTGAGCCGAACGAGAGTCCCAGCACAGACCAGCAGCAGGAGTCAGATTTTATTCATCACGAGAGTGAGGAGCTGAATGACAAGGTGATCGTGGAAAATGTAGATTCAAAGAGAAATGTAAAAGCGCCTATTTAAGGAAGTTTGTCATTGTACTGTTTTGTTGTTGTGTTGTTCATTAAGAATAATAGGCTAATGAACCCACCATTCAAGCAACCCGCCCTCGAATTGGTGCTAATTCTGAACCAAAAGTAAAATGCACACGGCCATTCGTTCACGGCCGCACAGTGCACACGCACTGTAATGTGTAATGTGAGGGAAATTTTCCTCACCGTCACATCCCTCACGGGTAAAAAGGCTAATATGTTTTGATTCTATTTTCCACAATGTCAAACGAATGCAGCTTAACCCAAAATGCAAGCTCAGGCATAAGCTCATGCAGTTGTGCACTCTAGACAGAGAATACTCATTTGCAGTCTTGCAGGGAACACTTAGCCTAAGAAGCAGCAAATATATTTAAGTATAACGAGCTTGGGTTCCTCAACTGTCCATCCTAATAAAAAGGCTAGGCTATATAAATTACTTAAAGTAAAGTATTGTACAACAACAAAAAAAAAATGAATATTCGAACCCCAAAATTGAAAATCGAATACCAACCCACCGAACAAATATTCTGGTCCAGCGCTAATTGTCTATTTTGTAATGTCTCTAAGTGAAACAAATATACCTGTTAGTTGGGTTTTTTTTTTTTTTAATAAAACAATATGACTAGTGACTAGGAATTTATGTAAATTGACATCCCCACTCCTAATACTTCTCTCTTTCTCTCTGTCTCTCTAGTTGAGCAGTCCAGATGAGCTAGATGTGTGCTGAAGTGAAGGTGGTGGTTTTCCAGCTCTCCGTATCTGTGTCTCAGTGTAGTTTCTGTGACTGCGGAAGAGAGAGAACCACCCAGTTTTATTTTCATATGATCATGCCGTAAAAGCCTCTTTTCCATTTGTGTACTTTATTTTATTGTTCCAGGGGATTGGTGGGGAGTCCTTTTTTTACTTCTGGTAATTGTGGTTGTTTAATGGTTTGAGAATTAAAAACTTTTTATACTACATGATTTGTCTGTGGTATTTGGAATTATTTAAAAATGAAGTGTCAATTTTTATTGCTAATGCTTTCTTCCATTCCAGTTTAATGTACAGACAGCTATAAGTAATCTATTGTCAACTGGCTCCTCAACCTCTTTGTTTTAGATTGGGTTAATAAAGGCCTTCTGAAGCGACTCGATGTGTTTGTGTAAGAAAAATATCCATGTTTAAATCTTTATAAAGTAAATTATCTAGCTTCCGTATTTAACTTACGGAAAGTGTAGCGCCTCTCGCTGTTCAAAATGCTTACGCTACGTCTGACAACATTGCACACCAATTACGCTCGTCAGACGTAGCGTAAGCATTTTGAACTGAGTGAGGCGCTACACTTTTTCCGTAAGTTAAATACGGAAGGCAGTCGGCCGGAAGCTAGATAAATTTATTATTTTATATATATATATATATTATTATTTATTTTTTTTTTTTTTTTAAACATGGATATTTTACAGACAGACAGACATCGATATATGAGTTATAAAAAACGGATTTTGGAAATGATTTGGAAAGGCACATACCTGTCTATATAAGGTCCCACAGTTAACAGTGCATGTCAGAGCACAAACCAAGCCAAGAAGTCCAAGGAATTGTCTGTAGACCTCTGAGACAGGATTATATCGAGGCACAGATCTGGTGAAGGGTGCAGAAAAATTTCTGCAGCATTGAAGGTCCCAGTGAGCACAGTGGCCTCCATCATCAGAAAATGGAAGAAGTTTGGAACCACCAGGACTCTTCCTAGAGCTGGCCGCCCGGCCAAACTGAGCGATCGGTGGAGAAGGGCCTTAGTCAGGGAGGTGACCAAGAACCCGATGGTTACTCTGACAGAGCTCCAGCATTCCTCTGTGGAGAGAGGAGAACCTTCCAGATGAACAACCATCTCTGCAGCACTCCACCAGTCAGGCCTGTATGGTAGAGTGGCCAGACGGCACATGACAGCCCGCCTGGAGTTTGCCAAAAGGCACCTGAAGGACTCTTAGACCATGAGAAACAAAATTCTCTGGTCTGATGAAACAAAGATTGAACTCTTTAGCCTGAATGACAAGCATCATGTCTGAAGGAAACCAGGCACCGCTCATCACCTGGCCAATACCATCCCTGCAGTGAAGCATGGTGGTGGCAGCATCATGCTGTGGGGATGTTTTTCAGTGGCAGGAACTGGGAGACTAATCAGGATCGAGGAAAAGATGAATGCAGCCTCCTTGATGAAAACCTGCTCCAGAGCGCTCTGGACCTCAGACTGGGGTGAAGGTTCATCTTCCAACAGGACAACGACACTAAGCACACAGCCAAGATAACAAAGGAGTGGCTACGGGACAACTCTGTGAATGTCCTTGAGTGGCCCAGACTTGAACCCGATTGAACATGTCTGGAGAGATCTGAAAATGGTTGTGCACCGACGCTCCCCATCCAACCTGATGGAGCTTGAGAGGTCCTGCAAAGAAGAATGGGAGAAACTGCACAAAATTAGGTGTGCCAAGCTTGTAGCATCATCTTCAAAAAGACTTGAGGCTTTAATTGGTGCCAAAGGTGCTTCAACAAAATATTGAGTAAAGGTTGTGAATACTTATGTACATGTGAATTTTTTTTCTTTTCCCCCCCATTAATTTGCAAAGATTTCAAACAAACTTCTTTCACATTGTCATTATGGGGTATAGTTTGTAGAATTTTGAGGAAAATAATGAATTGAATCCATTTTGGAAAAAGGCTGTAACATAACAAAATGGAAGAAGTAAATAATGTATAATAATTAATATATAATATATAAAAACATTAAAATCAAAAAGTAATAAAATTAAACTTAATTATGTATAATAATGTATAGCATATACAAACATTGAAATAAAAAAATTAAAAAGTAACATTAATGATGTATGATAATTAACATGAATATTAACATTAATTAATAGTAATAAATAATCTATAATAATTAATATATAATATATATAAAAACATTAAAATCAAAAAGTAATAAAATTAAACTTAATAAATTATGTATAATAATTAATGTATAGCATATACAAACATTGAAATAAAAAAATTAAAAAGTAACATTAATGATGTATGATAATTAACATGAATATTAACATTAATTAATAGTAATAATGTATAATAATTAATATATAATATAATATTATATATAATATATATAATTAATGTATATCATATGCAAACGTTAAAATAAAAATAAAAGTCGTTTATTTAAAAAAACAACATTAAATTGTATTATTTGTGTCTTAATAAGATGGAAAATAGCAATATATGAATTTTTTTATGTCTCTTTATGGTCTTGCCCTTTTTATGGTTAAATGTAAAAGTATAAATGAAACGCCTTTATTACAGAATCTTTAAATCCATTTTGACCGCTTCCAGCACCCATACCGTAAGAGCACGATTAGACGCGCATACAAAAAAAAGTGCGGCTGGCTTGACCGTGTATTTTCAACGCGCGGTTGGCTTGACCGCAGTGCTTAGGTGGTCATAATGTTATGCCTGATCGGTGTATATAAATATTGTCGTATGTTACTTGCTACAGTCAGAAATACACTTTTACATTACCTAAACTAATTAATGTAAAATCATTAATGTATGTAAAATGTCAATGTGTAACCAAAAGGTATGATCAGTGAAGATACTGTATGATGCCACTGGATGATAAGATGCAAGAATTGAAGAAAGTAACTGTCAGGCGCTCTTTATTTGTAATCATGGATTACAACCATTTAAGTTTGCACATTTTTTTCATGATGTTTGTATAATCTTGTTCGTAATCATATTTAAAAAAACTTGGACAGATTATGAAGAATAAATTAACAGTATTAATGACAGTATAAGTAAATGACAGTATTAGTAAAAACATCTCACACATTAGTTTTAAATGAGCAAATTGTTAAAATGCTTATATTTTTCTTAATCTTTATAATTATTAAACTCAATTCAGAAAATTATTGTAGATAATATCTTAAATTATAATACTATCACAATAATACATACAATACATACAATCACAATAATTATAATAATACATATCACAAATCACGACATGAATGTTTAAAAAATGTGAATTATTTGTATAATTGTTTTAACAGTATAGTATATACATTAACAATAAAATAAAAATAGATAGACTATTGATATTACAGTAGCTTAGTGTTTGTTACACTGGAAATTGTTAACATGAACAATTAAAAAAATGTTTATTTAACATTTACTAGAGTTCATTATCAGTAAACACACAACTGAATTGAAAAGAATACATATAACTTTAAATCATTTTACATGAACACGTAGTACATTACATTTATTGTTGAATTTAGTCATTAAATTATATTATTACTCTATATAGATTATATTTTAAATTACTTTATATAGAATTTTAATGATTTGTACAAAAAATCAGTTATGTGTTGTTATTACAACATTACAATAAAGTATAAGATCAAAGAAAGATATTACAGTTCCAGCAAAAAGATTTTGATGAGGATGAAAAGAAGGAAAGTGGCCACTTCAGTGAGTCTGCTCCTTGGCACTGCACTGCCAGATGATATAGTTGTAGCAAACTGACTGCTTGCCCTTGTTGTTGCTCCTGTTGTGATGCTCGGAGTCACGGTTGATGTGGTGAAATTTCGTGGATCTGTGTTAAGAAGGTTTTGAGCGAATAATTAAAAAGACAGTTCATGTTTGTAATGATTATTCTCATTGCATTTCATTTTTAAACAAAAGATAGTTATTCATAAGTGCATTTAGAGATAAAATATTACACTTTCTTATAATTATCCTAAGAACTTTCCGTAAGATTAAAGATAAAACAAAAACAGATTGAGAGACTCACCAACATAAATACTGGAAGGGATGATGTTCAAGAAGATGATATATTCATTAAGCCCTTGTTTTAGGGAATCCACTGTATCTGTTATGTTGGGAACCACACTCTGGTTTTGAAAAATTAGCTGAGCTGTTACCCCCACTGAGCCAGGCCTAATGACAAAAAGTAGTGTTTTTTTATTTATTTGTGTTTAAAAAAAAAGGAGAATGAATGTGACAACAGAAGTAAAATCAATTGCTGTTATTATTAAGGCAACTGTTTTTGAAAAATGAATCCGTAACTAATATTTTGTATGATGTTCATACCCTACATCCTATACACAATTTGTGGTAGTACACTGCAACAGAAAGACTTTTCAGATGTCAAAAAGGCATTCATGCTGAAGTATGTAGTTTCTGCGATACTAGTCACACATCCCCCAACTCAAACATCACAGCTCTTATGGGTGCTTGTGAAGGCAAGTAAAAAGTAGGCTACTTTCAATAAAAGGTATATACTTTTAGCTGTGCTGCTATGTGTCAAAATGAATGAACAATTGAGTAGACTAACACTCTGCAGAGCAAACGTGAGTGTCTTGCTTATAATAAAGCCATCTGCAAGGTATCTGCACCAGGGGCATTTTTGGCACGATGCGCCACAACTCTTTTTAGGCAGTCTACACCGGACACATCAAACATTATAAACTAGTACTTTTGTCTTTCTGAACAGGTGTATGATGATGCTGTATGGTATTGAAGCGTGCATTGGAGCGTGTTGCATCGCAATTCCCCGTTCGCTTTGATGTGTTCTTGGCGCGTTTAATCTTTGAAGGTCTAAATGCAGAGAATTCTGGTGAATTCTGTAACCATTGCTGAATTTCTTTAATCATATAACGCGTCAGCCATGGTCCCACGCTGGTTAAACATCAAAGTCCCTTTAAAGGTGCTTTATGTAAGTGACAGCTAATGGTTGAAATGGGTACTGCAGTCCAAATTCAAAATATTGTTTGCCCCGCCCCCTCCTCCTCAACTGGATGCTCACATGAGTTGCCAGTTTGAGGACACACAACAGGAATGGGCACAATTGACAATGGAAGGCGAGGAGACTTACACACTGTAAGTTGAGGAGTTGATTTATCCGTGTTTTAATATGCTTCCGTCCATAGAGATTTTTAGATGGATGCTGAGGCTTTTTAGGTCGGGTAGAATCTGTGATCTCTGACCCAGTTTGTTTGCTGGCATGGCAGTGATACACTGTGATTTCTGGCAACTGGCAACCTGTGGTGTCGAAATACTATTGGCTAAACTGGCAACTTGCGTTATTGCACAGACCAAAACAAAAACAGACATTCCGACACGGAACGCACATTTCAAAGTAAAATAACTGGCTGTAGCATTGTTTCTCAGAGAAACAAGTATGTGAAATCAGCATGTTTCCTAAATATCTGCAAACATATTGTGGTATTTTTATGCTTTAGTACGGTCAAAAACGTGCATACAGCACCTTTAAGACAAGTCATTTCACTTGGCGGCCATCTTTGAAATGCCTCTCAGGCATGCAAGTGCAGCTCCTATCGCTTTGAATAAGGAAACATCAAATTCTCCAAAACTGTTCGCTAAAGCTTACAATTAAATTTCATATTTGAAATCACCAATGAAATCTGACAACAACTGTCTCATAAATTTTGTTTCTAAATGCTCGAATCATGACAAAAATGCATTTTTCAGCCTGGACTAAGCTAATGAGCATGAGCAATCCTAAACACGCATCTCAGAACACTGCCTGGCAGCTGCAGTGATGTGATGACTTTACTAATCAACGATTGGCTCTTTCATTTAGAAGGTGGGGCTTATTCGCCATATTGGGCGTTGCACTTTCTCCCATTCATAAGTAATCAGAGTGCATCATCTTCCTATATATAAATACTGTCTTTGTTAAACATCCTTTGGCTCTGCCTGCTACAGTAGCCACGCCCCAAACTCTCACTATAGGTTGAGCTGGAAATAGATGGAGATAGACAGATTTGAGCGGACCCTTCTCAATGTTTTGATGGTGAAGTTATCGGGAGGCTCAATGTTTATACTTTTGGGGGAGATAAACCCATGAATGGCATATTTATAGTAGTCAATCGACAGAATTAAGAGAATGTATTTCAACTAAAAAATATTACATACTTCACCTTGTATGTAATAATTTTTATTAATTTTAATTTTTTTGCATATATATATATATATATATATATATATATATATATATATAATTTTTTTTTTTTATTTTTTTTTTTTTTTAAATAATAGCTATAGGAAGATACAACGAATTCATGGCATTGAAATTTTAGAAAAGTTTGAGAGTTAATATAACTTACCAAAAAATTATGATGATTGATCTCAGAAATGTATATGGGTATTTTAATGTGTATCCCCGATTAAGCTGGAAAAGAAAATAACAAAGAACAATGCAGATAATTTGTCTTGCTATAATGATTAAAGGATACAAAATGTTTATACAATTTATTTGCAATTGGATTTTAATATAAAATATTTGCTTCAAATTGTAAAAGTTAGTGATTTACCTCAGTTGTTACATTTCTTTCCAGTGCTTTATAAGCAGAAGAAGTTTTATTATTGTAATCTGGAACAAAAGTCCTCACTATTCGAAATTTTAGATTAAGGAATCCTTCTTTCTCTGTGGGAGGATCCAGAGATGCTAGGGTGGTTTTTGTTGGTGTTTCTCTTGACTTTGTGGTCAAATATTTTACAGAAATATCTGTGTGTTGCTGAGTTCTTGTTGACATTTCAGTTGTTGAAGAGTTGCTTATATTTGTTGATTGCATTGTCGTAGATGCAGTTGGTTTATTGGCAAGTCTAGTGGCAGTAAGTGGTTGAGTTAAATTTACTGTATTAGGACTCATGGATGCTGATAGTTCAGTAGGTGTTGTTGGAATGGTATCTGAGACTTTTAAAGACATATTGCTTTGAGTTACTGTTGGCTTTTCAGTTGTTTTATCTGCATAGGGGCTTGCGCTTTTTGAATGCTTTGTTATATCAGTTTCAGTACTTCCAGTGGTTGCAAATTGTTTAGATGTACTTATCTCAACTGTTGTAGATCTTGATGGTACAAATGTTGTTGTTAGAACTGCAGATGAGATTGTTGGCAAAAGTGTAGTGTTTTGTTGAGTAGTTGTTGGAACTTCATTTGTTGTGGTAGCAAGAAGGCTCGAATTTGTAGTTGTAGATGTTGATGGCACAACGGTTGTTGTCTGAACTATAAATGAGGTTGTTGAAAAAGGCTTAGTACTCTTTTGAGTTGATGGCATGTCAGTTGTTGCTGCTGCATTAGGGCTTGTGCTTATAGATGCTAATACAAAAGGGGATAAGTTCATAGATATTGATAGTAAAAGAGTAGTTTTTTTAGTTGAGGTTTTTGCCAAAAGCGCAGTGGTTTGTTTACTTGTTGTAATTGGCATTTTAGACGTTGTTGCAGCATCATGGCTTGTGCTTGTAGAAGTTGATGGCAAAACACTTGTCGTTTGAACCGTAGATGAGGTTGTTGCCAAAAGAGTAGTACTTTGTTTAGTTGTTGTAATGGCCATTTCAGGTGTTGTCCCAGCATCATGGGTTGTGCTTGTAGAAATTGGCAAAACAGATGTTGATTGAACCGTAGATGAGGTTCTTGTCAAAGGCATTGTTCCTTTTTGAGCTGTTGCTATTGGCATTTCAGATGTTGTTATGGCACCAGTGATTGTGCTTGTAGAAGTTAAAGGCAAAACACTTGTTGTTTGAACCGTAGATGAGGTTGATGGCAAAATTGTAATGCTTTGTTTAGTTGTTGTAATTGGCATTTCTGATGTTGTCACAGCATCACGGTTTGTGCTTGTGGAAGTTGATGGCAAAACAGTTGTTTTTTGAATCATAGATGATGTTGTTGGCAAAAGTGTAGTTCCTTGTTGAGTTGTTGTCAATGGTATTTCAGATTTTGTTATTGTAATAGGGATTGTATTTGTAGATGTTGATGCCACAACAGTCGTTGATTGAGTCGTTGATGTGATTGTTGCTGGCAAAAGTGTACTACTTTGTTCCGTTGTTGTAATTGGCATTTCAGATGATGCTGCAGCATCATGGCTTGTGCTTGTAGATGTTGGCAATAAAGATGTTCTTTGAACTGTAGATAATGTTGTTGGCAAAAGTGTAGTTCCTTGTTGAGTTGTTGTCATTGGTATTTCAGATGTTGTCATTGTAATAGGGATTGTATTTGTAGATGTTGATGCCACAACAGTTGTGTATTGATTTGTTGATGTGGTTGTTGTTGGCAAAAGTGTACTGCTTTGTTCAGTTGTTATAACTGGCATTTTAGATGTTGTTGCAGCAGCATGGCTTGTACTTGTAGAAGTTGGCAAAACAGATGTTGTTTGAACTGTAGATGAGGTTGTTGGCAAAAGTGTAGTTCCTTGTTGAATTGTTGTAATTGGTATTTCAGATGTTGTCATTGTAAAAGGGATTGTATTTGTAAACGTTGATGCCACAACAGTCGCTGATTGAGTCAGTGATGTGATTGTTGTTGGCAAAAGTGTACTACTTTGTTCAGTTGTTGTAACTGGCATTTCAGATGTTGTTGCAGCATCATGGCTTGTGCTTGTAGAAGTTGGCAAAACAGATGTTGTTTGAACTGTAGATGTTGTTTCCAAAAGTGTAGTTCCTTGTTGAGTTGTTGTAATTGGTATTTCAGATGTTGTCATTGTAATAGGAATTGTATTTGTAGATGTTGATGCCACAACAGTCGTTGATGTGACTGTTGTTGGCAAAAGTGTACTGCTTTGTTCAGTTGTTGTAACTGGCATTTCAGATGTTGTTGCAGCATCATGGGTTATGCTTGTAGAAGTTGGCAAAACAGATGTTGCTTGAACTGTAGATGAGGTTGTTGGCAAAAGTGTAGTTCCTTGTTGAGTTGTTGTGATTGGTATTTCAGATGTTGTGATTGTAATAGGGACTGTATTTGTAGATGTTGATGCCACAACAGTCGTTGATTGAGTCAGTGATGTGATTGTTGTTGGCAAAAGTGTACTGCTTTGTTCAGTTGTTGTAACTGGCATTTCAGATATTGTTGCAGCAGCATGACTTGTGCTTGTAGAAGTTGGCAAAACAGATGTTGTTTGAACTGTAGATGAGGTTGTTGGAAAAAGAGTAGTTCTTTGTTGAGTTGTTGTCATTGGTATTTCAGTTGTTGTCATTGTAATAGGGATTGTATTTGCAGATGTTGATGCCACAATAGTTGTGTATTGATTCATTGATGTGGTTGATGGCAAAAGTGTACTGCTTTGTTCAGTTGTTGTAACTGGCATTTCAGATGTTGTTGCAGCATTATGGCTTGTGCTTGTAGAAGTTGGCAAAACAGATGTTGCTTGAACTGCAGATGAGATTGTTGGCAAAAGAGTAGTTCTTTGTTGAGTTGTTGTCATTGGTATTTCAGATGTTGTCATTGTAATAGGGATTGTATTTGTAGATGTTGATGCCACAACAGTCGCTGATTGAGTCATTGATGTGGTTGTTGTTGGCAAAAGTGTACTGCTTTGTTCAGTTGTTGTAACTGGCATTTCAGATGTTGTTGCAGCATCATGGGTTGTGCTTGTAGAAGTTGGCAAAACAGATGTTGATTGAACTGTAGATGAGGTTGTTGGCAAAAGTGTAGTTCCTTGTTGAGTTGTTGTCATTGGTATTTCAGATGTTGTCATTGTAATAGGGACTGTATTTGTAGATGTTAATGCCACAACAGTCATTGATTGAGTCATTGATGTGGTTGTTGTTGGCAAAAGTGCACTGCTTTGTTCAGTTGTTGTAACTGGCATTTCAGAAGTTGTTGCAGCATCATGGCTTGTCCTTGTAGAAGTTGGCAAAACAGATGGTGCTTGAACTGTAGATAAGGTTGTTGGCAAAAGTGTAGTTCCTTGTTGAGTTGTTGTCATTGGTATTTCAGATGTTGTCATTGTAATAGGGACTGTATTTGTAGATGTTAATGCCACAACAGTCGTTGATTGAGTCATTGATGTGGTTGTTGTTGGCAAAAGTGCACTGCTTTGTTCAGTTGTTGTAACTGGCATTTCAGATGTTGTTGCATCATCATGGCTTGTGCTTGTAGAAGTTGGCAAAACAGATGTTGTTTGAACTGTAGATGTTGTTTCCAAAAGTGTAGTTCCTTGCTGAGTTGTTGTAATTGGTATTTCAGATGTTGTCATTGTAATAGGAATTGTATTTGTAGATGTTGATGCCACAACAGTCGTTGATGTGATTGTTGTTGGCAAAAGTGTACTGCTTTGTTCAGTTGTTGTAACTGGCATTTTAGATGTTGTTGCATTAGCATGGCTTGAGCTTGTAGAAGTTGGCAAAACAGATGTTGTTTGAACTGTAGATGAGGTTGTTGGCAAAAGAGTAGTTCTTTGTTGAGTTGTTGTCATTGGTATTTCAGATGTTGTCATTGTAATAGGGATTGTATTTGTAGATGTTGATGCCACAACAGTCGTTGATTGAGTCATTGATGTGGTTGTTGTTGGCAAAAGTGTACTGCTTTGTTCAGTTGTTGTAACTGGCATTTCAGATGTTGTTGCAGCATCATGGATTGTGCTTGCAGAAGTTGGCAAAACAGATGTAGTTTGAATTGTAGATGAGGTTGTTGGTAAACTTGTAGTTACTTGTTGAGTTGTTGTCATTGGTATTTCAGATTTTGTCATTGTAATAGGGATTGTATTTGTAGATGTTGATGCCACAACAGTTGTGTATTGATTCGTTGATGTGGTTGTTAGCAAAAGTGTACTGCTTTGTTCAGTTGTTGTAACTGGCATTTCAGATGTTGTTGCCGCATTATGGCTTGTGCTTGTAGAAGTTGGCAAAACAGATGTTGCTTGAACTGCAGAAGAGATTGTTGGCAAAAGAGTAGTTCTTTGTTGAGTTGTTGTCATTGGTATTTCAGATGTTGTCATTGTAATAGGGATTGTATTTGTAGATGTTGATGCCGCAACAGTCGCTGATTGAGTCGTTGATGTGGTTGTTGTTTGCAAAAGTGTACTGCTTTGTTCATTTGTTGTATCTGGCATTTCAGATGTTGTTGCAGCAACATGGCTTGTGCTTGTAGAAGTTGGCAAAACGGATGTAGTTTGAATTGTAGATGAGGTTGTTGGCAAACGTGTAGTTACTTGTTGAGTTGTTGTCATTGGTATTTCAGATGTTGTCATTGTAATAGGGATTGTATTTGTAGATGTTGATGTCACAACATTCGTTGATGTGATTGTTGTTGGCAAAAGTGTACTGCTTTGTTCAGTTGTTGTAAATGGCATTTCAGAAGTTGGCAAAACAGATGTTGTTTGAACTGTAGATGAGGTTGTTGGCAAAAGAGTAGTTCTTTGTTGAGTTGTTGCCATTGGTATTTCAGATGTTGTCATTGTAATAGGGATTGTATTTGCAGATGTTGATGCCACAATAGTTGTGTATTGATTTGTTGATGTGGTTGATGGCAAAAGTGTACTGCTTTGTTCAGTTGTTGTAACTGGCATTTTAGATGTTGTTGCATTAGCATGGCTTGTGCTTGTAGAAGTTGGCAAAACAGATGTTGTTTGAACTGTAGATGTTGTTTCCAAAAGTGTAGTTCCTTGTTGAGTTGTTGTGAGTGGTATTTCAGATGTTGTCATTGTAATAGGGATTGTATTTGTAGATGTTGATGCCAGAAAAGTCGTGTATTGATTCGTTGATGTAGTTGTTGTTGGCAAAAGTGTACTGCTTTGTTCAGTTGTTGTAACTGGCATTTCAGATGTTGTTGCAGCATCATGGCTTGTGCTTGTTGAAGTTGGCAAAACAGATGTTGATTGAACTGTAGATGAGGTTGTTGGCAGAAGTGTAGTTCCTTGTTGAGTTGTTGTGATTGGTATTTCAGATGTTGTGATTGTAACAGGGATTGTATTTGTAGATGTTGATGCCACAACAGTCGTTGATTGATTCGTTGATGTGGCTGTTGTTGGCAAAAGTGTACTGCTTTGTTCAGTTGTTGTAACTTGCATTTCAGATGTTGTTGCAGCATCATGGCTTGTGCTTTTAGAAGTTGGCAAAACAGATGTAGTTGGCAAACGTGTAGTTACTTGTTGAGTTGTTGTCATTGGTATTTCAGATGTTGTCATTGTAATAGGGATTGTATTTGTAGATGTTGATGCCACAACCGTCGTTGATTGAGTCGTTGATGTGGTTGTTGTTGGCAAAAGTGTACTGCTTTGTTCAGTTGTTGTAACTGGCATTTCAGATGTTGTCGCAGGATCATGCCTTGTGCTTGTAGAAGTTGGCAAAGCAGATGTTGCTTGAACTGTAGATGTTGTTTCAAAAAGTGTAGTTCCTTGTTGAGTTGTTGTCATTGGTATTTCGGATGTTGTCATTGTAACAGGGATTGTATTTGTAGATGTTGATACCACAACAGTCGCTGATGTGGTTGTTGTTGGCAATAGTGTACTGCTTTGTTCAGTTGTTGTAACTTTCATTTCAGACGTTGTTGCAGCATCATGGCTTGTGCTTATAGAAGTTGGCAAAACAGTTGTTGCTTGAACTGTAGATGAGGTTGTTGGCAAAAGTGTAGTTCCTTGTTGAGTTGTTGTCAATGGTATTTCAGATATTGTCATTGTAAAAGGGATTGTATTTGTAGATGTTGATTTCAGAAAAGTCGTGTATTGATTCGTTGATGTAGTTGTTGTTGGCAAAAGTGTGCTGCTTTGTTCAGTTGTTGTAACTGGCATTTCAGAAGTTGTTGCAGCATCATGGCTTGTCCTTGTAGAAGTTGGCAAAACAGATGGTGTTTGAACTGTAGATAAGGTTGTTGGCAAAAGTGTAGTTCTTTGTTGAGTTGTTGTCATTGGTATTTCAGATGTTGTCATTGTAATAGGGACTGTATTTGTAGATGTTAATGCCACAACAGTCGTTGATTGAGTGATTGATGTGGTTGTTGTTGGCAAAAGTACACTGCTTTGTTCAGTTGTTGTAACTGGCATTTCAGATGTTGTTGCAGCATCATGGCTTGTGCTTGTAGAAGTTGGCAAAACAGACGTTGTTTGAACTGTAGATGTTGTTTCCAAAAGTGTAGTTCCTTGTTGAGTTGTTGTAATTGGTATTTCAGATGTTGTCATTGTAATAGGAATTGTATTTGTAGATGTTGATGCCACAACAGTCGTTGATGTGATTGTTGTTGGCAAAAGTGTACTGCTTTGTTCAGTTGTTGTAACTGGCATTTTAGATGTTGTTGCATTAGCATGGCTTGTGCTTGTAGAAGTTGGCAAAACAGATGTTGCTTGAACTGTAGATGAGGTTGTTGGCAAAAGTGTAGTTCCTTGTTGAGTTGTTGTCATTGGTATTTCAGTTGTTGTCATTGTAATAGGGATTGTATTTGCAGATGTTGATGCCACAATAGTTGTGTATTGATTCGTTGATGTGGTTGATGGCAAAAGTGTACTGCTTTGTTCAGTTGTTGTAACTGGCATTTCAGATGTTGTTGCAGCATTATGGCTTGTGCTTGTAGAAGTTGGCAAAACAGATGTTGCTTGAACTGCAGATGAGATTTTTGGCAAAAGAGTAGTTCTTTGTTGAGTTGTTGTCATTGGTATTTCAGATGTTGTCATTGTAATAGGGATTGTATTTGTAGATGTTGATGCCACAACAGACGCTGATTGAGTCATTGATGTGGTTGTTGTTGGCAAAAGTGTACTGCTTTGTTCAGTTGTTGTAACTGGCATTTCAGATGTTGTTGCAGCATCATGGCTTGTGCTTGTAGAAGTTGGCAAAACAGATGTTGTTTGAACTGTAGATGTTGTTTCCAAAAGTGTAGTTCCTTGTTGAGTTGTTGTAATTGGTATTTCAGATGTTGTCATTGTAATAGGAATTGTATTTGTAGATGTTGATGCCACAACAGTCGTTGATGTGATTGTTGTTGGCAAAAGTGTACTGCTTTGTTCAGTTGTTGTAACTGGCATTTTAGATGTTGTTGCATTAGCATGGCTTGAGCTTGTAGAAGTTGGCAAAACAGATGTTGTTTGAACTGTAGATGAGGTTGTTGGCAAAAGAGTAGTTCTTTGTTGAGTTGTTGTCATTGGTATTTCAAATGTTGTCATTGTAATAGGGATTGTATTTGTAGATGTTGATGCCACAACAGTCGTTGATTGAGTCATTGATGTGGTTATTGTTGGCAAAAGTGTACTGCTTTGTTCAGTTGTTGTAACTGGCATTTCAGATGTTGTTGCAGCATCATGGATTGTACTTGTAGAAGTTGGCAAAACAGATGTAGTTTGAATTGTAGATGAGGTTGTTGGCAAACTTGTAGTTCCTTGTTGAGTTGTTGTCATTGGTATTTCAGATTTTGTCATTGTAATAGGGATTGTATTTGTAGATGTTGATGCCACAACAGTCGTTGATGTGATTGTTGTTGGCGAAAGTGTACTGCTTTGTTCAGTTGTTGTAACTGGCATTTCAGATGTTGTTGCAGCATCTTGGGTTGTGCTTGTAGAAATTTGCAAAACAGATGTAGTTTGAACTGTAGATGTTGTTTCCAAAAGTGTAGTTCCTTGTTGAGTTGTTGTCATTGGTATTTCAGATGTTGTCATTTTAATAGGGATTGTATTTGTAGATGTTGGTGCCACAACAGTCATTGATTTGGTTGTTGTTGGCAAAAGTGTACTGCTTTGTTCATATAATGTAATTGGCATTTCAGATGTTGTTGCAGCATCACGGGTTGTGCTTATAGAAGTTGGCAAAACAGATGTTGTTTGAACTGTAGATGTTGTTTCCAAAAG
Source organism: Coreius guichenoti (assembly GCA_039654105.1). NCBI lineage: Eukaryota > Metazoa > Chordata > Actinopteri > Cypriniformes > Gobionidae > Coreius > Coreius guichenoti. The sequence goes on along the minus strand of CM077170.1, from coordinate 37,780,665 downwards.
TGTAGTTCCTTGTTGAGTTGTTGTGAGTGGTATTTCAGGTGTTGTCATTGTATTAGGGATTGTATTTGTAGATGTTGATGCCACAACAGTCGTTGATTGATTCGTTGATGTGGCTGTTGTTGGCAAAAGTGTACTGCTTTGTTCAGTTGTTGTAACTTGCATTTCAGATGTTGTTGCAGCATCATGGCTTGTGCTTTTAGAAGTTGGCAAAACAGATGTAGTTGGCAAACGTGTAGTTACTTGTTGAGTTGTTGTCATTGGTATTTCAGATGTTGTCATTGTAACAGGGATTGTATTTGTAGATGTTGATACCACAACAGTCGTTGCTGTGGTTGTTGTTGGCAATAGTGTACTGCTTTGTTCAGTTGTTGTAAGTTTCATTTCAGATGTTGTTGCAGCATCATGGCTTGTGCTTGTAGAAGTTGGCAAAACAGATGTTTGAACTGTAGATGAGGTTGTTGGCAAAAGTGTAGTTCCTTGTTGAGTTGTTGTGAGTGGTATTTCAAATGTTGTCATTGTAATAGGGATTGTATTTGTAGATGTTGATGCCACAGCAGTCGTTGATTGATTCGTTGATGTGGTTGTTGTTGGCAAAACTGTACTGCTTTGTTCAGTTGTTGTAACTGGCATTTCAGATGTTGTTGCAGCATCTTGGGTTGTGCTTGTAGAAGTTGGCAAAACAGATGTAGTTTGAACTGTAGATGTTGTTTCCAAAAGTGTAGTTCCTTGTTGAGTTGTTGTGAGTGGTATTTCAGATGTTGTCATTGTAATAGGGATTGTATTTGTAGATGTTGATGCCACAACAGTCGTTGATTGATTCATTGATGTGGCTGTTGTTGGCAAAAGTGTACTGCTTTGTTCAGATGTTGTAACTGGCATTTCAGATGTTGTTGCAGCATCATGGGTTATGCTTGTAGAAGTTGGCAAAACAGATGTTGCTTGAACTGTAGATGAGGTTGTTGGCAAAAGTGTAGTTCCTTGTTGAGTTATTGTCATAGGTATTTCAGATGTTTTGATTGTAATAGGGATTGTATTTGTAGATGTTGAAGCCACAACAGTCTTTGATTGAGTCAGAGATGTGATTGTTGTTGGCAAAAGTGTACTGCTTTGTTCAGTTGTTGTAACTTGCATTTCAGATGTTGTTGCAGCATCATGGCTTGTGCTTTTAGAAGTTGGCAAAACAGATGTAGTTGGCAAACGTGTAGTTACTTGTTGAGTTGTTGTCATTGGTATTTCAGATGTTGTCATTGTAATAGGGATTGTATTTGTAGATGTTGATGCCACAACAGTCGTTGATTGAGTCGTTGATGTGGTTGTTGTTGGCAAAAGTGTACTGCTTTGTTCAGTTGTTGTAACTGGCATTTCAGATGTTGTTGCAGGATCATGGCTTGTGCTTGTAGAAGTTGGCAAAACAGATGTTGTTTGAACTGTAGATGTTTTTTCCAAAAGTGTAGTTCCTTGTTGAGTTGTGAGTAGTATTTCAGATGTTGCCATTGTAATAGGGATTGTATTTGTAGATGTTGATGCCATAACAGTAGTTGATTGAGTCATTGATGTGGTTGTTGTTGGCAAAAGTGTACTGCTTTGTTCAAATGTTGTAACTGGCATTTCAGATATTGTTGCAGCAGCATGACTTGTGCTTGTAGAAGTTGGTAAAACAGATGTTGTTTGAACTGTAGATGAGGTTGTTGGAAAAAGAGTAGTTCTTTGTTGAGTTGTTGTCATTGGTATTTCAGATGTTTTCATTGTAATAGGGATTGTATTTGCAGATGCTGATGCCACAATAGTTGTGTATTGATTCGTTGATGTGGTTGATGGCAAAAGTGTACTGCTTTGTTCAGTTGTTGTAACTGGCATTTCAGATGTTGTTGCAGCATCATGGGTTATGCTTGTAGAAGTTGGCAAAACAGATGTTGCTTGAACTGTAGATGAGGTTGTTGGCAAAAGTGTAGTTCCTTGTTGAGTTATTGTCATAGGTATTTCAGATGTTTTGATTGTAATAGGGATTGTATTTGTAGATGTTGAAGCCACAACAGTCTTTGATTGAGTCAGAGATGTGATTGTTGTTGGCAAAAGTGTACTGCTTTGTTCAGTTGTTGTAACTTGCATTTCAGATGTTGTTGCAGCATCATGGCTTGTGCTTTTAGAAGTTGGCAAAACAGATGTAGTTGGCAAACGTGTAGTTACTTGTTGAGTTGTTGTCATTGGTATTTCAGATGTTGTCATTGTAATAGGGATTGTATTTGTAGATGTTGATGCCACAACAGTCGTTGATTGAGTCGTTGATGTGGTTGTTGTTGGCAAAAGTGTACTGCTTTGTTCAGTTGTTGTAACTGGCATTTCAGATGTTGTTGCAGGATCATGGCTTGTGCTTGTAGAAGTTGGCAAAACAGATGTTGTTTGAACTGTAGATGTTTTTTCCAAAAGTGTAGTTCCTTGTTGAGTTGTGAGTAGTATTTCAGATGTTGCCATTGTAATAGGGATTGTATTTGTAGATGTTGATGCCATAACAGTAGTTGATTGAGTCATTGATGTGGTTGTTGTTGGCAAAAGTGTACTGCTTTGTTCAAATGTTGTAACTGGCATTTCAGATATTGTTGCAGCAGCATGACTTGTGCTTGTAGAAGTTGGTAAAACAGATGTTGTTTGAACTGTAGATGAGGTTGTTGGAAAAAGAGTAGTTCTTTGTTGAGTTGTTGTCATTGGTATTTCAGATGTTTTCATTGTAATAGGGATTGTATTTGCAGATGCTGATGCCACAATAGTTGTGTATTGATTCGTTGATGTGGTTGATGGCAAAAGTGTACTGCTTTGTTCAGTTGTTGTAACTGGCATTTCAGATGTTGTTGCAGCATCATGGGTTATGCTTGTAGAAGTTGGCAAAACAGATGTTGCTTGAACTGTAGATGAGGTTGTTGGCAAAAGTGTAGTTCCTTGTTGAGTTATTGTCATAGGTATTTCAGATGTTTTGATTGTAATAGGGATTGTATTTGTAGATGTTGAAGCCACAACAGTCTTTGATTGAGTCAGAGATGTGATTGTTGTTGGCAAAAGTGTACTGCTTTGTTCAGTTGTTGTAACTTGCATTTCAGATGTTGTTGCAGCATCATGGCTTGTGCTTTTAGAAGTTGGCAAAACAGATGTAGTTGGCAAACGTGTAGTTACTTGTTGAGTTGTTGTCATTGGTATTTCAGATGTTGTCATTGTAATAGGGATTGTATTTGTAGATGTTGATGCCACAACAGTCGTTGATTGAGTCGTTGATGTGGTTGTTGTTGGCAAAAGTGTACTGCTTTGTTCAGTTGTTGTAACTGGCATTTCAGATGTTGTTGCAGGATCATGGCTTGTGCTTGTAGAAGTTGGCAAAACAGATGTTGTTTGAACTGTAGATGTTTTTTCCAAAAGTGTAGTTCCTTGTTGAGTTGTGAGTAGTATTTCAGATGTTGCCATTGTAATAGGGATTGTATTTGTAGATGTTGATGCCATAACAGTAGTTGATTGAGTCATTGATGTGGTTGTTGTTGGCAAAAGTGTACTGCTTTGTTCAAATGTTGTAACTGGCATTTCAGATATTGTTGCAGCAGCATGACTTGTGCTTGTAGAAGTTGGTAAAACAGATGTTGTTTGAACTGTAGATGAGGTTGTTGGAAAAAGAGTAGTTCTTTGTTGAGTTGTTGTCATTGGTATTTCAGATGTTTTCATTGTAATAGGGATTGTATTTGCAGATGCTGATGCCACAATAGTTGTGTATTGATTCGTTGATGTGGTTGATGGCAAAAGTGTACTGCTTTGTTCAGTTGTTGTAACTGGCATTTCAGATGTTGTTGCAGCATCATGGGTTATGCTTGTAGAAGTTGGCAAAACAGATGTTGCTTGAACTGTAGATGAGGTTGTTGGCAAAAGTGTAGTTCCTTGTTGAGTTATTGTCATAGGTATTTCAGATGTTTTGATTGTAATAGGGATTGTATTTGTAGATGTTGAAGCCACAACAGTCTTTGATTGAGTCAGAGATGTGATTGTTGTTGGCAAAAGTGTACTGCTTTGTTCAGTTGTTGTAACTTGCATTTCAGATGTTGTTGCAGCATCATGGCTTGTGCTTTTAGAAGTTGGCAAAACAGATGTAGTTGGCAAACGTGTAGTTACTTGTTGAGTTGTTGTCATTGGTATTTCAGATGTTGTCATTGTAATAGGGATTGTATTTGTAGATGTTGATGCCACAACAGTCGTTGATTGAGTCGTTGATGTGGTTGTTGTTGGCAAAAGTGTACTGCTTTGTTCGGTTGTTGTAACTGGCATTTCAGATGTTGTTGCAGGATCATGGCTTGTGCTTGTAGAAGTTGGCAAAACAGATGTTGTTTGAACTGTAGATGTTTTTTCCAAAAGTGTAGTTCCTTGTTGAGTTGTGAGTAGTATTTCAGATGTTGCCATTGTAATAGGGATTGTATTTGTAGATGTTGATGCCATAACAGTAGTTGATTGAGTCATTGATGTGGTTGTTGTTGGCAAAAGTGTACTGCTTTGTTCAAATGTTGTAACTGGCATTTCAGATATTGTTGCAGCAGCATGACTTGTGCTTGTAGAAGTTGGTAAAACAGATGTTGTTTGAACTGTAGATGAGGTTGTTGGAAAAAGAGTAGTTCTTTGTTGAGTTGTTGTCATTGGTATTTCAGATGTTGTCATTGTAATAGGGATTGTATTTGTAGATGTTGATGCCACAACAGTCGCTGATTGAGTCATTGATGTGGTTGTTGTTGGCAAAAGTGTACTGCTTTGTTCAAATGTTGTAACTGGCATTTCGGATGATGTTGCAGCATCATGGGTTGTGCTTGTAGAAGTTGGCAAAACAGATGTTGTTTGAACTGTAAATGAGGTTGTTGGCAAAAGTGTAGTTCCTTGTTGAGTTGTTGTCATTGATATTTCAGATGTTGTGATCTTAATAGGGATTGTATTTGTAGATGTTGTTGCCACAACAGTCTTTGATTGATTCGTTGATGTGGCTGTTGTTGGCAAAAATGTACTGCTTTGTTCAGTTGTTATAACTGGCATTTCAGATGTTGTTGCAGCACCGTGGCTTGTGCTTGTAAATGTTGTCAAGACAGATGTTGTTTGAACTGTAGATGAGGTTGTTGGCAAACGTGTAGTTCCTTGTTGAGTTGTTGTTATTGGTATTTCAGATGTTGTCATTGTAATAGGGATTGTATTTGGAGATGTTGATGCCACAACAGTCGTTGATGTGGTTGTTGTTGGCAAAAGTGTACTGCTTTGTTCAGTTGTTGTAACTGGCATTTGAGATGTTGTTGCAGCAACATGGCTTGTGCTTTTAGAAGTTGGCAAAATAGATGTTGTTTGAACTGTAGATGTTGTTTCCAAAAGTGTAGTTCCTTGTTGAGTTGTGAGTGGTATTTCAGATGTTGTAATTGTAATAGGGATTGTATTTGTAGATGTTGATGCCACAAAAGTCGTTGATTGAGTCATTGATGTGGTTGTTGTTGGCAAAAGTGTACTGCTTTGTTCAAATGTTGTAACTGGCATTTCGGATGATGTTGCAGCATCATGGGTTGTGCTTGTAGAAGTTGGCAAAACAGATGTTGATTGAACTGTAGATGAGGTTGTTGGCAAAAGTGTAGTTCCTTGTTGAGTTGTTGTGATTGGTATTTCAGATGTTGTGATTGTAATAGGGATTGTATTTGTAGATGTTGATGCCACAACAGTCGTTGATTGAGTCGTTAATGTGGATGTTGTTGGCAAAAGTGTACTGCTTTGTTCAGTTGTTGTAACTTGCGTTTCAGATGTTGTTGCAGCATCATGGGTTGTGCTTGTAGAAGTTGGCAAAACAGATGTAGTTTGAATTGTAGATGAGGTTGTTGGCAAAAGAGTAGTTCTTTGTTGAGTTGTTGTCATTGGTATTTTAGATGTTGTAATTGTAATAGGGATTGTATTTGAAGATGTTGATGCCACAATAGTTGTGTATTGATTTGTTGATGTGGTTGATGGCAAAAGTGTACTGCTTTGTTCAGTTGTTGTAACTGGCATTTTAGATGTTGTTGCATTAGCATGGCTTGTGCTTGTAGAAGTTGGCAAAACAGATGTTGTTTGAACTGTAGATGTTGTTTCCAAAAGTGTAGTTCCTTGTTGAGTTGTTGTGAGTGGTATTTCAGATGTTGTAATTGTAATAGGGATTGTATTTGTAGATGTTGATGCCACAAAAGTCGTTGATTGAGTCATTGATGTGGTTGTTGTTGGCAAAAGTATACTGCTTTGTTCAGTTGATGTAACTGGCATTTCAGATGTTGTTGCGGCATCATGGCTTGTGCTTGTTGAAGTTGGCAAAATAGATGTTGTTTGAACTGCAGATGTTGTTTCCAAAAGTGTAGTTCCTTGTTGAGTTGTGAGTGGTATTTCAGATGTTGTAATTGTAATAGGGATTGTATTTGTAGATGTTGATGCCACAAAAGTCGTTGATTGAGTCATTGATGTGGTTGTTGTTGGCAAAAGTGTACTGCTTTGTTCAAATGTTGTAACTGGCATTTCGGATGATGTTGCAGCATCATGAGTTGTGCTTGTAGAAGTTGGCAAAACAGATGTTGATTGAACTGTAGATGAGGTTGTTGGCAAAAGTGTAGTTCCTTGTTGAGTTGTTGTGATTGGTATTTCAGATGTTGTGATTGTAACAGGGATTGTATTTGTAGATGTTGATGCCACAACAGTCGTTGATTGAGTCGTTGATGTGGCTGTTGTTGGCAAAAGTGTACTGCTTTGTTCAGTTGTTGTAACTTGCATTTCAGATGTTGTTGCAGCATCATGGCTTGTGCTTTTAGAAGTTGGCAAAACAGATGTAGTTTGAACTGTAGATGTTGTTTCCAAAAGTGTAGTTCCTTGTTGAGTTGTTGTCATTGGTATTTCAGATGTTGTCATTTTAATAGGGATTGTATTTGTAGATGTTGGTGCCACAACAGTCGTTGATTTGGTTGTTGTTGGCAAAAGTGTACTGCTTTGTTCATATATTGTAACTGGCATTTCAGATGTTGTTGCAGCATCATGGGTTGTGCTTTTAGAAGTTGGTAAAACAGATGTAGTTGGCAAACGTGTAGTTACTTGTTTAGTTGTTGTCATTGGTATTTCAGATGTTGTCATTGTAATAGGGATTGTATTTGTAGATGTTGATGCCACAACCGTCGTTGACTGAGTCGTTGATGTGGTTGTTGTTGGCAAAAGTGTACTGCTTTGTTCAGTTGTTGTAACTGGCATTTCAGATGTTGTTGCAGCATCATGGGTTGTGCTTGTAGAAGTTGGCAAAACAGATGTAGTTTGAATTGTAGGTGAGGTTGTTGGCAAAAGAGTAGTTCTTTGTTGAGTTGTTGTCATTGGTATTTCAGATGTTGTAATTGTAATAGGGATTGTATTTGAAGATGTTGATGCCACAATAGTTGTGTATTGATTTGTTGATGTGGTTGATGGCAAAAGTGTACTGCTTTGTTCAGTTGTTGTAACTGGCATTTTAGATGTTGTTGCATTAGCATGGCTTGTGCTTGTAGAAGTTGGCAAAACAGATGTTGTTTGAAATGTAGATGTTGTTTCCAAAATTGTAGTTCCTTGTTGAGTTGTTGTGAGTGGTATTTCAGATGTTGTAATTGTAATAGGGATTGTATTTGTAGATGTTGATGCCACAAAAGTCGTTGATTGAGTCATTGATGTGGTTGTTGTTGGCAAAAGTGTACTGCTTTGTTCAAATGTTGTAACTAGCATTTCGGATGATGTTGCAGCATCATGGCTTGTGCTTGTAGAAGTTGGCAAAACAGATGTTGATTGAACTGTAGATGAGGTTGTTGGCAAAAGTGTAGTTCCTTGTTGAGTTGTTGTGATTGGTATTTCAGATGTTGTGATTGTAACAGGGATTGTATTTGTAGATGTTGATGCCACAACAGTCGTTGACTGATTCGTTGATGTGGCTGTTGTTGGCAAAAGTGTACTGCTTTGTTCAGTTGTTGTAACTGGCATTTCAGATATTGTTGCAGCATCATGGCTTGTGCTTGTAGAAGTTGGCAAAACAGATGTTGTTTGAACTGTAGATGTTGTTTCCAAAAGTGTAGTTACTTGTTGAGTTGTTGTCATTGGTATTTCAGATTTTGTCATTGTAATAGGGATTGTATTTGTAGATGTTGATGTCACAACAGTCGATGATGTGATTGTTGTTGGCAAAAGTGTAGTGCTTTGTTCAGTTGTTGTAAATGGCATTTCAGAAGTTGGCAAAACAGATGTTGTTTGAACTGTAGATGAGGTTGTTGGCAAAAGAGTAGTTCTTTGTTGAGTTCTTGTCACTGGTATTTCAGATGTTGTAATTGTAATAGGGATTGTATTTGCAGATGTTGTTGCCACAATAGTTGTGTATTGATTTGTTGATGTGGTTGATGGCAAAAGTGTACTGCTTTGTTCAGTTGTTGTAACTGGCATTTTAGATGTTGTTGCATTAGCATGGCTTGTGCTTGTAGAAGTTGGCAAAACAGATGTTGTTTGAACTGTAGATGTTGTTTCCAAAAGTGTAGTTCCTTGTTGAGTTGTTGTGAGTGGTATTTCAGATGTTGTAATTGTAATAGGGATTGTATTTGTAGATGTTGATGCCACAAAAGTCGTTGATTGAGTCATTGATGTGGTTGTTGTTGGCAAAAGTGTACTGCTTTGTTCAGTTGATGTAACTGGCATTTCAGATGTTGTTGCGGCATCATGGCTTGTGCTTGTAGAAGTTGGCAAAACAGATGTAGTTTGAACTGTAGATGTTGTTTCAAAAAGTGTAGTTCCTTGTTGAGTTGTTGTCATTGGTATTTCAGATGTTGTCATTGTAACAGGGATTGTACTTGTAGATGGTGATACCACAACAGTCGTTGATGTGGTTGTTGTTGGCAATAGTGTACTGCTTTGTTCAGTTGTTGTAACTTTCATTTCAGATGTTGTTGCAGCATCATGACTTGTGCTTGTAGAAGCTGGCAAAACAGTTGTTGCTTGAACTGTAGATGAGGTTGTTGGCAAAAGTGTAGTTCCTTGTTGAGTTGTTGTGAGTGGTATTTCAAATGTTGTCATTGTAATAGGGATTGTATTTGTAGATGTTGATGCCACAGCAGTCGTTGATTGATTTGTTGATGTGGTTGTTGTTGGCAAAAGTGTACTGCTTTGTTCAGTTGTTGTAACTGGCATTTCAGATGTTGTTGCAGAATCTTGGGTTGTGCTTGTAGAAGTAGGCAAAACAGATGTAGTTTGAACTGTAGATGTTGTTTCCAAAAGTGTAGTTCCTTGTTGAGTTGTTGTCATTGGTATTTCAGATGTTGTCATTTTAATAGGGATTGTATTTGTAGATGTTTTTGCCACAACAGTCGTTGATTGAGTCATTGATGTGGTTGTTGTTGGCAAAAGTGTACTGCTTTGTTCATATATTGTAACTGGCATTTCAGATGTTGTTGCAGCATCATGGGCTGTGCTTATAGAAGTTGGCAAAACAGATGTTGTTTGAACTGTAGATGTTGTTTCCAAAAGTGTAGTTCCTTGTTGAGTTGTTGTGAGTGGTATTTCAGATGTTGTCATTGTAATAGGGATTGTATTTGTAGATGTTGATGCCACAACAGTCGTTGATGTGGTTGTTGTTGGCAAAAGTGTACTGCTTTGTTCAATTGTTGTAACTTTCATTTCAGATGTTGTTGCAGCATCATGGCTTGTGCTTGTAGAAGTTGGCAAAACATATGTTGCTTGAACTGTAGATGAGGTTGTTGGCAAAAGTGTAGTTCCTTGTTGAGTTCTTGTCATTGGTATTTCAGATATTGTCATTGTAATAGGGATTGTAGATGTTGATGCCACAACCGTCATTGATTGAGTTGTTGATGTGGTTGTTGTTGGCAAAAGTGTACTGCTTTGTTCAGTTGTTGTAACTGGCATTTCAGATTTTGTTGCAGGATCATGGCTTGTGCTTGTAGAAGTTGGCAAAACAGATGTAGTTTGAACTGTAGATGAGGTTGTTGGCAAACGTGTAGTTCCTTGTTGAGTTGTTGTCATTGGTATTTCAGATGTTGTGATTGTAACAGGGATTGTATTTGTAGATGTTGATGCCACAACAGTCGTTGATTGATTCGTTGATGTGGCTGTTGTTGGCAAAAGTGTACTGCTTTGTTCAGTTGTTGTAACTTGCATTTCAGATGTTGTTGCAGCATCATGGCTTCTGCTTTTAGAAGTTGGCAAAACAGATGTAGTTGGCAAACGTGTAGTTCCTTGTTGAGTTGTTGTCATTGGTATTTCAGATGTTGTCATTGTAACAGGGATTGTATTTGTAGATGTTGATGCCATAACAGTCGTTGATGTGGTTGTTGTTGGCAAAAGTGTACTGCTTTGTTCAATTGTTGTAACTTTCATTTCAGATGTTGTTGCTTGAACTGTAGATGAGGTTGTTGGCAAAAGTGTAGTTCCTTGTTGAGTTCTTGTCATTGGTATTTCAGATATTGTCATTGTAATAGGGATTGTAGATGTTGATGCCACAACAGTCGTTGATTGATTCGTTGATGTGGCTGTTGTTGGCAAAAGTGTACTGCTTTGTTCAGTTGTTGTAACTTTCATTTCAGATGTTGTTGCTTGAACTGTAGATGAGGTTGTTGGCAAAAGTGTAGTTCCTTGTTGAGTTCTTGTCATTGGTATTTCAGATATTGTCATTGTAATAGGGATTGTAGATGTTGATGCCACAACCGTCATTGATTGAGTTGTTGATGTGGTTGTTGTTGGCAAAAGTGTACTGCTTTGTTCAGTTGTTGTAACTGGCATTTCAGATTTTGTTGCAGGATCATGGCTTGTGCTTGTAGAAGTTGGCAAAACAGATGTAGTTTGAACTGTAGATGAGGTTGTTGGCAAACGTGTAGTTCCTTGTTGAGTTGTTGTCATTGGTATTTCAGTTGTTGTGATTGTAACAGGGATTGTATTTGTAGATGTTGATGCCACAACAGTCGTTGATTGATTCGTTGATGTGGCTGTTGTTGGCAAAAGTGTACTGCTTTGTTCAGTTGTTGTAACTTTCATTTCAGATGTTGTTGCTTGAACTGTAGATGAGGTTGTTGGCAAAAGTGTAGTTCCTTGTTGAGTTGTTGTCATTGGTATTTCAGATGTTGTCATTGTAATAGGGATTGTAGATGTTGATGCCACAACCGTCGTTGATTGAGTTGTTGATGTGGCTGTTGTTGGCAAAAGTGTACTGCTTTGTTCAGTTGTTGTAACTGGCATTTCAGATGTTGTTGCAGCATCATGGCTTGTGCTTTTAGAAGTTGGCAAAACAGATGCTGTTTGAACTGTAGATGAGGTTGTTGGCAAAAGTGTAGTTCCTTGTTGAGTTGTTGTGAGTGGTATTTCAAATGTTGTCATTGTAATAGGGATTGTATTTGTAGATGTTGATGCCACAGCAGTCGTTGATTGATTCGTTGATGTGGTTGTTGTTGGCAAAAGTGTACTGCTTTGTTCAGTTGTTGTAACTGGCATTTCAGATGTTGTTGCAGCATCTTGGGTTGTGCTTGTAGAAGTTGGCAAAACAGATGTAGTTTGAACTGTAGATGTTGTTTCCAAAAGTGTAGTTCCTTGTTGAGTTGTTGTCATTGGTATTTCAGATGTTGTCATTTTAATAGGGATTGTATTTGTAGATGTTGGTGCCACAACAGTCGTTGATTTGGTTGTTGTTGGCAAAAGTGTACTGCTTTGTTCATATATTGTAACTGGCATTTCAGATATTGTTGCAGCATCATGGGTTGTGCTTATAGAAGTTGGCAAAACAGATGTTGTTTGAACTGTAGATGAGGTTGTTGGCAAAAGAGTAGTTCTTTGTTGAGTTGTTGTCATTGGTATTTCAAATGTTGTCATTGTAATAGGGATTGTATTTGTAGATGTTGATGCCACAACAGTTGTGTATTGATTTGTTGATGTGGTTGTTAGCAAAAGTGTACTGCTTTGTTCAGTTGTTGTAACTGGCATTTTAGATGTTGTTGCAGCATTATGGCTTGTGCTTGTAGAAGTTGGCAAAACAGATGTTGCTTGAACTGCAGATGAGGTTGTTGGCAAAAGAGTAGTTCTTTGTTGAGTTGTTGTCATTGGTATTTCAGATGTTGTCATTGTAATATGGTTTGTATTTGTAGATGTTGATGCCACAACAGTCATTGATGTGGTTGTTGTTGGCAAAAGTGTACTGCTTTGTTCAGTTGTTGTAACTGGCATTTCAGATATTGTTGCAGCATCATGGCTTGTGCTTGTAGAAGTTGGCAAAACAGATGTTGTTTGAACTGTAGATGTTGTTTCCAAAAGTGTAGTTCCTTGTTGAGTTTTTGTCATTGGTATTTCAGATGTTGTCATTTTAATAGGGATTGTATTTGGAGATGTTGATTCCACAACAGTCGTTGATGTGGTTGCTGTTGGCAAAAGTGTACTGCTTTGTTCACTTGTTGTGTCTGGCATTTCAGATGTTGTTGCAGCATCATGGCTTGTTCTTGTATAAGTTGGCAAAACAGATGTAGTTTGAATTGTAGATGAGGTTGTTGGCAAACGTGTAGTTACTTGTTGAGTTGTTGTCATTGGTATTTCAGATTTTGTCATTGTAATAGGGATTGTATTTGTAGATGTTGATGTCACAACAGTCGTTGATGTGATTGTTGTTGGCAAAAGTGCAGTGCTTTGTTCAGTTGTTGTAAATGGCATTTCAGAAGTTTGCAAAACAGATGTTGTTTGACCTGTAGATGAGGTTGTTGGCAAAAGAGTAGTTCTTTGTTGAGTTGTTGTCACTGGTATTTCAGATGTTGTAATTGTAATAGGGATTGTATTTGCAGATATTGATGCCACAATAGTTGTGTATTGATTTGTTGATGTGGTTGATGGCAAAAGTGTACTGCTTTGTTCAGTTGTTGTAACTGGCATTTTAGATGTTGTTGCATTAGCATGGCTTGTGCTTGTAGAAGTTGGCAAAACAGATGTTGTTTGAACTGTAGATGTTGTTTCCAAAAGTGTAGTTCCTTGTTGAGTTGTTGTCATTGGTATTTCAGATGTTGTCATTGTAATAGGGATTGTATTTGTAGATGTTGATGCCAGAAAAGTCGTGTATTGATTTGTTGATGTAGTTGTTGTTTGCAAAAGTGTACTGCTTTGTTCAGTTGCTGTAACTGGCATTTCAGATGTTGTTGCAGCATCATGGCTTGTGCTTGTAGAAGTTGGCAAAATAGATGTAGTTGGCAAACGTGTAGTTACTTGTTGAGTTGTTGTCATTGGTATTTCAGATGTTGTCATTGTAATAGGGATTGTATTTGTAGATGTTGATACCACAACAGTCGTTGATGTGGTTGTTGTTGGCAATAGTGTACTGCTTTGTTCAGTTGTTGTAACTTTCATTTCAGATGTTGTTGCAGCATCATGGCTTGTGCTTGTAGAAGTTGGCAAAACAGTTGTTGCTTGAACTGTAGATGAGGTTGTTGGCAAAAGTGTAGTTCCTTGTTGAGTTGTTGTGAGTGGTATTTCAAATGGTGTCATTGTAATAGGGATTGTATTTGTAGATGTTGATGCCACAGCAGTCGTTGATTGATTTGTTGATGTGGTTGTTGTTGGCAAAAGTGTACTGCTTTGTTCAGTTGTTGTAACTGGCATTTCAGATGTTGTTGCCGAATCATGGCTTGTGCTTGTAGAAGTTGGCAAAACAGATGTAGTTTGAACTGTAGATGTTGTTTCAAAAAGTGTAGTTCCTTGTTGAGTTGTTGTCATTGGTATTTCAGATGTTGATGCCACAACAGTCGTTGATTGAGTCGTTGATGTGGTTGTTGTTGGCAAAAGTGTACTGCTTTGTTCAGTTGTTGTAACTGGCATTTCAGATGTTGTTGCAGGATCATGGCTTGTGCTTGTAGAAGTTGGCAAAACAGATGTTGTTTGAACTGTAGATGTTGTTTCAAAAAGTGTAGTTCCTTGTTGAGTTGTTGTCATTGGTATTTCAGATGTTGTCATTGTAACAGGGATTGTACTTGTAGATGTTGATACCACAACAGTCGTTGATGTGGTTGTTGTTGGCAATAGTGTACTGCTTTGTTCAGTTGTTGTAACTTTCATTTCAGATGTTGTTGCAGCATCATGGCTTGTGCTTGTAGAAGTTGGCAAAACAGTTGTTGCTTGAACTGTAGATGAGGTTGTTGGCAAAAGTGTAGTTCCTTGTTGAGTTGTTGTGAGTGGTATTTCAAATGTTGTCATTGTAATAGGGATTGTATTTGTAGATGTTGATGCCACAGCAGTCGTTGATTGATTTGTTGATGTTGTTGTTGTTGGCAAAAGTGTACTGCTTTGTTCAGTTGTTGTAACTGGCATTTCAGATGTTGTTGCAGCATCTTGGGTTGTGCTTGTAGAAGTTGGCAAAACAGATGTAGTTTGAACTGTAGATGTTGTTTCCAAAAGTGTAGTTCCTTGTTGAGTTGTTGTCATTGGTATTTCAGATGTTGTCATTTTAATAGGGATTGTATTTGTAGATGTTTTTGCCACAACAGTCGTTGATTGAGTCATTGATGTGGTTGTTGTTGGCAAAAGTGTACTGCTTTGTTCATATATTGTAACTGGCATTTCAGATGTTGTTGCAGCATCATGGGTTGTGCTTATAGAAGTTGGCAAAACAGATGTTGTTTGAACTGTAGATGTTGTTTTCAAAAGTGTAGTTCCTTGTTGAGTTGTTGTGAGTGGTATTTCAGATGTTGTCATTGTAATAGGGATTGTATTTGTAGATGTTGATGCCATAACAGTCGTTGATGTGGTTGTTGTTGGCAATAGTGTACTGCTTTGTTCAGTTGCTGTAACTTTCATTTCAGATGTTGTTGCTTGAACTGTAGATGAGGTTGTTGGCAAAAGTGTAGTTCCTTGTTGAATTGTTGTCATTGGTATTTCAGATGTTGTCATTGTAATAGGGATTGTAGATGTTGATGCCACAACCGTCGTTGATTGAGTTGTTGATGTGGTTGTTGTTGGCAAAAGTGTACTGCTTTGTTCAGTTGTTGTAACTGGCATTTCAGATGTTGTTGCAGCATCTTGGGTTGTGCTTGTAGAAGTTGGCAAAACAGATGTAGTTTGAACTGTAGATGTTGTTTCCAAAAGTGTAGTTCCTTGTTGAGTTGTTGTCATTGGTATTTCAGATGTTGTCATTTTAATAGGGATTGTATTTGTAGATGTTGGTGCCACAACAGTCGTTGATTTGGTTGTTGTTGGCAAAAGTGTACTGCTTTGTTCATATATTGTAACTGGCATTTCAGATGTTGTTGCAGCATCATGGGTTGTGCTTATAGAAGTTGGCAAAACAGATGTTGTTTGAACTGTAGATGTTGTTTCCAAAAGTGTAGTTCCTTGAGTTGTTGTGAGTGGTATTTCAGATGTTGTCATTGTAATAGGGATTGTATTTGTAGATGTTGGTGCCACAACAGTCGTTGATGTGGTTGTTGTTGGCAAAAGTGTACTGCTTTGTTCAGTCGTTGTAACTGGAATTTCAGATGTTGTTGCAGCATCATGGCTTGTGCTTGTAGAAGTTGGCAAAACAGATGTAGTTTGAACTGTAGATGTTGTTTCCAAAAGTGTAGTTCCTTGTTGAGTTGTTGTCATTGGTATTTCAGATGTTGTCATTTTAATAGGGATTGTATTTGTAGATGTTGGTGCCACAACAGTCGTTGATTTGGTTGTTGTTGGCAAAAGTGTACTGCTTTGTTCATATATTGTAACTGGCATTTCAGATGTTGTTGCAGCATCATGGGTTGTGCTTATAGAAGTTGGCAAAACAGATGTTGTTTGAACTGTAGATGTTGTTTCCAAAAGTGTAGTTCCTTGAGTTGTTGTGAGTGGTATTTCAGATGTTGTCATTGTAATAGGGATTGTATTTGTAGATGTTGGTGCCACAACAGTCGTTGATGTGGTTGTTGTTGGCAAAAGTGTACTGCTTTGTTCAGTCGTTGTAACTGGAATTTCAGATGTTGTTGCAGCATCATGGCTTGTGCTTGCAGAAGTTGGCAAAACAGATGTTGTTTGAACTGTAGATGTTGTTTCCAAAAGTGTAGTTCCTTGTTGAGTTGTTGTAATTGGTATTTCAGATGTTGTCATTGTAATAGGGATTGTATTTGTAGATGTTGATGCCACAACAGTCGTTGATTGAGTTATTGATGTGGTTGTTGTTGGCAAAAGTGTACTGCTTTGTTCAGTTGTTGTAACTGGCATTTCAGATGTTGAGGCGAGTTGTGATAGTGTTGTTGGCTGTTCAGTTGTGGTATCTCCAAGTACTGTATCTATTATTTGTACATGCACACAAATAGATTATATTTAGTAAATAATTAATATTTTCATATTTAGTTTCTTTTAAAATGATTACGACATGATCATGATTAATTTATTTTTCTTCCATCTTTTGACAAGTCATTGCACTATTAAAAAAGTACTGGGTTATTCTAACTCAAGTGTTCCAAAAATTGTAAAGTTTGTGGTCTAGAGATCATCTTTTTCCTCAATCTACAGTGGACTACTTGAGGTTGCTTAGCAACCACCTTGTTGTAGACCTTAGAAATTACATTGGACAGTCATAACACTGGATGTCTTAAAGAAGTCGTGGAACAAAAATTGTGTATATCTGACAAAAGGTCAGAATGAGATTTGAAAATATTCATGTTATGTAAAAACGTCTTTATACAATTAATTTTATTTTTGCAAAAAAACTTTAATAACATAATAACTTCATGTTTATTATATATCTGAACATTTAAGGTCAGATATTTATTAGTAATGTGACAGTATCACTGTTGTTGTAACAGTAAATATGGTTACTAAGTTATAAGAACGGAATATTATACTCACAGGCAACAATGCTGGATCTGATGACATTTAAGAAGATAATGGATTTATCAAGGCCTTCTTCAAATGTCTTCTCTATGTCTTCTTTGTCGGGACATGTCTTGTTTTCAAAAATTACCTGACTTAACACCTCTACAGAGCCAGGCCTATTGATTAAAGATAAAAAAATAATAATATTATGATCATAAATAATATTGTACATGTGTGTATACTTACATTTTTTTAAAAAGCACTTGAGCTTCTATTAAACAAAATTAGGAGCACAAGTTGTCAATTGTTTTTATCGACAGCAATGTTAATCTGCCACAAGATAACATGCACAAGTATGAGTGAGAGACTTGGAGTGAGTCGTGACAAAAGAGTTTACCTTCTGAAAAGTCAAATTACATTTTTGGTTAATTTTACAGTCTGCAAAAAACAACAGCAGCTCATGTTAAACTGTTTCACCTTGTAAACATTAATATACGAAAACACAATTTTCACTCTCTGAAGTCTACTATATAAATCGATCCTAGCTACCGATGTTAGCGCTGTTTGGACACTAGTTGGTACTATGGGGTAATTTCTGTTGTGCAACTGACCCTTCGCAAAGACCTGCCCCCTCCTTAGTTACTGTTGCTATGTCTGTCAAGCCATGCCGCTCTGATGCTACACATCATGTTCTCACGCAGTGAAAAAATACATTGCGTGCAAAGAGGACACTGACAATGTGCTGACAGACAAGACAGAGCAGGTTATTTTAGATATGAAACAAAGTTTCAGCTTTCAAATTTTGTCTTTTTTTTTTAAAATTCAAACAATAAATACCATTTTGAGGCTCTTTAATGTGTCATGACAGATCGATGTAGCGCCTCAATTCAAGCGGCACGTGAACCGATCATCTCTTCCTACTAGTTACAACACAAAATTAACATAAATGAACATCAGAAGGTATTGATTCAACCACGGAAAAACGTCAATACACACCATTTTTCAAGTTCAAGTCTACTGACGTTAATCTACTAAATTTTCAATTTTATTTATAAAGTCCCCCTGTAGTCAATCATTTTATCCATTAAAACTCATCTTTGATCAACAAAATTACATATTTAAATGTTTTTAAAAAAAAATGTCTTCATTACTTAAAATAGCTTGAATGTAACTCTACACTCTTGCTTCATTTAGTACACAGACCATGAATATGCAAATTAGACCCGTCTCTACTCACTCACACCAACTCAGAGATCCACTTGGTTAACTTTACTTTAGTAAATGCTGCACAAAGTGGAAATACTGGGGTTTAATTTAGCTATATATAAACCAGAAACGGGATAACCTGGCTTCTCTTGAGACTCCTCTGCTTCAGAGCGGTCATAGTTAATGATATGCTAAAGCCTGCCCATACGTTGACGTGATTGGTTACAAGGTAGTTTGCGATGTAAGGAACACCTGCGATTTCAAACCGCGATTCACTGAAGTTTTAAGGAGAAAATACTCAGCAATGGTGTTCACTTATGAGTTTGCACATGGTTTGTTTTAAAGCATATTAAAAACACCACATAGGCATATAAACAACTTTAAAATGTAAATTTGACATACATATGAACAAAATTACCTACTACTAGGCAAAAATGGCTGGTGGTGGGCTTTAATTTCAACAGGGTGATCAGGACCCCGACATGAAGCATTGCAATGATCATGTAATGTAATGTTTACCTTATTAATTACTTTTAAAGTCAATAAGTATTGTATGAATGGAGTGCAGTAAATTAATTGCTTCTCTTACCAAAAATGGATGATAATGGATCTCCGGAAGATTAAAGGGTATTTGAGTTTGAATCCTTGATTAAGCTGCAACGAGTAATGAGCAGTAAAACACAATGCATGCACACATACACACACATTCACATTATGAGAATTTAGCAACATGTTCTGTTACTTTAATCAATAGCGTTTTTTTAAATGTTCTATTTTAAAATGTTATGTAAAAAAAAAAAAAAAAATTAATTACCTCTGTTGTTATGTTTCTTTCCAGTAATATATATTTAGATGATTGTCTGTCATAATAATCTTGTAGAAAATCCAGCACCAACTTGAATTTTAGGTAAAGGTATCCCTCATTCTCCGTGGGAGGATCAAGAGATCCTAGGGTGGTTTTGGATGTTGCCACTTGAGTTGTAGTGTATTTTTCTGTTGTATCCACTGATTCACTCATATTTGTTGATTGCATGGTCATCCAGGCCGGGGAATTTGATGTTGTTGGCAAAATTGTAGTGCTTTGTTCAGTTGTTGTAATTGGCATTTCAGATGTTGTCACAGCATCAAGGATTGTGCTTGTGGATGTT
Organism: Coreius guichenoti; assembly: GCA_039654105.1. NCBI lineage: Eukaryota > Metazoa > Chordata > Actinopteri > Cypriniformes > Gobionidae > Coreius > Coreius guichenoti. The sequence goes on along the minus strand of CM077170.1, from coordinate 37,761,493 downwards.
GATGGCAGAACACTTGTTGTTTGAACCGTAGATGAGATTGTTGGCAAAAGTGTAGTGCTTTGTTCAGTTGTTGTAATTGGCATTTCAGACTTTGTTGCAACATCATGGCTTGTGCTTGTGGAAGTTGAAGGCAAAACACTTGTTGTTTGAACCGTAGATGAGGTTGTTGGCAAAAGTGTAGTGCTTTGTTCAGTTGTTGTAATTGGCATTTCAGATGTTGTCACAGCATCAAGGAATGTGCTCGTGGATGTTGATGGCAAAACACTTGTTGTTTGAACCGTAGATGACGTTGTTGGCAAAAGTGTAGTGCTTTGTTCAGTTGTTGTAATTGGCAATTCAGACTTTGTTGCAGCATCAAGGATTGTGCTTGTGGATGCTGATAGCAAAACACTTGTTGTTTGAACCGTAGATGAGGTTGTTGGCAAAGTTGTAGTGCTTTGTTCAGTTGTTGTAATTGGCAATTCAGACTTTGTCACAGCATCAAGGATTGTGCTCGTGGATGTTGATAGCAAAACACTTGTTGTTTGAACCGTAGATGAGGTTGTTGGCAAAAGTGTAGTGCTTTGTTCAGTTGTTGTAATTGGCATTTCAGATGTTGTCACAGCATCAAGAATTGTGCTTGTGGATGTTGATGGCAAAACACTTGTTGTTTGAACCGTAGATGAGGTTGTTGGCAGAAGTGTAGTGCTTTGTTCAGTTGTTGTAATTGGCATTTCAGATGCTGTCACGGCATCAAGGATTGTGCTTGTGGAAGTTGATGGCAAAACACTTCTTGTTTGAACCGTAGATGAGGTTGTTGGCAAAAGTGTAGTGCTTTGTTCAGTTGTTGTAATTGGCATTTCAGATGTTGTCACAGCATCAAGAATTGTGCTTGTGGATGTTGATGGCAAAACACTTGTTGTTTGAACCGTAGATGAGGTTGTTGGCAAAAGTGTAGTGCTTTGTTCAGTTGTTGTAATTGGCATTTCAGATGCTGTCACGGCATCAAGGATTGTGCTTGTGGAAGTTGATGGCAAAACACTTGTTGTTTGAACCGTAGATGAGGTTCTTGGCAAAAGTGTAGTGCTTTGTTCAATTGTTGTAATTGGCATTTCAGATGTTGTCACAGCATCAAGAATTGTGCTTGTGGATGTTGATGGCAAAACACTTGTTGTTTGAACCGTAGATGAGGTTGTTGGCAAAAGTGTAGTGCTTTGTTCAGTTGTTGTAATTGGCATTTCAGATGTTGTCACAGCATCAAGGATAGTGCTCGTGGATGTTGATGGCAAAAAACTTGTTGTTTGAACCGTAGATGTGGTTGTTGTCAAAAGTGTAGTGCTTTGTTCAGTTGTTGTAATTGGCATTTCAGATGCTGTCACGGCATCAAGGATTGTGCTTGTGGAAGTTGATGGCAAAACACTTCTTGTTTGAACCGTAGATGAGGTTGTTGGCAAAAGTGTAGTGCTTTGTTCAGTTGTTGTAATTGGCATTTCAGATGTTGTCACAGCATCAAGAATTGTGCTTGTGGATGTTGATGGCAAAACACTTGTTGTTTGAACCGTAGATGAGGTTGTTGGCAAAAGTGTAGTGCTTTGTTCAGTTGTTGTAATTGGCATTTCAGATGTTGTCACAGCATCAAGGATTGTGCTTGTGGATGCTGATAGCAAAACACTTGTTGTTTGAACCGTAGATGAGGTTGTTGGCAAAGTTGTAGTGCTTTGTTCAGTTGTTGTAATTTGCATTTCAGATGTTGTCACAGAATCAAGGATTGTGCTCGTGGATGTTGATGGCAAAACACTTGTTGTTTGAACCGTAGATGAGGTTGTTGGCAAAAGTGTAGTGCTTTGTTCAGTTGTTGTAATTGGCATTTCAGATGCTGTCACGGCATCAAGGATTGTGCTTGTGGAAGTTGATGGCAAAACACTTGTTGTTTGAACCGTAGATGTGGTTGTTGTCAAAATTGTAGTGCTTTGTTCGGTTGTTGTAATTGACATTTCAGACTTTGTTGCAACATCAAGGATTGTGCTTGTAGAAGGTGATGGCAAAACACTTGTTGTTTGAACCGTAGATGAGGTTGCTGGCAAAAGTGTAGTGCTTTGTTCAGTTGTTTTAATTGGCATTTCAGATGTTGTCACAGCATCAAGGATTGTGCTTGTGGAAGTTGATGGCAAAAAGCTTGTTGTTTGAACCGTAGATGACGTTGTTGGCAAAAGTGTAGTGCTTTGTTCAGTTGTTGTAATTGGCATTTCAGACTTTGTTGCAGCATCATGGCTTGTGCTTGTGGAAGTTGAAGGCAAAACACTTGTTGTTTGAACCTTAGATGAGGTTGTTGGCAAAAGTGTAGTGCTTTGTTCAGTTGTTGTAATTGGCATTTCAGATGTTGTCACAGCATCAAGGATTGTGCTCGTGGATGTTGATGGCAAAACACTTGTTGTTTGAACCGTAGATGAGGTTGTTGGCAAAAGTGTAGTGCTTTGTTCAGTTGTTGTAATTGGCATTTCAGACGTTGTTGCAGCATCAAGGATTGTGCTTGTAGAAGGTGATGGCAAAACACTTGTTGTTTGAACCGTAGATGAGGTTGTTGGCAAAAGTGTAGTGCTTTGTTCAGTTGTAATTGGCATTTCAGATGTTGTCACAGCATCAAGGATTGTGCTCGTGGATGTTGATGGCAAAACACTTGTTGTTTGAACCGTAGATGAGGTTGTTGGCAAAAGTGTAGTGCTTTGTTCAGTTGTTGTAATTGGCATTTCAGACGTTGTTGCAACATCAAGGATTGTGCTTGTAGAAGGTGATGGCAAAACACTTGTTGTTTGAACCGTAGATGAGGTTGTTGGCAAAAGTGTAGTGCTTTGTTCAGTTGTTGTAATTGGCATTTCAGATGTTGTCACAGCATCAAGGATTGTGCTTGTGGATGTTGATAGCAAAACACTTGTTGTTTGAACCGTAGATGAGGTTGTTGGCAAAAGTGTAGTGCTTTGTTCAGTTGTTGTAATTGGCATTTCAGATGTTGTCACAGCATCAAGAATTGTGCTCGTGGATGTTGATGGCAAAACACTTGTTGTTTGAACCGTAGATGAGGTTGTTGGCAAAGTTGTAGTGCTTTGTTCAGTTGTTGTAATTTGCATATCAGATGTTGTAACAGAATCAAGGATTGTGCTCGTGGATGTTGATGGAAAAACACTTGTTGTTTGAACCGTAGATGAGGTTGTTGGCAAAAGTGTAGTGCTTTGTTCAGTTGTTGTAATTGGCATTTCAGACGTTGTTGCAGCATCAAGGATTGTGCTTGTAGAAGGTGATGGCAAAACACTTGTTGTTTGAACCGTAGATGAGGTTGTTGGCAAAAGTGTAGTGCTTTGTTCAGTTGTTGTAATTGGCATTTCAGATGTTGTCACAGCATCAAGAATTGTGCTTGTGGATGTTGATGGCAAAACACTTGTTGTTTGAACCGTAGATGAGGTTGTTGGGAAAAGTGTAGTGCTTTGTTCAGTTGTTGTAATTGGCATTTCAGATGTTGTCACAGCATCAAGAATTGTGCTTGTGGATGTTGATGGCAAAACACTTGTTGTTTGAACCGTAGATGAGATTGTTGGCAAAGTTGTAGTGCTTTGTTCAGTTGTTGTAATTTGCATATCAGATGTTGTCACAGAATCAAGGATTGTGCTCGTGGATGTTGATGGCAAAACACTTGTTGTTTGAACCGTAGATGAGGTTGTTGGCAAAAGTGTTGTGCTTTGTTCAGTTGTTGTAATTGGCATTTCAGATGTTGTCACAGCATCATGGATAGTGCTCGTGGATGTTGATGGCAAAACACTTGTTGTTTGAACCGTAGATGACGTTGTTGGCAAAAGTGTAGTGCTTTGTTCAGTTGTTGTAATTGGCATTTCAGATATTGTCACGGCATCAAGGATTGTGCTTGTGGATGTGTATGGCAAAACACTTGTTGTTTGAACCGTAGATGAGGTTGTTGGCAAAAGTGTAGTGCTTTGTTCAGTTGTTGTAATTGGCATTTCAGATGTTTTCACAGCATCAAGGATTGTGCTTGTGGATGTTGATAGCAAAGCACTTGTTGTTTGAACCGTAGATGTGGTTGTTGTCAAAATTGTAGTGCTTTGTTCAGTTGTTGTAATTGGCATTTCAGATAATGTCACGGCATCAAGGATTGTGCTTGTGGATGCTGATAGCAAAACACTTGTTGTTTGAACCGTAGATGAGGTTGTTGGCAAAAGTGTAGTGCTTTGTTCAGTTGTTGTAATTGGCATTTCAGATGCTGTCACGGCATCAAGGATTGTGCTTGTGGAAGTTGATGGCAAAACACTTGTTTGAACCGTAGATGAGGTTGTTGGCAAAAGTGTAGTGCTTTGTTCAGTTGTTGTAATTGGCATTTCAGATGTTGTCACAGCATCAAGGATTGTACTTGTGGATGTTGATGGCAAAACACTTGTTGTTTGAACCGTAGATGAGGTTGTTGGCAAAAGTGTAGTGCTTTTTTCAGTTATTGTAATTGGCATTCCAGATGTTGTCACAGCATCAAGAATTGTGCTTGTGGATGTGGATGGCAAAACACTTGTTTGAACCGTAGATGAGGTTGTCGGCAAAAGTGTTGTGCTTTGTTCAGTTGTTATAATTGGCATTTCAGATGTTGTCACAGCGTCAAGGATTGTGCTCGTGGATGTTGATAGCAAATCACTTGTTGTTTGATCCGTAGATGAGGTTGTTGGCAAAATTGTAGTGCTTTGTTCAGTTGTTGTAATTGGCATTTCAGATGTTGTCACAGCATCAAGGATTGTGCTTGTGGATGCTGATAGCAAAACATTTGTTGTTTGAACCGTAGATGAGGTTGTTGGCAAAGTTGTAGTGCTTTGTTCAGTTGTTGTAATTGGCATTTCAGATATTGTCACAGCATCAAGAATTGTGCTTGTGGAAGTTGATGGCAAAACACTTGTTGTTTGAACCGTAGATGACGTTGTTGGCAAAATTGTAGTGCTTTGTTCAGTTGTTGTAATTGGCATTTCAGATGTTGTCACAGCATCAAGGATTGTGCTCGTGGATGTTGATGGCAAATCACTTGTTGTTTGATCCGTAGATGAGGTTGTTGGCAAAATTGTAGTGCTTTGTTCAGTTGTTGTAATTGGCATTTCAGACGTTGTTGCAGCATCATGGATTGTGCTTGTGGAAGTTGATGGCAAAACACTTGTTGTTTGAACCGTAGATGAGGTTGTTGGCAAAAGTGTTGTGCTTTGTTCAGTTGTTGTAATTGGCATTTCAGATGTTGTTGCAGCATCATGGATTGTGCTTGTGGAAGTTGATGGCAAAACACTTGTTGTTTGAACCGTAGATGAGGTTGTCGGTAAAATTGTAGTGCTTTGTTCAGTTGTTGTAATTGGCATTTCAGATGTTTTCACAGCATCAAGGATTGTGCTTGTGGATGCTGATAGCAAAACATTTGTTGTTTGAACCGTAGATGAGGTTGTTGGCAAAGTTGTAGTGCTTTGTTCAGTTGTTGTAATTGGCATTTCAGATATTGTCACAGCATCAAGAATTGTGCTTGTGGAAGTTGATGGCAAAACACTTGTTGTTTGAACCGTAGATGACGTTGTTGGCAAAATTGTAGTGCTTTGTTCAGTTGTTGTAATTGGCATTTCAGATGTTGTCACAGCATCAAGGATTGTGCTCGTGGATGTTGATGGCAAATCACTTGTTGTTTGATCCGTAGATGAGGTTGTTGGCAAAATTGTAGTGCTTTGTTCAGTTGTTGTAATTGGCATTTCAGACGTTGTTGCAGCATCATGGATTGTGCTTGTGGAAGTTGATGGCAAAACACTTGTTGTTTGAACCGTAGATGAGGTTGTTGGCAAAAGTGTTGTGCTTTGTTCAGTTGTTGTAATTGGCATTTCAGATGTTGTTGCAGCATCATGGATTGTGCTTGTGGAAGTTGATGGCAAAACACTTGTTGTTTGAACCGTAGATGAGGTTGTCGGTAAAATTGTAGTGCTTTGTTCAGTTGTTGTAATCGGCATTTCAGATGTTGTCACAGCATCATGGATAGTTCTCGTGGATGTTGATGGCAAAACACTTGTTGTTTGAACCGTAGATGTGGTTGTTGTCAAAACTGTAGTGCTTTGTTCGGTTGTTGTAATTGGCATTTCAGATATTGTCATGGCATCAAGGATTGTGCTTGTGGATGTTGATGGCGAAACACTTGTTGTTTGAACCGTAGATGACGTTGTTGGCAAAAGTGTAGTGCTTTGTTCAGTTGTTGTAATTGGCATTTCAGATATTGTCACGGCATCAAGGATTGTGCTTGTGGATGTTGATGGCAAAACACTTGTTGTTTGAACCGTAGATGAGGTTGTTGGCAAAAGTGTAGTGCTTTTTTCAGTTGTTGTAATTGGCATTCCAGATATTGTCACAGCATCAAGAATTGTGCTTGTAGATGTGGATGGCAAAACACTTGTTTGAACCGTAGATGAGGTTGTCGGCAAAATTGTAGTGCTTTGTTCAGTTGTTGTAATTGGCATTTCAGATGTTTTCACAGCATCAAGGATTGTGCTTGTGGATGTTGATAGTAAAGCACTTGTTGTTTGAACCGTAGATGAGGTTGTTGGCAAAAGTGTAGTGCTTTGTTCAGTTGTTGTAATTGGCATTTCAGATGCTGTCACGGCATCAAGGATTGTGCTTGTGGAAGTTGATGGCAAAACACTTGTTGTTTGAACCGTAGATGAGGTTGTTGGCAAAAGTGTAGTGCTTTGTTCAGTTGTTGTAATTGGCATTTCAGATGTTGTCACAGCATCAAGGATTGTACTTGTGGATGTGGATGGCAAAACACTTGTTTGAACCGTAGATGAGGTTGTCGGCAAAATTGTAGTGCTTTGTTCAGTTGTTGTAATTGGCATTTCAGATGTTTTCACAGCATCAAGGATTGTGCTTGTGGAAGTTGATAGCAAAACATTTGTTGTTTGAACCGTAGATGAGGTTGTTTGCAAAGTTGTAGTGCTTTGTTCAGTTGTTGTAATTGGCATTTCAGATATTGTCACAGCATCAAGAATTGTGCTTGTGGAAGTTGATGGCAAAACACTTGTTGTTTGAACCGTAGATGACGTTGTTGGCAAAATTGTAGTGCTTTGTTCAGTTGTTGTAATTGGCATTTCAGACGTTGTTGCAGCATCATGGATTGTGCTTGTGGAAGTTGATGGCAAAACACTTGTTGTTTGAACCGTAGACGAGGTTGTTGGCAAAAGTGTAGTGCTTTGTTCAGTTGTTGTAATTGACATTTCAGATGTTGTCACAGCATCAAGAATTGTGCTCGTGGATGTTGATGGCAAAACTCTTGTTGTTTGAACCGTAGATGAGGTTGTTGGCAAAAGTGTAGTGCTTTGTTCAGTTGTTGTAATTGGCATTTCAGATGTTGTCACAGCATCAAGGATTGTGCTTGTGGATGTTGATGGCAAAACACTTGTTGTTTGAACCGTAGATGAGGTTGTTGGCAAAAGTGTAGTGCTTTGTTCAGTTGTTGTAATTGGCATTTCAGATATTGTCACGGCATCAAGGATTGTGCTTGTGGAAGTTGATGGCAAAACACTTGTTGTTTGAACTGTAGATGAGGTTGTTGGCAAAAGTGTAGTGCTTTGTTCAGTTGTTGTAAATGGCATTTCAGATATTGTCACAGCATCAAGGATTGTGCTTGTGGATTTTGATGGCAAAATACCTGTTGTTTGAACCGTAGATGAGGTTGTTGTCAAAATCGTAGCGCTTTGTTCGGTTGTTGTAATTGGCATTTCAGATATTGTCACAGCATCAAGAATTGTGCTTGTAGATGTGGATGGCAAAACACTTGTTTGAACCGTAGATGAGGTTGTCGGCAAAATTGTAGTGCTTTGTTCAGTTGTTGTAATTGGCATTTCAGATGTTTTCACAGCATCAAGGATTGTGCTTGTGGATGTTGATAGCAAAGCACTTGTTGTTTGAACCGTAGATGTGGTTGTTGTCAAAATTGTAGTGCTTTGTTCAGTTGTTGTAATTGGCATTTCAGATAATGTCACGGCATCAAGGATTGTGCTTGTGGATGCTGATAGCAAAACACTTGTTGTTTGAACCGTAGATGAGGTTGTTGGCAAAAGTGTAGTGCTTTGTTCAGTTGTTGTAATTGGCATTTCAGATGCTGTCACGGCATCAAGGATTGTGCTTGTGGAAGTTGATGGCAAAACACTTGTTGTTTGAACCGTAGATGAGGTTGTTGGCAAAAGTGTAGTGCTTTGTTCAGTTGTTGTAATTGACATTTCAGATGTTGTCACAGCATCAAGAATTGTGCTCGTGGATGTTGATGGCAAAACTCTTGTTGTTTGAACCGTAGATGAGGTTGTTGGCAAAAGTGTAGTGCTTTGTTCAGTTGTTGTAATTGGCATTTCAGATGTTGTCACAGCATCAAGGATTGTGCTTGTGGATGTTGATGGCAAAACACTTGTTGTTTGAACCGTAGATGAGGTTGTTGGCAAAAGTGTAGTGCTTTGTTCAGTTGTTGTAATTGGCATTTCAGATATTGTCACGGCATCAAGGATTGTGCTTGTGGAAGTTGATGGCAAAACACTTGTTGTTTGAACTGTAGATGAGGTTGTTGGCAAAAGTGTAGTGCTTTGTTCAGTTGTTGTAAATGGCATTTCAGATATTGTCACGGCATCAAGGATTGTGCTTGTGGATTTTGATGGCAAAATACCTGTTGTTTGAACCGTAGATGAGGTTGTTGTCAAAATCGTAGCGCTTTGTTCGGTTGTTGTAATTGGCATTTCAGATGTTGTCACGGCATCAAGAATTGTGCTTGTGGATGTGGATGGCAAAACACTTGTTGTTTGAACCGTAGATGAGGTTGTCGGCAAAATTGTAGTGCTTTGTTCAGTTGTTGTAATTGGCATTTCAGATGTTTTCACAGCATCAAGGATTGTGCTTGTGGAAGTTGATAGCAAAACATTTGTTGTTTGAACCGTAGATGAGGTTGTTGGCAAAGTTGTAGTGCTTTGTTCAGTTGTTGTAATTGGCATTTCAGATATTGTCACAGCATCAAGAATTGTGCTTGTGGAAGTTGATGGCAAAACACTTGTTGTTTGAACCGTAGATGACGTTGTTGGCAAAATTGTAGTGCTTTGTTCAGTTGTTGTAATTGGCATTTCAGACGTTGTTGCAGCATCATGGATTGTGCTTGTGGAAGTTGATGGCAAAACACTTGTTGTTTGAACCGTAGACGAGGTTGTTGGCAAAAGTGTAGTGCTTTGTTCAGTTGTTGTAATTGGCATTTCAGATATTGTCACGGCATCAAGGATTGTGCTTGTGGAAGTTGATGGCAAAACACTTGTTGTTTGAACTGTAGATGAGGTTGTTGGCAAAAGTGTAGTGCTTTGTTCAGTTGTTGTAAATGGCATTTCAGATATTGTCACAGCATCAAGGATTGTGCTTGTGGATTTTGATGGCAAAATACCTGTTGTTTGAACCGTAGATGAGGTTGTTGTCAAAATCGTAGCGCTTTGTTCGGTTGTTGTAATTGGCATTTCAGATATTGTCACAGCATCAAGAATTGTGCTTGTAGATGTGGATGGCAAAACACTTGTTTGAACCGTAGATGAGGTTGTCGGCAAAATTGTAGTGCTTTGTTCAGTTGTTGTAATTGGCATTTCAGATGTTTTCACAGCATCAAGGACTGTGCTTGTGGATGTTGATAGCAAAGCACTTGTTGTTTGAACCGTAGATGTGGTTGTTGTCAAAATTGTAGTGCTTTGTTCAGTTGTTGTAATTGGCATTTCAGATAATGTCACGGCATCAAGGATTGTGCTTGTGGATGCTGATAGCAAAACACTTGTTGTTTGAACCGTAGATGAGGTTGTTGGCAAAAGTGTAGTGCTTTGTTCAGTTGTTGTAATTGGCATTTCAGATGCTGTCACGGCATCAAGGATTGTGCTTGTGGAAGTTGATGGCAAAACACTTGTTGTTTGAACCGTAGATGAGGTTGTTGGCAAAAGTGTAGTGCTTTGTTCAGTTGTTGTAATTGGCATTTCAGATGTTGTCACAGCATCAAGGATTGTACTTGTGGATGTTGATGGCAAAACACTTGTTGTTTGAACCATAGATGAGGTTGTTGGCAAAAGTGTAGTGCTTTTTTCAGTTATTGTAATTGGCATTCCAGATGTTGTCACAGCATCAAGAATTGTGCTTGTGGATGTGGATGGCAAAACACTTGTTTGAACCGTAGATGAGGTTGTCGGCAAAAGTGTTGTGCTTTGTTCAGTTGTTATAATTGGCATTTCAGATGTTGTCACAGCGTCAAGGATTGTGCTCGTGGATGTTGATAGCAAATCACTTGTTGTTTGATCCGTAGATGAGGTTGTTGGCAAAATTGTAGTGCTTTGTTCAGTTGTTGTAATTGGCATTTCAGATGTTGTCACAGCATCAAGGATTGTGCTTGTGGATGCTGATAGCAAAACATTTGTTGTTTGAACCGTAGATGAGGTTGTTGGCAAAGTTGTAGTGCTTTGTTCAGTTGTTGTAATTGGCATTTCAGATATTGTCACAGCATCAAGAATTGTGCTTGTGGAAGTTGATGGCAAAACACTTGTTGTTTGAACCGTAGATGACGTTGTTGGCAAAATTGTAGTGCTTTGTTCAGTTGTTGTAATTGGCATTTCAGATGTTGTCACAGCATCAAGGATTGTGCTCGTGGATGTTGATGGCAAATCACTTGTTGTTTGATCCGTAGATGAGGTTGTTGGCAAAATTGTAGTGCTTTGTTCAGTTGTTGTAATTGGCATTTCAGACGTTGTTGCAGCATCATGGATTGTGCTTGTGGAAGTTGATGGCAAAACACTTGTTGTTTGAACCGTAGATGAGGTTGTTGGCAAAAGTGTTGTGCTTTGTTCAGTTGTTGTAATTGGCATTTCAGATGTTGTTGCAGCATCATGGATTGTGCTTGTGGAAGTTGATGGCAAAACACTTGTTGTTTGAACCGTAGATGAGGTTGTCGGTAAAATTGTAGTGCTTTGTTCAGTTGTTGTAATTGGCATTTCAGATGTTGTCACAGCATCATGGATAGTTCTCGTGGATGTTGATGGCAAAACACTTGTTTGAACCGTAGATGAGGTTGTCGGCAAAATTGTAGTGCTTTGTTCAGTTGTTGTAATTGGCATTTCAGATGTTTTCACAGCATCAAGGATTGTGCTTGTGGATGCTGATAGCAAAACATTTGTTGTTTGAACCGTAGATGAGGTTGTTGGCAAAGTTGTAGTGCTTTGTTCAGTTGTTGTAATTGGCATTTCAGATATTGTCACAGCATCAAGAATTGTGCTTGTGGAAGTTGATGGCAAAACACTTGTTGTTTGAACCGTAGATGACGTTGTTGGCAAAATTGTAGTGCTTTGTTCAGTTGTTGTAATTGGCATTTCAGATGTTGTCACAGCATCAAGGATTGTGCTCGTGGATGTTGATGGCAAATCACTTGTTGTTTGATCCGTAGATGAGGTTGTTGGCAAAATTGTAGTGCTTTGTTCAGTTGTTGTAATTGGCATTTCAGACGTTGTTGCAGCATCATGGATTGTGCTTGTGGAAGTTGATGGCAAAACACTTGTTGTTTGAACCGTAGATGAGGTTGTTGGCAAAAGTGTTGTGCTTTGTTCAGTTGTTGTAATTGGCATTTCAGATGTTGTTGCAGCATCATGGATTGTGCTTGTGGAAGTTGATGGCAAAACACTTGTTGTTTGAACCGTAGATGAGGTTGTCGGTAAAATTGTAGTGCTTTGTTCAGTTGTTGTAATCGGCATTTCAGATGTTGTCACAGCATCATGGATAGTTCTCGTGGATGTTGATGGCAAAACACTTGTTGTTTGAACCGTAGATGTGGTTGTTGTCAAAACTGTAGTGCTTTGTTCGGTTGTTGTAATTGGCATTTCAGATATTGTCATGGCATCAAGGATTGTGCTTGTGGATGTTGATGGCGAAACACTTGTTGTTTGAACCGTAGATGACGTTGTTGGCAAAAGTGTAGTGCTTTGTTCAGTTGTTGTAATTGGCATTTCAGATATTGTCACGGCATCAAGGATTGTGCTTGTGGATGTTGATGGCAAAACACTTGTTGTTTGAACCGTAGATGAGGTTGTTGGCAAAAGTGTAGTGCTTTTTTCAGTTGTTGTAATTGGCATTCCAGATATTGTCACAGCATCAAGAATTGTCCTTGTAGATGTGGATGGCAAAACACTTGTTTGAACCGTAGATGAGGTTGTCGGCAAAATTGTAGTGCTTTGTTCAGTTGTTGTAATTGGCATTTCAGATGTTTTCACAGCATCAAGGATTGTGCTTGTGGATGTTGATAGTAAAGCACTTGTTGTTTGAACCGTAGATGAGGTTGTTGGCAAAAGTGTAGTGCTTTGTTCAGTTGTTGTAATTGGCATTTCAGATGCTGTCACGGCATCAAGGATTGTGCTTGTGGAAGTTGATGGCAAAACACTTGTTGTTTGAACCGTAGATGAGGTTGTTGGCAAAAGTGTAGTGCTTTGTTCAGTTGTTGTAATTGGCATTTCAGATGTTGTCACAGCATCAAGGATTGTACTTGTGGATGTGGATGGCAAAACACTTGTTTGAACCGTAGATGAGGTTGTCGGCAAAATTGTAGTGCTTTGTTCAGTTGTTGTAATTGGCATTTCAGATGTTTTCACAGCATCAAGGATTGTGCTTGTGGAAGTTGATAGCAAAACATTTGTTGTTTGAACCGTAGATGAGGTTGTTTGCAAAGTTGTAGTGCTTTGTTCAGTTGTTGTAATTGGCATTTCAGATATTGTCACAGCATCAAGAATTGTGCTTGTGGAAGTTGATGGCAAAACACTTGTTGTTTGAACCGTAGATGACGTTGTTGGCAAAATTGTAGTGCTTTGTTCAGTTGTTGTAATTGGCATTTCAGACGTTGTTGCAGCATCATGGATTGTGCTTGTGGAAGTTGATGGCAAAACACTTGTTGTTTGAACCGTAGACGAGGTTGTTGGCAAAAGTGTAGTGCTTTGTTCAGTTGTTGTAATTGACATTTCAGATGTTGTCACAGCATCAAGAATTGTGCTCGTGGATGTTGATGGCAAAACTCTTGTTGTTTGAACCGTAGATGAGGTTGTTGGCAAAAGTGTAGTGCTTTGTTCAGTTGTTGTAATTGGCATTTCAGATGTTGTCACAGCATCAAGGATTGTGCTTGTGGATGTTGATGGCAAAACACTTGTTGTTTGAACCGTAGATGAGGTTGTTGGCAAAAGTGTAGTGCTTTGTTCAGTTGTTGTAATTGGCATTTCAGATATTGTCACGGCATCAAGGATTGTGCTTGTGGAAGTTGATGGCAAAACACTTGTTGTTTGAACTGTAGATGAGGTTGTTGGCAAAAGTGTAGTGCTTTGTTCAGTTGTTGTAAATGGCATTTCAGATATTGTCACAGCATCAAGGATTGTGCTTGTGGATTTTGATGGCAAAATACCTGTTGTTTGAACCGTAGATGAGGTTGTTGTCAAAATCGTAGCGCTTTGTTCGGTTGTTGTAATTGGCATTTCAGATATTGTCACAGCATCAAGAATTGTGCTTGTAGATGTGGATGGCAAAACACTTGTTTGAACCGTAGATGAGGTTGTCGGCAAAATTGTAGTGCTTTGTTCAGTTGTTGTAATTGGCATTTCAGATGTTTTCACAGCATCAAGGATTGTGCTTGTGGATGTTGATAGCAAAGCACTTGTTGTTTGAACCGTAGATGTGGTTGTTGTCAAAATTGTAGTGCTTTGTTCAGTTGTTGTAATTGGCATTTCAGATAATGTCACGGCATCAAGGATTGTGCTTGTGGATGCTGATAGCAAAACACTTGTTGTTTGAACCGTAGATGAGGTTGTTGGCAAAAGTGTAGTGCTTTGTTCAGTTGTTGTAATTGGCATTTCAGATGCTGTCACGGCATCAAGGATTGTGCTTGTGGAAGTTGATGGCAAAACACTTGTTGTTTGAACCGTAGATGAGGTTGTTGGCAAAAGTGTAGTGCTTTGTTCAGTTGTTGTAATTGACATTTCAGATGTTGTCACAGCATCAAGAATTGTGCTCGTGGATGTTGATGGCAAAACTCTTGTTGTTTGAACCGTAGATGAGGTTGTTGGCAAAAGTGTAGTGCTTTGTTCAGTTGTTGTAATTGGCATTTCAGATGTTGTCACAGCATCAAGGATTGTGCTTGTGGATGTTGATGGCAAAACACTTGTTGTTTGAACCGTAGATGAGGTTGTTGGCAAAAGTGTAGTGCTTTGTTCAGTTGTTGTAATTGGCATTTCAGATATTGTCACGGCATCAAGGATTGTGCTTGTGGAAGTTGATGGCAAAACACTTGTTGTTTGAACTGTAGATGAGGTTGTTGGCAAAAGTGTAGTGCTTTGTTCAGTTGTTGTAAATGGCATTTCAGATATTGTCACGGCATCAAGGATTGTGCTTGTGGATTTTGATGGCAAAATACCTGTTGTTTGAACCGTAGATGAGGTTGTTGTCAAAATCGTAGCGCTTTGTTCGGTTGTTGTAATTGGCATTTCAGATGTTGTCACGGCATCAAGAATTGTGCTTGTGGATGTGGATGGCAAAACACTTGTTGTTTGAACCGTAGATGAGGTTGTCGGCAAAATTGTAGTGCTTTGTTCAGTTGTTGTAATTGGCATTTCAGATGTTTTCACAGCATCAAGGATTGTGCTTGTGGAAGTTGATAGCAAAACATTTGTTGTTTGAACCGTAGATGATGTTGTTGGCAAAGTTGTAGTGCTTTGTTCAGTTGTTGTAATTGGCATTTCAGATATTGTCACAGCATCAAGAATTGTGCTTGTGGAAGTTGATGGCAAAACACTTGTTGTTTGAACCGTAGATGACGTTGTTGGCAAAATTGTAGTGCTTTGTTCAGTTGTTGTAATTGGCATTTCAGACGTTGTTGCAGCATCATGGATTGTGCTTGTGGAAGTTGATGGCAAAACACTTGTTGTTTGAACCGTAGACGAGGTTGTTGGCAAAAGTGTAGTGCTTTGTTCAGTTGTTGTAATTGGCATTTCAGATATTGTCACGGCATCAAGGATTGTGCTTGTGGAAGTTGATGGCAAAACACTTGTTGTTTGAACTGTAGATGAGGTTGTTGGCAAAAGTGTAGTGCTTTGTTCAGTTGTTGTAAATGGCATTTCAGATATTGTCACAGCATCAAGGATTGTGCTTGTGGATTTTGATGGCAAAATACCTGTTGTTTGAACCGTAGATGAGGTTGTTGTCAAAATCGTAGCGCTTTGTTCGGTTGTTGTAATTGGCATTTCAGATATTGTCACAGCATCAAGAATTGTGCTTGTAGATGTGGATGGCAAAACACTTGTTTGAACCGTAGATGAGGTTGTCGGCAAAATTGTAGTGCTTTGTTCAGTTGTTGTAATTGGCATTTCAGATGTTTTCACAGCATCAAGGACTGTGCTTGTGGATGTTGATAGCAAAGCACTTGTTGTTTGAACCGTAGATGTGGTTGTTGTCAAAATTGTAGTGCTTTGTTCAGTTGTTGTAATTGGCATTTCAGATAATGTCACGGCATCAAGGATTGTGCTTGTGGATGCTGATAGCAAAACACTTGTTGTTTGAACCGTAGATGAGGTTGTTGGCAAAAGTGTAGTGCTTTGTTCAGTTGTTGTAATTGGCATTTCAGATGCTGTCACGGCATCAAGGATTGTGCTTGTGGAAGTTGATGGCAAAACACTTGTTGTTTGAACCGTAGATGACGTTGTTGGCAAAAGTGTAGTGCTTTGTTCAGTTGTTGTAATTGACATTTCAGATGTTGTCACAGCATCAAGAATTGTGCTCGTGGATGTTGATGGCAAAACTCTTGTTGTTTGAACCGTAGATGAGGTTGTTGGCAAAAGTGTAGTGCTTTGTTCAGTTGTTGTAATTGGCATTTCAGATGTTGTCACAGCATCAAGGATTGTTCTTGTGGATGTTGATGGCAAAACACTTGTTGTTTGAACCGTAGATGAGGTTGTTGGCAAAAGTGTAGTGCTTTGTTCAGTTGTTGTAATTGGCATTTCAGATATTGTCACGGCATCAAGGATTGTGCTTGTGGAAGTTGATGGCAAAACACTTGTTGTTTGAACTGTAGATGAGGTTGTTGGCAAAAGTGTAGTGCTTTGTTCAGTTGTTGTAAATGGCATTTCAGATATTGTCACGGCATCAAGGATTGTGCTTGTGGATTTTGATGGCAAAATACCTGTTGTTTGAACCGTAGATGAGGTTGTTGTCAAAATCGTAGCGCTTTGTTCGGTTGTTGTAATTGGCATTTCAGATGTTGCCACGGCATCAAGAATTGTGCTTGTGGATGTGGATGGCAAAACACTTGTTGTTTGAACCGTAGATGAGGTTGTCGGCAAAATTGTAGTGCTTTGTTCAGTTGTTGTAATTGGCATTTCAGACGTTGTTGCAGCATCAAGGATTGTGCTCGTGGATGTTGATGCCAAAACACTTGTTGTTTGAACCGTAGATGTGGTTGTTGTTAAAATTGTAGTGCTTTGTTCAGTTGTTGTAATTGGCATTTCAGACGTTGTCACAGCATCAAGAATTGTGCTTGTGGATGTTGATGGCAAAACACTTGTTGTTTGAACCGTAGATGAGGTTGTCGGTAAAATTGTAGTGCTTTGTTCAGTTGTTGTAATCGGCATTTCAGATGTTGTCACAGCATCAAGGATAGTGCTCGTGGATGTTGATGGCAAAACACTTGTTGTTTGAACCGTAGATGTGGTTGTTGTCAAAATTGTAGTGCTTTGTTCGGTTGTTGTAATTGGCATTTCAGATATTGTCACGGCATCAAGGATTGTACTTGTGGAAGTTGATGGCGAAACAATTGTTGTTTGAACCTTAGATGAGGTTGTTGGCAAAAGTGTAGTGCTTTGTTCAGTTGTTGTAATCGGCATTTCAGATGTTGTCACAGCATCAAGGATAGTGCTCGTGGATGTTGATGGCAAAACACTTGTTGTTTGAACCGTAGATGTGGTTGTTGTCAAAATTGTTGTGCTTTGTTCGGTTGTTGTAATTGGCATTTCAGATATTGTCACGGCATCAAGGATTGTGCTTGTGGAAGTTGATGGCGAAACACTTGTTGTTTGAACCGTAGATGAGGTTGTTGGCAAAGTTGTAGTGCTTTGTTCAGTTGTTGTAATTGGCATTTCAGATGTTGTCACAGCATCAAGGATTGTGCTCGTGGATGTTGATGGCAAAACACTTGTTGTTTGAATCGTAGATGAGGTTGTTGGCAAAAGTGTAGTGCTTTTTTCAGTTGTTGTAATTGGCATTTCAGACGTTGTTGCAGCATCAAGGATTGTGCTTGTAGAAGGTGATGGCAAAACACTTGTTGTTTGAACCGTAGATGAGGTTGTTGGCAAAAGTGTTGTGCTTTGTTCAGTTGTTGTAATTGGCATTTCAGATGTTGTCACAGCATCATGGATAGTGCTCGTGGATGTTGATGGCAAAACACTTGTTGTTTGAACCGTAGATGTGGTTGTTGTCAAAACTGTAGTGCTTTGTTCGGTTGTTGTAATTGGCATTTCAGATAATGTCACGGCATCAAGGATTGTGCTTGTGGATGTTGATGGCGAAACACTTGTTGTTTGAACCGTAGATGACGTTGTTGGCAAAAGTGTAGTGCTTTGTTCAGTTGTTGTAATTGGCATTTCAGATATTGTCACGGCATCAAGGATTGTGCTTGTGGATGTGTATGGCAAAACACTTGTTGTTTGAACCGTAGATGAGGTTGTTGGCAAAAGTGTAGTGCTTTTTTCAGTTGTTGTAATTGGCATTCCAGATATTGTCACAGCATCAAGAATTGTGCTTGTAGATGTGGATGGCAAAACACTTGTTTGAACCGTAGATGAGGTTGTCGGCAAAATTGTAGTGCTTTGTTCAGTTGTTGTAATTGGCATTTCAGATGTTTTCACAGCATCAAGGATTGTGCTTGTGGATGTTGATAGCAAAGCACTTGTTGTTTGAACCGTAGATGTGGTTGTTGTCAAAATTGTAGTGCTTTGTTCAGTTGTTGTAATTGGCATTTCAGATAATGTCACGGCATCAAGGATTGTGCTTGTGGATGCTGATAGCAAAACACTTGTTGTTTGAACCGTAGATGAGGTTGTTGGCAAAAGTGTAGTGCTTTGTTCAGTTGTTGTATTTGGCATTTCAGATGTTGTCACAGCATCAAGGATTGTACTTGTGGATGTTGATGGCAAAACACTTGTTGTTTGAACCGTAGATGAGGTTGTTGGCAAAAGTGTAGTGCTTTTTTCAGTTATTGTAATTGGCATTCCAGATGTTGTCACAGCATCAAGAATTGTGCTTGTGGATGTGGATGGCAAAACACTTGTTTGAACCGTAGATGAGGTTGTCGGCAAAAGTGTTGTGCTTTGTTCAGTTGTTGTAATTGGCATTTCAGATGTTGTCACAGCATCAAGGATTTTGCTCGTGGATGTTGATAGCAAATCACTTGTTGTTTGATCCGTAGATGAGGTTGTTGGCAAAATTGTAGTGCTTTGTTCAGTTGTTGTAATTGGCATTTCAGATGTTGTCACAGCATCAAGAATTGTGCTTGTGGATGTGGATGGCAAAACACTTGTTTGAACCGTAGATGAGGTTGTCGGCAAAATTGTAGTGCTTTGTTCAGTTGTTGTAATTGGCATTTCAGATGTTTTCACAGCATCAAGGATTGTGCTTGTGGATGCTGATAGCAAAACATTTGTTGTTTGAACCGTAGATGAGGTTGTTGGCAAAGTTGTAGTGCTTTGTTCAGTTGTTGTAATTGGCATTTCAGATATTGTCACAGCATCAAGGATTGTGCTCGTGGATGTTGATGGCAAATCACTTGTTGTTTGATCCGTAGATGACGTTGTTGGCAAAATTGTAGTGCTTTGTTCAGTTGTTGTAATTGGCATTTCAGATGTTGTCACAGCATCAAGGATTGTGCTCGTGGAAGTTGATGGCAAAACACTTGTTGTTTGAACCGTAGATGAGGTTGTTGGCAAAAGTGTTGTGCTTTGTTTAGTTGTTGTAATTGGCATTTCAGATGTTGTTGCAGCATCATGGATTGTGCTTGTGGAAGTTGATGGCAAAACACTTGTTGTTTGAACCGTAGATGAGGTTGTCGGTAAAATTGTAGTGCTTTGTTCAGTTGTTGTAATCGGCTTTTCAGATGTTGTCACAGCATCATAGATAGTTCTCGTGGATGTTGATGGCAAAACACTTGTTGCTTGAACCGTAGATGTGGTTGTTGTCAAAACTGTAGTGCTTTGTTCGGTTGTTGTAATTGGCATTTCAGATATTGTCATGGCATCAAGGATTGTGCTTGTGGATGTTGATGGCGAAACACTTGTTGTTTGAACCGTAGATGAGGTTGTCGGCAAAAGTGTTGTGCTTTGTTCAGTTGTTGTAATTGGCATTTCAGATGTTGTCAGAGCGTCAAGGATTGTGCTTGTGGATGTTGATGGCAAAACACTTGTTGTTTGAACCGTAGATGTGGTTGTTGTCAAAATTGTAGTGCTTTGTTCAGTTGTTGTAATTGCCATTTCAGACGTTGTTGTAGCATCATGGTTTGTGCTTGTGGAAGTTGATGGCAAAACACTCTTTGTTTGAACCGTAGATGAGGTTGTTGGCAAAAGTGTAGTGCTTTGTTCAGTTGTTGTAATTGGCATTTCAGATGTTGTCACAGCGTCAAGGATTGTGCTTGTGGATGTTGATGCCAAAACACTTGTTGTTTGAACCGTAGATGTGGTTGTTGTCAAAATTGTAGTGCTTTGTTCAGTTGTTGTAATTGTCATTTCAGACGTTGTTGTAGCATCATGGTTTGTGCTTGTGGATGTTGATGGCAAAACACTCTTTGTTTGAACCGTAGATGAGGTTGTTGGCAAAAGTGTAGTGCTTTGTTCAGTTGTTGTAATTGGCATTTCATATGTTGTCACAGCATCAAGAATTGTGCTTGTGGATGTTGATAGCAAATCACTTGTTGTTTGATCCGTAGATGAGGTTGTTGGCAAAATTGTAGTGCTTTGTTCAGTTGTTGTAATTGGCATTTCAGATGTTGTCACAGCATCAAGAATTGTGCTTGTGGATGTGGATGGCAAAACACTTGTTTGAACCGTAGATGAGGTTGTCGGCAAAATTGTAGTGCTTTGTTCAGTTGTTGTAATTGGCATTTCAGATGTTTTCACAGCATCAAGGATTGTGCTTGTGGATGCTGATAGCAAAACATTTGTTGTTTGAACCGTAGATGACGTCGTTGGCAAAATTGTAGTGCTTTGTTCAGTTGTTGTAATTGGCATTTCAGATGTTGTCACAGCGTCAAGGATTGTGCTTGTGGATGTGGATGGCAAAACACTTGTTTCAACCGTAGATGAGGTTGTCGGCAAAATTGTAGTGCTTTGTTCAGTTGTTGTAATTGGCATTTCAGACGTTGTTGCAGCATCATGGATTGTGCTTGTGGAAGTTGATGGCAAAACACTTGTTGTTTGAACCGTAGATGAGGTTGTTGGCAAAAGTGTAGTGCTTTGTTCAGTTGTTGTAATTGGCATTTCAGATGTTGTCACAGCATCAAGGATTGTGCTTGTGGATGCTGATGGCAAAACACTTGTTGTTTGAACCGTAGATGAGGTTGTTGGCAAAAGTGTAGTGCTTTGTTCAGTTATTGTAATTGGCATTTCAGATGTTGTCACAGCATCAAGGATTGTGCTTGTGGATGTGGATGGCAAAACACTTGTTTCAACCGTAGATGAGGTTGTCGGCAAAATTGTAGTGCTTTGTTCAGTTGTTGTAATTGGCATTTCAGACGTTGTTGTAGCATCATGGATTGTGCTGGTGGATGTTGATGCCAAAACACTTGTTGTTTGAACCGTAGATGTGGTTGTTGTCAAAATTGTAGTGCTTTGTTCAGTTGTTGTAATTGGCATTTCAGACGTTGTTGCAGCATCATGGTTTGTGCTTGTGGAAGTTGATGGCAAAACACTCTTTGTTTGAACCGTAGATGAGGTTGTTGGCAGAAGTGTAGTGCTTTGTTCAGTTGTTGTATTTGGCATTTCAGATATTGTCACAGCATCAAGAATTGTGCTTGTGGATGCTGATGGCAAAACACTTGTTGTTTGAACCGTAGATGAGGTTGTTGGCAAAAGTGTAGTTCTTTGTTCAGTTGTTGTAATTGGCATTTCAGATATTGTCATGGCATCATGGATTGTGCTTGTGGAAGTTGATGGCAAAACACTTGTTGTTTGAACTGTAGATGAGGTTGTTGGCAAAAGTGTAGTGCTTTGTTCAGTTGTTGTAATTGGCATTTCAGACGTTGTTGCAGCATCATGGCTTGTGCTTGTAGAAGTTGATGGCATAACACTTGTTGTTTGAATCATAGATGATGTTTGCAAAAGTGTAGTGCTAAGTTCCGTTGTTGTAATTGGCATTTCAGATGTTGTTGCAGTATCATTGATTGTGCTTTTGGAAGATGATGGCAAAACAGTTGTTGCCGTTTTAACTGTAGATGAGGTTGTTGGCAAAAGTGTAGTGCTTTGTTGAGTCGTTGTCATTGGCAATTCAGATGTTGAGGCGAGTTGTGGTGGTGTTGTTGGCTGTTCAGTTGTGGTATCTCCAAGTACTGTATCTAGTATTTGTACATGCCCACAAATAAGATTATATTTAGCAAAGAATTAATATTTTCATATTTCTGTTCTTTTAAAATGGATATGACATGATTAATTATTACATTTTTTTTTTCATCTTTTGACCTATAAAAAAATCAATATACTATTAAAAAAAAGTATTGGGTCAGTCCATCTTAAGTGTTCCAAAAAATTTTAAATTTTGTCTAGAGATCATCTTTTTCCCCATGGAGGTATTGAAATTAGGAAAATGAAATATTATCAACCAATCTCCACTGGACTACTTTGTTGCAGACTGTAGCAATTATATTGGACAGTCATAACCCTGGACATCTTAAAGAAGATGTGTATAAAATTGTCTAAAAAAATTGTGTATATCTGACAAAAGGTCAGAATGAGGTTTGAAAATATTCATGTTATGTAAATCTATTTTTTTACAAAAAAACTTCAAAAATAATAGTGAACATCAGGAAATGTTTCAGAATGACCCCTTTTTATGTTTATTTTAAAATAAACTATAAATGTTGGATATTTCTTAGTAAGTTCATTTAGTATCACTGTTGTTGTAACAGTAAATATGCTTACCAAGTTACAAGAACAGAATATTATACTCACAAGCAACAATGCTGGATCTGATGACATTTAAGAAGATAATGGATTCATCAAGAATTTCTTCAATTGTCTCCACTAGGTCTTCTTCATTGGGACATGTTTTGTTTTCAAAAATTACCTGACTTAACACCTCTACAGAGCCAGGCCTAATGATTAAAGAGAAAAAAAACAACATCATGATCAGAAAACAAAATTAACTTCTTTGCCCATCAACCATACCCAGTTTTACGTGCCACTTGAAAAAAAAAATTCAACCACTTTTATAATTCACTATAAATAAATTGTTATTGTATGTCCTTTGCTTTGTATTTTAATGTATACAGACACAGTTATTTGGAAATAGGCAAAAATAAACTTGTAACATGGGTGTACACTTACATTTTTAAAAAAGCACTTGTGCTTCTATAAAAAAAAAAAAAAAACATACTTTGGGAACAAAGTTTACTTCAAATTTATTAATTTTTTAAGAAATTAAAATTTTGTGCCATTTCGAGCCATTTTGTGGCTCTTTAATGTGTCGTGACAGATCGATGTAGCGCCTCAATTCAAGCGGCACGTGAAACGATCATCTCTTCCTACTAGTTACAACATGAAATTAACATTTATGAACATCAGAAGGTATGTTGTTTAAACCGCAGAAAGACGTCAATACTGTCACATTTTGAGTTTGTTTTTGATGTCTGTGTTTGTAGGTTAATTTTCTAGTGTGTTTATTAGTTCAGTTCTCTTACTTTCCTGGCCTGTTTGGCACCATGGTCACTGATTGGTTTCGTTCTGTTCAGGTGTGTTTAGTTAATTAGCCCCTCTTGTTTGCTGTCTATTTAAGCCCTGTTTCTTTCATTTCTTTTCAGTTCTACGTCATGTAAAGTTGGTTGTTCTGTTCCTGATCTTGTTCCTGTTCTTGTTCCTGTTCCTGAGATTCTGTTTTGTGAAGATTTGAGTTTCGTCTCTACTGTAACCAACGCTGACAAATACACACCATTTTTCAAGTTCAAGTCTAAAAACATTAATCTACTAAATTTTCAAAATGTGAGAGACTACAAACATGACGATAAAAAAATTGATTTCACAGTTTTGTTCCTCTAGTGTGTGGAGTGCCACGATGTGACCAAGACAGCACACACTAACAGATTCCATTCACAAACAGCAAGAGTCCCAACTGTGAACATGGGAAATCTCGCAAAATCTCTCGTGGTCAAACATGACCTTTTCCAAGTAAGTTAATTATTTGGACCAATTTTTTCATATAGTATAAATTTGTCAGTCTGTTTATAAGACATATTTTCAAATGTAACCACTCTACCTAGCCTCCTCTGACTTCCAGCTCCTAAGAATTATTTGTCTGCCAATCATTAAACTGGTCTGTACCCTTATGTGTTTGTCTCTAAATAAATAAATAAATAAATAAAATGCCTAAATATCTAACGCCTGACTTAGGCCAGTGGAACGTGCTAGGGTGAAACGCTGAAGCAGGGCAAAATGCAGTCAGTGCAAGAGCTTCTGATTTAGACCAATTCAGCCTATAACCTGAAAACTTAGAGAAAACATAAATTATTCTAAGGAGACAAGTTATGGACCTACCAGGGTCAAAAACAAATAATAAAATGTCGTCTGCATGAAGCATAAGCTTATGTACTTCTCCTCCTGCTACAATACCAGGAAAATGGCAGCTAATGGTTCCAAAGCAAGACAGAACAGCAATGGGGAAAGTGGAGAGCCTTGTCGGGTTCCTCTACTGAGTGGAAAATACTCTGAAATTAATCCGCTGGTTTGTACTGCTGCTACTGGTTGTTTATACAATAATTTAATTAATCTTATAAACATGTTTCCAAACTCTATAATTTTAAAAAGGTACTTCCACTCCATCATGTCAAAAGCCTTCAAAACAATTGTCAAAATTGGGGTCTGTTCCTCCCTTTACTGACTTACTACTCCCTTTTTTGTTTCAGCCCTCTTAATGTTATTTTCCAACTACAAAAGTTCTTGTGCTTTAAGTTTTTTAGAATGTGCAGCAAATTGAATATGTCCCCTAATAACTGCCTTAAGAGCATCCTATGCCACTCCCACCGAGGATACTGATGACCAATTAGTTTTTATGTAAACATACATTTCTGTTTTTAACATTTGTTGGAATACTGGGTTTTGTAAGAGAGATGTATTAAGACGCCATTTACACTATATTGCCAAAAGTTTTGGGACTTCTGCCTTCACATGCACATGAACTTTAATGACATCCCATTCTTAATCCGTAGGGTTTAATATGGAGTTGGCCCACCCTTTGCAGCTATAACAGCTTCAACTCTTCTGGGAAGGATTTCCACAAGGTTTAGGAGTGTGTTTATGGGAATTTTTGACCATTCTTCTTGAAGCGTATTTGTGAGGTTAGGCACTGATGTTGGACGAGAAGTTCTGGCTCGCAGTCTCCGCTCTAATTCATCCCAAAGGTGTTCTGTTGGGTTGAGGTCAAGACTCTGTGCAGGCCAGTCAAGTTCCTCCACACCAAACTCGCTCATCCATGTCTTTATGGACCTTGCTTTGTGCACTGGTGCACAGTCATGTTGGAACAGGAAGGGGCCATACCCAAACTGTTCCCACAATGTTGGGAGCATGAAATTGTCCAAAATGTCTTGGTATGCTGAAGCATTAAGTGTTCCTTTCACTGGAACTAAGGGGCCAAACCCAACCCCTGAAAAACAACCCCCCATCATAATCCCCCCTCCACCAAACTTTACACTTGGCACAATGCAGTCAGGCAAGTACCGTTCTCCTGGCAACTGCCAAACCCAGACTCGTCCATCGGATTGCCAGACAGAGAAGCGTAATTCGTCACTCCAGAGAACACGTCTCCACTGCTTTAGAGTCCAGTGGCGGCGTGCTTTACACCACTGCATCTTTGCATTGCACTTGGTGATGTAAGGCTTAGATGCAGCTGCTCGGCCATTGAAACCCATTCCATGAAGCTCTCTACTCACTGTTCTTGAGCTAATCTGAAGGCCACACGAAGTTTGGAGGTCTGTAGCTATTGACTCTGCAGAAAGCTGGCGAATTTTGCGAACTGTGCGCCTCAGCATGCACTGACCCCGCTCTGTGTTTTTATGTGGCTGTTGTGAGTTGCTGTTGTTCCCAATTGCTTCCATTTTGTTATAATACCACTAACAGTTGACCATGGAATATTTAGTAGTGAGGAAATTTCACGAATGGACTTATTGCACAGGTGGCAACCTATCACGGTACCACGCTTGAATTCACTGAGGTCCTGAGAGCGACCCATTCTTTCACAAATGTATGTAGTAGCAGTCTGCATGCCTAGGTGCTTTTATACACCTGTGGCCATAGAAGTGATTGGAACTGAATCTGAATTCAGTGATTTGGAGGGGTGTTCCAATACTTTTGGCAATATAGTGTATATGATTTTTTCCTCTCTATATAGGGCTTCAACTCTAAACATACCCAGGCATGGTCCAAAATTAAGATTTTGCATGTAATAACAGAAAATGTCAATTCTAGAAAAAAAAAAAAAAAAAAGTATGTGCATTCGAAAAAAAGGGTATAATCCTTTCCATGTGGATTTAGGAGTCTCCAAATGTCTATGAGGCCGTGTGTTATATATTTTTGAGCTGCTATGATCTAGGAGTGGATCCATTAACAAATTAAAATCTCCACCCAATACAATCTCACAGCAGTTCGCAACTTCACTTCCGAATCTATAAAAAAAATTCTGATTCTGAATAGATTTTTTCCCTGTATTTCAGCCCAGACCATAATAACTCTTCCGAACTTATCTTTCATTTGTTTAACACATCTAGATTTTAAATGCTTTTTTATTAATATTATAACTCCCCTCCTGTTACTTGACCCTTCACTGCAAAACACATATCCACCAAATGCCCTGCCAAGTTTTTCAGCTTCCTGCATAGTAAGATGTGGGTGTCTCTTGGAGAAATATTATATTAAATTTATTACGCTTAAGAGAAGACATCACCTTCTTCCTTTTTATAGGGTGCCCCAACCTATTCACATTCCACGTGGAGAAAGATAGTTTATGTCAACAAGTGACATTCTTGAGATGTACAATCATGTGTAGCCAAGTCCACATTCTTTAAACCATATTCAAGCAGTAGTAGGACCATAAACCCCTAAACAACCCCCAAAAAAACAAAACAAAATGTGCTTCAACTTGAACAATGCACACCAAAGTTTTATCTAAAGTCCATCCCACAGAAGTTCAATGGTCCATGACTCGTTCAAGAGGTGTTCTGTGACACTTCTGCTACTCCAATAATTATGACCGATGAAATTCAGTAATCTCCCCTCAATTCTTAAATGTAACCAATAACCATACAAGTATCACTGACATGTATTATGTATGTAATAAAATACACAGTTATAAACAAACCAGAGGCGGGGCATCAGAAAGAAGGATATCAGTGTTGACTCCATTTTTTCAATGAAGGCCATAGCCTGTCGTGGGCAAGAAAAAGTCTTGCGGCCATCCTTAGTTTCGATTCGTAGTTTTGTAGGATAAAGCAGTGTGAAGCTCACCTTCTTCGTGTGAAGCATTTTCTTGCATTCCTTGAATCTGTCTCGCTTCTGCCTTTAATCCTCGCCGCCCGTAACACAAAGTCCCTTTCGGCAGACCGTAAGAATCTTGCCAAAATCAGCCGGGGTCTGTCTGTCGAGTTGAGGTGCTGACCGAGAGATCTATGTGCACGCTCAAGTACGAACAAGTGCTAACATAAGTGCCTTTTTATGTTGTTTCGTTCCACATGACAATCTACCGCATGTGTGAATGATTGTCCTTGGGGTCCAACTTAATGGATGTGCAAAGGTGTCAAAATAGAGCGCAAGACCACAAGTGCACATGAAGTGTGGTATTTGGAACAGGTTCATTGAAAAATATAATATGAACTGTTGCTGATTTTTCTCATTTTATTGTCAGTATTTAGTGTTGGACAGGATGTATTCACTTGCTCTCTCAAGCAGATCTGTTATCTGATATGAAAACTACCTAAAAACTAGTACAGGTGAGACACAGCAAGATCACAAGAAAAGATTGCCACATACTGTATAAGATGCCTTTTAAGCATTAGTTATATTATTTAAGGCTACTTAAGATATTGATATAGAAACTGTTACTGTCACATTTCATTTATAATGTTTATAATGTACCCCCTATAAAATTTAATACAGAATATAACCTGTATTATATATCAGTATTACAATATATCAGTTGTGTTGCACACAACTTTGTCATGCCTGCTTGGACTAAAGGAATGAAAAATAGCTAATCGCAGTGCAATGCGTAACTGTGGCACAGTGTAGATGCATCTTGGGAGTTCCAAGGTATGTTATTCCTCGATATTAACCGTTAATAGCAACAGTGTAAAACAGACCGCTCATTTGGGTATCTGAAGCTAGCACTTCTTTTATGTCTCTCATATCACACCACAGACTCGCTCTCTCATTTCATACAAAAACCACCTCACATCTCTGTTATAGTTATCGATTGTATTGAAAATAAAATGTTCTATAAAGTCTTCAGTATTAATAGTACGGTAATATTGTTGTAGTGTTCAGTTTTTTGTCCCAACAATAGTTTTGTACACTGTTTATAAGATAATAAACAGGTAAGATTTTAAAAGTTTATTCTCATATCAATATTTCATGTATATGCCCCGTAATTATTTATGTAGTGAAAAGCCATGTAATAATTGGTATGACTGTACCTTATCCTTTATGTTCAAATTGTTTGAACTTTTTGCTAGGAATTGTTTTTGTAGTTGTAATGTGATGTTTACCTTATTAATTACTTTTAAATTCAATATGTATGGTATGAATGCAGTGCAGTAAATTAATTGCTTCTCTTACCAAAAATGGATGATAATGGATCTCCGGAAGGTTAAAGGGTATTTGAGTTTGAATCCTCGATTAAGCTGCAAAAAATAATGAGCAGTAAAACACAATGCATGCACACATACACACACATTCACATTATGAGAATAAAGCAACATGTTCAGTATTACTTTAATCAAATAGTGTATTTTATTTTTTTTAAATGCCCCATTTTAAAATTTAATGTAAAGAAGTAATGAATTACCTCTGTTGTTATGTTTCTTTCCAGTGATATATATTTAGATGATTTTCTGTCATAGTAATCTTGTAGAAAATCCAGCCTCAACTTGAATTTTAGGTAAAGGTATCCCTCATTCTCCGTGGGGGGATCAAGAGATCCTAGGGTGGTTGTGGATGTTGCCACTTGAGTTGTGGTGAATTTTTCTGTTGTATCCACTGATTCACTCATATTTGTTGATTGCATGGTCATCCAGGCAGGGGAATTTGATGTTGTTGGCAAAAGTGTAGAACTTTGTTCAGATGTTGTAATTAGCATTTTAGATGTTGTTGCAGCATCAAGGATTGTGCTTCTGGAGGTTGATGGCAAAACACTTGTTCTTTGAACCATAAATGAGGTTGTTGGCAAAAGTGTAGTGCTTTGAGTTGTTGTAAATGGCATTTCAGATGTGGTGACTGAAATAGGTATTGTAGATGTTGTTGCCACAACAGCCATAGTTTGAGCTGTCGATGTGGTTGTTGTTGGTAAAACGGTAGTGCTTTGTTCAGTTGTTGTAATTGGCATTTCATACGTTGTTACAGCATCAAGGATTGTGCTTGCAGAAGTTGGCAAAACAGATGTTGTTTGAACCATAGATGAGGATTTTGCCAAAAGCGTAGTGCTTTGTTCAGTTGTTGTAATTGGCATTTCAGACATTGTTGCAGCATCATGGCTTGTGCTTGCAGAAGTTGGCAAAACAGATGTTGTTTGAACTGTAGATGAGGCTGTTGGCAAAAGCGTAGTTCTTTTTTGAGTTGTTGCTGTTGGCATTTCAGATGTTGTCACAGCATCAAGGATTGTGCTTGTGGATGTTGATAGCAAAACACTTGTTGTCTGAACCGTAGATGAGGTTGTTGGCAAAAGTGTAGTGCTTTGTTCAGTTGTTGTTATTGGCAATTCAGATGTTGTCACAGCATCAAGGATTGTTCTTGTGGAAGTTGATGGCAAAATACTTGTTGTTTGAACCGTAGATGAGGTTGTTGGCAAAAGTGTAGTGCTTTGTTCAGTTGTTGTAATTGGCATTTCAGATGTTGCCACAGCATCAAGGATTGTGCTTGTGGATGTTGATGGCAAAACACTTGTTGTTTGAACCATAGATGAGGTTGTTGCCAAAAGGGTACTACTTTGTTCAGTTGTTGTAATTGGCATTTCAGACGTTGTTGCAGCATCATGGCTTGTGCTTGTGGAAGTTGATGGCAAAACACTTGTTGTTTGAACCGTAGATGAGGTTGTTGCCAAAAGGGTACTACTTTGTTCAGTTGTTGTGACTGGCATTTCAGATGTTGTTGCAGCATCTTGGCTTAGACTTGTAGAAGTTGGCAAAACAGATGTTGTTTGAACTGTAGATGAGGTTGTTGGCAAAAGCGTAGTTCTTTTTTGAGTTGTTGTCATTTGCAATTCAGATGTTGTCACAGTGTCAAGGATTGTGGTTGTAGAAGTTGATGGCAAAACACTTGTTGTTTGAACCGTAGATGAGGTTGTTGGCAAAAGTGTAGTGCTTTGTTCAGTTGTTGTAATTGGCATTTCAGACATTGTTGCAGCATCATGGCTTGTGCTTGTGGAAGTTGATGGCAAAACACTTGTTGTTTGAACCGTAGATGAGGTTGTTGGCAAAAGTGTAGTGCTTTGTTCAGTTGTTGTAACTGGCATTTCAGACGTTGTTGCAGTATCAAGGATTGTGCTTGTAGAAGTTGATGGCAAAACACTTGTTGTTTGAACCATAGATGAGGTTGTTGGCAAAAGTGTAGTGCTTTGTTCAGTTGTTGTAATTGGCATTTCAGACGTTGTTGCAGCATCATGGATTGTGCTTGTGGAAGTTGATGGCAAAGCACTTGTTGTTTGAACCGTAGATGAGGTTGTTGGCAAAAGTGTAGTGCTTTGTTCAGTTGTTGTAATTGGCATTTCAGATGTTGTCACAGCATCAAGGATTGTGCTTGTGGATGTTGATAGCAAAACACTTGTTGTTTGAACCTTAGATGAGGTTGTTGGCAAAAGTGTAGTGCTTTCTTCAGTTATTGTAATTGGCATTTCAGACGTTGTTGCAGCATCATGGATTGTGCTTGTGGAAGTTGATGGCAAAGCACTTGTTGTTTGAACCGTAGATGAGGTTGTTGGCAAAAGTGTAGTGCTTTGTTCAGTTGTTGTAATTGGCATTTCAGATATTGTCATGGCATCAAGGATTGTGCTTGTGGAAGTTGATGGTAAAACACTTGTTGTTTGAACCGTAGATGAGGTTGTTGGCAAAAGTGTAGTGCTTTGTTCAGTTGTTGTAATTGGCATTTCAGATATTGTCACGGCATCAAGGATTGTGCTTGTGGATGTTGATGGCAAAACACTTGTTGTTTGAACCGTAGATGAGGTTGCTGGCAAAAGTGTAGTGCTTTGTTCAGTTGTTGTAATTGGCATTTCAGATGTTGTCACAGCATCAAGGATTGTGCTTGTGGATGTTGATGGCAAAACACTTGTTGTTTGAACCATATATGAGGTTGTTGCCAAAAGGGTACTACTTTGTTCAGTTGTTGTGACTGGCATTTCAGATGTTGTTGCAGCATCTTGGCTTAGACTTGTAGAAGTTGGCAAAACAGATGTTGTTTGAACTGTAGATGAGGTTGTTGGCAAAAGCGTAGTTCTTTTTTGAGTTGTTGTTATTGGCAATTCATATGTTGTCACAGTGTCATGGATTGTGGTTGTAGAAGTTGATGGCAAAACACTTGTTGTTTGAACCGTAGATGAGGTTGTTGGCAAAAGTGTAGTGCTTTGTTCAGTTGTTGTAATTGGCATTTCAGATGTTGTTGCAGCATCATGGCTTGTGCTTGTGGAAGTTGATAGCAAAACACTTGTTGTTTGAACCATAGATGAGATTGTTGTCAAAATTTTAGTGCTTTGTTCGGTTGTTGTAATTGGCATTTCAGACGTTGTTGCAGCATCATGGATTGTGCTTGTGGAAGTTGATGGCAAAGCACTTGTTGTTTGAACCGTAGATGAGGTTGTTGGCAAAAGTGTAGTGCTTTGTTCAGTTGTTGTAATTGGCATTTCAGACTTTGTTGCAGCATCATGGCTTGTGCTTGTGGATGTTGATAGCAAAACACTTGTTGTTTGAACCGTAGATGAGGTTGTTGCCAAAAGGGTACTACTTTGTTCAGTTGTTGTGACTGGCATTTCAGATGTTGTTGCAGCATCTTGGCTTAGATTTGTAGAAGTTGGCAAAACAGATGTTGTTTGAACTGTAGATGAGGTTGTTGGCAAAAGCGTAGTTCTTTTTTGAGTTGTTGTTATTGGCAATTCAGATGTTGTCACAGTGTCATGGATTGTGGTTGTAGAAGTTGATGGCAAAACACTTGTTGAGTGAACCATAGATGAGGTTGTTGGCAAAAGTGTAGTGCTTTGTTCAGTTGTTGTAATTGGCATTTCAGATGTTGTTGCAGCATCATGGCTTGTGCTTGTGGAAGTTGATGGCAAAACACTTGTTGTTTGAACTGTAGATGAGGTTGTTGGCAAAATTGTAGTGCTTTGTTCAGTTGTTGTAATTGGCATTTCAGATATTGTCACGGCATCAAGGATTGTGCTTGTGGATGTTGATGGCAAAACACTTGTTGTTTGAACCGTAGATGAGGTTGTTGGCAAAAGTGTAGTGCTTTGTTCAGTTGTTGTAATTGGCATTTCAGACGTTGTTGCAGCATCATGGATTGTGCTTGTGGAAGTTGATGGCAAAGCACTTGTTGTTTGAACCATAGATGAGGTTGTTGGCAAAAGTGTAGTGCTTTGTTCAGTTGTTGTAATTGGCATTTCAGACGTTGTTGCAGCATCAAGGATTGTGCTTGTGGAAGTTGATGGCAAAACACTTGTTGTTTGAACCGTAGATGAGGTTGTTGGCAAAAGTGTAGTGCTTTGTTCAGTTGTTGTAATTGGCATTTCAGACGTTGTTGCAGTATCAAGGATTGTGCTTGTAGAAGTTGATGGCAAAACACTTGTTGTATGAACCATAGATGAGGTTGTTGGCAAAAGTGTAGTGCTTTGTTCAGTTGTTTTAATTGGCATTTCAGACGTT
Organism: Coreius guichenoti; assembly: GCA_039654105.1. Classification (NCBI taxonomy): domain Eukaryota; kingdom Metazoa; phylum Chordata; class Actinopteri; order Cypriniformes; family Gobionidae; genus Coreius; species Coreius guichenoti. The sequence continues at coordinate 37,729,086 of CM077170.1, read as the reverse complement.
GTTGCAGCATCATGGATTGTGCTTGTGGAAGTTGATGGCAAAGCACTTGTTGTTTGAACCATAGATGAGGTTGTTGGCAAAAGTGTAGTGCTTTGTTCAGTTGTTGTAATTGGCATTTCAGATATTGTCACGACATCAAGGATTGTGCTTGTGGAAGTTGATGGCAAAACACTTGTTGTTTGAACCGTAGATGACGTTGTTGGCAAAAGTGTAGTGCTTTGTTCAGTTGTTGTAATTGGCATTTCAGACGTTGTTGCAGCATCATGGATTGTGCTTGTGGATGTTGATGGCAAAGCACTTGTTGTTTGAACCGTAGATGAGGTTGTTGGCAAAAGTGTAGTGCTTTGTTCAGTTGTTGTAATTGGCATTTCAGATATTGTCATGGCATCAAGGATTGTGCTTGTGGAAGTTGATGGCAAAACACTTGTTGTTTGAACCGTAGATGAGGTTGTCGGCAAAAGTGTAGTGCTTTCTTCAGTTGTTGTAATTGGCATTTCAGATATTGTCACGGCATCAAGGATTGTGCTTGTGGATGTTGATGGCAAAACACTTGTTGTTTGAACCGTAGATGAGGTTGTTGGCAAAAGTGTAGTGCTTTGTTCAGTTGTTGTAATTGGCATTTCAGAATTTGTTGCAGCATCATGGCTTGTGCTTGTGGATGTTGATAGCAAAACACTTGTTGTTTGAACCGTAGATGAGGTTGTTGCCAAAAGGGTACTACTTTGTTCAGTTGTTGTGACTGGCATTTCAAATGTTGTTGCAGCATCTTGGCTTAGATTTGTAGAAGTTGGCAAAACAGATGTTGTTTGAACTGTAGATGAGGTTGTTGGCAAAAGCGTAGTTCTTTTTTGAGTTGTTGTTATTGGCAATTCAGATGTTGTCACAGTGTCATGGATTGTGGTTGTAGAAGTTGATGGCAAAACACTTGTTGTATGAACCATAGATGAGGTTGTTGGCAAAAGTGTAGTGCTTTGTTCAGTTGTTGTAATTGGCATTTCAGACGTCGTTGCAGCATCATGGCTTGTGCTTGTGGAAGTTGATGGCAAAACACTTGTTGTTTGAACAGTAGATGAGGTTGTTGGCAAAAGTGTAGTGCTTTGTTCAGTTGTTGTAATTGGCATTTCAGATGTTGTCACGCATTCAAGGATTGTGCTTGTGGAAGTTGATGGCAAAGCACTTGTTGTATGAACCGTAGATGAGGTTGTTGGCAAAAGTGTAGTGCTTTGTTCAGTTGTTGTAATTGGCATTTCAGACTTTGTTGCAGCATCATGGCTTGTCCTTGTGGATGTTGATAGCAAAACACTTGTTGTTTGAACCGTAGATGAGGTTGTTGGCAAAAGTGTAGTGCTTTGTTCAGTTGTTGTAATTGGCATTTTAGATGTTGTCACAGCATCAAGGATTGTGCTTTTGGATGTTGATGGCAAAACACTTGTTGTTTGAACCGTAGATGAGGTTGTTGGCAAAAGTGTAGTGCTTTGTTCAGTTGTTGTAATTGGCATTTCAGACGTCGTTGCAGCATCATGGCTTGTGCTTGTGGAAGTTGATGGCAAAACACTTGTTGTTTGAACCGTAGATGAGGTTGTTGGCAAAAGTGTAGTGCTTTGTTCAGTTGTTGTAATTGGCATTTCAGACGTTGTTGCAGCATCAAGGATTGTGCTTGTAGAAGTTGATGGCAAAACACTTGTTGTATGAACCATAGATGAGGTTGTTGGCAAAAGTGTAGTGCTTTGTTCAGTTGTTGTAATTGGCATTTCAGATGTTGTCACAGCATCAAGGATTGTGCTTGTGGATGTTGATGGCAAAGCACTTGTTGTTTGAACCGTAGATGAGGTTGTTGGCAAAAGTGTAGTGCTTTGTTCAGTTGTTGTAATTGGCATTTCAGACGTTGTTGCAGCATCATGGATTGTGCTTGTGGATGTTGATGGCAAAGCACTTGTTGTTTGAACCGTAGATGAGGTTGTTGGCAAAAGTGTAGTGCTTTGTTCAGTTGTTGTAATTGGCATTTCAGATATTGTCATGGCATCAAGGATTGTGCTTGTGGAAGTTGATGGCAAAACACTTGTTGTTTGAACCGTAGATGAGGTTGTCGGCAAAAGTGTAGTGCTTTGTTCAGTTGTTGTAATTGGCATTTCAGATATTGTCACGGCACCAAGGATTGTGCTTGTGGATGTTGATGGCAAAACACTTGTTGTTTGAACCGTAGATGAGGTTGTTGGCAAAAGTGTAGTGCTTTGTTCAGTTGTTGTAATTGGCATTTCAGACGTTGTTGCAGCATCATGGATTGTGCTTGTGGAAGTTGATGGCAAAGCACTTGTTGTTTGAACCGTAGATGAGGTTGTTGGCAAAAGTGTAGTGCTTTGTTCAGTTGTTGTAATTGGCATTTCAGACGTTGTTGCAGCATCATGGATTGTGCTTGTGGAAGTTGATGGCAAAGCACTTGTTGTTTGAACCGTAGATGAGGTTGTTGGCAAAAGTGTAGTGCTTTGTTCAGTTGTTGTAATTGGCATTTCAGATATTGTCATGGCATCAAGGATTGTGCTTGTGAGAGTTGATGGCAAAACACTTGTTGTTTGAACCGTAGATGAGGTTGTTGGCAAAAATGTAGTGCTTTGTTCAGTTGTTGTAATTGGCATTTCAGACGTTGTTGCAGCATCATGGCTTGTGCTTGTGGAAGTTGATGGCAAAACACTTGTTGTTTGAACCGTAGATGAGGTTGTTGGCAAAAGTGTAGTGCTTTGTTCAGTTGTTGTAATTGGCATTTCAGACGTTGTTGCAGTATCAAGGATTGTGCTTGTAGAAGTTGATGGCAAAACACTTGTTGTATGAACCATAGATGAGGTTGTTGGCAAAAGTGTAGTGCTTTGTTCAGTTGTTGTAATTGGCATTTCAGATGTTGTCACAGCATCAAGGATTGTGCTTGTGGATGTTGATAGCAAAACACTTGTTGTTTGAACCTTAGATGAGGTTGTTGGCAAAAGTGTAGTGCTTTCTTCAGTTATTGTAATTGGCATTTCAGACGTTGTTGCAGCATCATGGATTGTGCTTGTGGAAGTTGATGGCAAAACACTTGTTGTTTGAACCGTAGATGAGGTTGTTGGCAAAAGTGTAGTGCTTTGTTCAGTTGTTGTAATTGGCGTTTCAGATATTGTCACGGCATCAAGGATTGTGCTTGTGGATGTTGATGGCAAAACACTTGTTGTTTGAACCGTAGATGAGGTTGTTAGCAAAAGTGTAGTGCTTTGTTCAGTTGTTGTAATTGGCATTTCAGATGTTGTCACAGCATCAAGGATTGTGCTTGTGGATGTTGATGGCAAAACACTTGTTGTTTGAACCATATATGAGGTTGTTGCCAAAAGGGTACTACTTTGTTCAGTTGTTGTGACTGGCATTTCAGATGTTGTTGCAGCATCTTGGCTTAGACTTGTAGAAGTTGGCAAAACAGATGTTGTTTGAACTGTAGATGAGGTTGTTGGCAAAAGCGTAGTTCTTTTTTGAGTTGTTGTTATTGGCAATTCAGATGTTGTCACAGTGTCATGGATTGTGGTTGTAGAAGTTGATGGCAAAACACTTGTTGTTTGAACCATAGATGAGATTGTTGTCAAAATTTTAGTGCTTTGTTCGGTTGTTGTAATTGGCATTTCAGACGTTGTTGCAGCATCATGGATTGTGCTTGTTGAAGTTGATGGCACAGCACTTGTTGTTTGAACCGTAGATGAGGTTGTTGGCAAAACTGTAGCGCTTTGTTCAGTTGTTGTAATTGGCATTTCAGATGTTGTCACAGCATTAAGGATTGTGCTTGTGGAAGTTGATGGCAAAACACTTGTTGTTTGAACCGTAAATGAGGTTGTTGGCAAAAGTGTAGTGTTTTGTTCAGTTGTTGTAATTGGCATTTCAGACTTTGTTGCAGCATCATGGCTTGTGCTTGTGGATGTTGATAGCAAAACACTTGTTGTTTGAAACGTAAATGAGGTTGTTGGCAAAAGTGTAGTGCTTTGTTCAGTTGTTGTAATTGGCATTTCAGACGTTGTTGCAGCATCATGGATTGTGCTTGTGGATGTTGATAGCAAAACACTTGTTGTTTGAACCGTAGATGAGGTTGTTGGCAAAAGTGTAGTGCTTTGTTCAGTTGTTGTAATTGGCATTTCAGACGTTGTTGCAGCATCAAGGATTGTGCTTGTGGAAGTTGATGGCAAAACACTTGTTGTTTGAACCGTAGATGAGGTTGTTGGCAAAAGTGTAGTGCTTTGTTCAGTTGTTGTAATTGGCATTTCAGACGTTGTTGCAGTATCAAGGATTGTGCTTGTAGAAGTTGATGGCAAAACACTTGTTGTATGAACCATAGATGAGGTTGTTGGCAAAAGTGTAGTGCTTTGTTCAGTTGTTTTAATTGGCATTTCAGACGTTGTTGCAGCATCATGGATTGTGCTTGTGGAAGTTGATGGCAAAGCACTTGTTGTTTGAACCATATATGAGGTTGTTGGCAAAAGTGTAGTGCTTTGTTCAGTTGTTGTAATTGGCATTTCAGATATTGTCACGACATCAAGGATTGTGCTTGTGGAAGTTGATGGCAAAACACTTGTTGTTTGAACCGTAGATGACGTTGTTGGCAAAAGTGTAGTGCTTTGTTCAGTTGTTGTAATTGGCATTTCAGACGTTGTTGCAGCATCATGGATTGTGCTTGTGGATGTTGATGGCAAAGCACTTGTTGTTTGAACCGTAGATGAGGTTGTTGGCAAAAGTGTAGTGCTTTGTTCAGTTGTTGTAATTGGCATTTCAGATATTGTCACGGCATCAAGGATTGTGCTTGTGGATGTTGATGGCAAAACACTTGTTGTTTGAACCGTAGATGAGGTTGTTGGCAAAAGTGTAGTGCTTTGTTCAGTTGTTGTAATTGGCATTTCAGAATTTGTTGCAGCATCATGGCTTGTGCTTGTGGATGTTGATAGCAAAACACTTGTTGTTTGAACCGTAGATGAGGTTGTTGCCAAAAGGGTACTACTTTGTTCAGTTGTTGTGACTGGCATTTCAAATGTTGTTGCAGCATCTTGGCTTAGATTTGTAGAAGTTGGCAAAACAGATGTTGTTTGAACTGTAGATGAGGTTGTTGGCAAAAGCGTAGTTCTTTTTTGAGTTGTTGTTATTGGCAATTCAGATGTTGTCACAGTGTCATGGATTGTGGTTGTAGAAGTTGATGGCAAAACACTTGTTGTATGAACCATAGATGAGGTTGTTGGCAAAAGTGTAGTGCTTTGTTCAGTTGTTGTAATTGGCATTTCAGACGTTGTTGCAGCATCATGGCTTGTGCTTGTGGAAGTTGATGGCAAAACACTTGTTGTTTGAACAGTAGATGAGGTTGTTGGCAAAAGTGTAGTGCTTTGTTCAGTTGTTGTAATTGGCATTTCAGATGTTGTCACGCATTCAAGGATTGTGCTTGTGGAAGTTGATGGCAAAGCACTTGTTGTATGAACCGTAGATGAGGTTGTTGGCAAAAGTGTAGTGCTTTGTTCAGTTGTTGTAATTGGCATTTCAGACTTTGTTGCAGCATCATGGCTTGTCCTTGTGGATGTTGATAGCAAAACACTTGTTGTTTGAACCGTAGATGAGGTTGTTGGCAAAAGTGTAGTGCTTTGTTCAGTTGTTGTAATTGGCATTTTAGATGTTGTCACAGCATCAAGGATTGTGCTTTTGGATGTTGATGGCAAAACACTTGTTGTTTGAACCGTAGATGAGGTTGTTGGCAAAAGTGTAGTGCTTTGTTCAGTTGTTGTAATTGGCATTTCAGACGTCGTTGCAGCATCATGGCTTGTGCTTGTGGAAGTTGATGGCAAAACACTTGTTGTTTGAACCGTAGATGAGGTTGTTGGCAAAAGTGTAGTGCTTTGTTCAGTTGTTGTAATTGGCATTTCAGACGTTGTTGCAGCATCAAGGATTGTGCTTGTAGAAGTTGATGGCAAAACACTTGTTGTATGAACCATAGATGAGGTTGTTGGCAAAAGTGTAGTGCTTTGTTCAGTTGTTGTAATTGGCATTTCAGATGTTGTCACAGCATCAAGGATTGTGCTTGTGGATGTTGATGGCAAAGCACTTGTTGTTTGAACCGTAGATGAGGTTGTTGGCAAAAGTGTAGTGCTTTGTTCAGTTGTTGTAATTGGCATTTCAGACGTTGTTGCAGCATCATGGATTGTGCTTGTGGATGTTGATGGCAAAGCACTTGTTGTTTGAACCGTAGATGAGGTTGTTGGCAAAAGTGTAGTGCTTTGTTCAGTTGTTGTAATTGGCATTTCAGATATTGTCATGGCATCAAGGATTGTGCTTGTGGAAGTTGATGGCAAAACACTTGTTGTTTGAACCGTAGATGAGGTTGTCGGCAAAAGTGTAGTGCTTTGTTCAGTTGTTGTAATTGGCATTTCAGATATTGTCACGGCATCAAGGATTGTGCTTGTGGATGTTGATGGCAAAACACTTGTTGTTTGAACCGTAGATGAGGTTGTTGGCAAAAGTGTAGTGCTTTGTTCAGTTGTTGTAATTGGCATTTCAGACGTTGTTGCAGCATCATGGATTGTGCTTGTGGAAGTTGATGGCAAAGCACTTGTTGTTTGCACCGTAGATGAGGTTGTTGGCAAAAGTGTAGTGCTTTGTTCAGTTGTTGTAATTGGCATTTCAGACGTTGTTGCAGCATCATGGATTGTGCTTGTGGAAGTTGATGGCAAAGCACTTGTTGTTTGAACCGTAGATGAGGTTGTTGGCAAAAGTGTAGTGCTTTGTTCAGTTGTTGTAATTGGCATTTCAGATATTGTCATGGCATCAAGGATTGTGCTTGTGGAAGTTGATGGCAAAACACTTGTTGTTTGAACCGTAGATGAGGTTGTTGGCAAAAATGTAGTGCTTTGTTCAGTTGTTGTAATTGGCATTTCAGACGTTGTTGCAGCATCATGGCTTGTGCTTGTGGAAGTTGATGGCAAAACACTTGTTGTTTGAACCGTAGATGAGGTTGTTGGCAAAAGTGTAGTGCTTTGTTCAGTTGTTGTAATTGGCATTTCAGACGTTGTTGCAGCATCAAGGATTGTGCTTGTGGAAGTTGATGGCAAAACACTTGTTGTTTGAACCGTAGATGAGGTTGTTGGCAAAAGTGTAGTGCTTTGTTCAGTTGTTGTAATTGGCATTTCAGACGTTGTTGCAGTATCAAGGATTGTGCTTGTAGAAGTTGATGGCAAAACACTTGTTGTATGAACCATAGATGAGGTTGTTGGCAAAAGTGTAGTGCTTTGTTCAGTTGTTTTAATTGGCATTTCAGACGTTGTTGCAGCATCATGGATTGTGCTTGTGGAAGTTGATGGCAAAGCACTTGTTGTTTGAACCATAGATGAGGTTGTTGGCAAAAGTGTAGTGCTTTGTTCAGTTGTTGTAATTGGCATTTCAGATATTGTCACGACATCAAGGATTGTGCTTGTGGAAGTTGATGGCAAAACACTTGTTGTTTGAACCGTAGATGACGTTGTTGGCAAAAGTGTAGTGCTTTGTTCAGTTGTTGTAATTGGCATTTCAGACGTTGTTGCAGCATCATGGATTGTGCTTGTGGATGTTGATGGCAAAGCACTTGTTGTTTGAACCGTAGATGAGGTTGTTGGCAAAAGTGTAGTGCTTTGTTCAGTTGTTGTAATTGGCATTTCAGATATTGTCATGGCATCAAGGATTGTGCTTGTGGAAGTTGATGGCAAAACACTTGTTGTTTGAACCGTAGATGAGGTTGTCGGCAAAAGTGTAGTGCTTTGTTCAGTTGTTGTAATTGGCATTTCAGATATTGTCACGGCATCAAGGATTGTGCTTGTGGATGTTGATGGCAAAACACTTGTTGTTTGAACCGTAGATGAGGTTGTTGGCAAAAGTGTAGTGCTTTGTTCAGTTGTTGTAATTGGCATTTCAGAATTTGTTGCAGCATCATGGCTTGTGCTTGTGGATGTTGATAGCAAAACACTTGTTGTTTGAACCGTAGATGAGGTTGTTGCCAAAAGGGTACTACTTTGTTCAGTTGTTGTGACTGGCATTTCAAATGTTGTTGCAGCATCTTGGCTTAGATTTGTAGAAGTTGGCAAAACAGATGTTGTTTGAACTGTAGATGAGGTTGTTGGCAAAAGCGTAGTTCTTTTTTGAGTTGTTGTTATTGGCAATTCAGATGTTGTCACAGTGTCATGGATTGTGGTTGTAGAAGTTGATGGCAAAACACTTGTTGTATGAACCATAGATGAGGTTGTTGGCAAAAGTGTAGTGCTTTGTTCAGTTGTTGTAATTGGCATTTCAGACGTTGTTGCAGCATCATGGCTTGTGCTTGTGGAAGTTGATGGCAAAACACTTGTTGTTTGAACAGTAGATGAGGTTGTTGGCAAAAGTGTAGTGCTTTGTTCAGTTGTTGTAATTGGCATTTCAGATGTTGTCACGCATTCAAGGATTGTGCTTGTGGAAGTTGATGGCAAAGCACTTGTTGTATGAACCGTAGATGAGGTTGTTGGCAAAAGTGTAGTGCTTTGTTCAGTTGTTGTAATTGGCATTTCAGACTTTGTTGCAGCATCATGGCTTGTCCTTGTGGATGTTGATAGCAAAACACTTGTTGTTTGAACCGTAGATGAGGTTGTTGGAAAAAGTGTAGTGCTTTGTTCAGTTGTTGTAATTGGCATTTTAGATGTTGTCACAGCATCAAGGATTGTGCTTTTGGATGTTGATGGCAAAACACTTGTTGTTTGAACCGTAGATGAGGTTGTTGGCAAAAGTGTAGTGCTTTGTTCAGTTGTTGTAATTGGCATTTCAGACGTCGTTGCAGCATCATGGCTTGTGCTTGTGGAAGTTGATGGCAAAACACTTGTTGTTTGAACCGTAGATGAGGTTGTTGGCAAAAGTGTAGTGCTTTGTTCAGTTGTTGTAATTGGCATTTCAGACGTTGTTGCAGCATCAAGGATTGTGCTTGTAGAAGTTGATGGCAAAACACTTGTTGTATGAACCATAGATGAGGTTGTTGGCAAAAGTGTAGTGCTTTGTTCAGTTGTTGTAATTGGCATTTCAGATGTTGTCACAGCATCAAGGATTGTGCTTGTGGATGTTGATGGCAAAGCACTTGTTGTTTGAACCGTAGATGAGGTTGTTGGCAAAAGTGTAGTGCTTTGTTCAGTTGTTGTAATTGGCATTTCAGACGTTGTTGCAGCATCATGGATTGTGCTTGTGGAAGTTGATGGCAAAGCACTTGTTGTTTGAACCGTAGATGAGGTTGTTGGCAAAAGTGTAGTGCTTTGTTCAGTTGTTGTAATTGGCATTTCAGATATTGTCATGGCATCAAGGATTGTGCTTGTGGAAGTTGATGGCAAAACACTTGTTGTTTGAACCGTAGATGAGGTTGTTGGCAAAAATGTAGTGCTTTGTTCAGTTGTTGTAATTGGCATTTCAGACGTTGTTGCAGCATCATGGCTTGTGCTTGTGGAAGTTGATGGCAAAACACTTGTTGTTTGAACCGTAGATGAGGTTGTTGGCAAAAGTGTAGTGCTTTGTTCAGTTGTTGTAATTGGCATTTCAGACGTTGTTGCAGTATCAAGGATTGTGCTTGTAGAAGTTGATGGCAAAACACTTGTTGTATGAACCATAGATGAGGTTGTTGGCAAAAGTGTAGTGCTTTGTTCAGTTGTTGTAATTGGCATTTCAGATGTTGTCACAGCATCAAGGATTGTGCTTGTGGATGTTGATAGCAAAACACTTGTTGTTTGAACCTTAGATGAGGTTGTTGGCAAAAGTGTAGTGCTTTCTTCAGTTATTGTAATTGGCATTTCAGACGTTGTTGCAGCATCATGGATTGTGCTTGTGGAAGTTGATGGCAAAACACTTGTTGTTTGAACCGTAGATGAGGTTGTTGGCAAAAGTGTAGTGCTTTGTTCAGTTGTTGTAATTGGCATTTCAGATATTGTCACGGCATCAAGGATTGTGCTTGTGGATGTTGATGGCAAAACACTTGTTGTTTGAACCGTAGATGAGGTTGTTAGCAAAAGTGTAGTGCTTTGTTCAGTTGTTGTAATTGGCATTTCAGATGTTGTCACAGCATCAAGGATTGTGCTTGTGGATGTTGATGGCAAAACACTTGTTGTTTGAACCATATATGAGGTTGTTGCCAAAAGGGTACTACTTTGTTCAGTTGTTGTGACTGGCATTTCAGATGTTGTTGCAGCATCTTGGCTTAGACTTGTAGAAGTTGGCAAAACAGATGTTGTTTGAACTGTAGATGAGGTTGTTGGCAAAAGCGTAGTTCCTTTTTGAGTTGTTGTTATTGGCAATTCAGATGTTGTCACAGTGTCATGGATTGTGGTTGTAGAAGTTGATGGCAAAACACTTGTTGTATGAACCATAGATGAGGTTGTTGGCAAAAGTGTAGTGCTTTGTTCAGTTGTTGTAATTGGCATTTCAGATGTTGTCACAGCATCAAGGATTGTGCTTGTGGATGTTGATAGCAAAACACTTGTTGTTTGAACCATAGATGAGATTGTTGTCAAAATTTTAGTGCTTTGTTCGGTTGTTGTAATTGGCATTTCAGACGTTGTTGCAGCATCATGGATTGTGCTTGTTGAAGTTGATGGCACAGCACTTGTTGTTTGAACCGTAGATGAGGTTGTTGGCAAAACTGTAGCGCTTTGTTCAGTTGTTGTAATTGGCATTTCAGATGTTGTCACAGCATTAAGGATTGTGCTTGTGGAAGTTGATGGCAAAACACTTGTTGTTTGAACCGTAAATGAGGTTGTTGGCAAAAGTGTAGTGTTTTGTTCAGTTGTTGTAATTGGCATTTCAGACTTTGTTGCAGCATCATGGCTTGTGCTTGTGGATGTTGATAGCAAAACACTTGTTGTTTGAAACGTAGATGAGGTTGTTGGCAAAAGTGTAGTGCTTTGTTCAGTTGTTGTAATTGGCATTTCAGACGTTGTTGCAGCATCATGGATTGTGCTTGTGGATGTTGATAGCAAAACACTTGTTGTTTGAACCGTAGATGAGGTTGTTGGCAAAAGTGTAGTGCTTTGTTCAGTTGTTGTAATTGGCATTTCAGACGTTGTTGCAGCATCATGGATTGTGCTTCTGGAAGTTGATGGCAAAGCACTTGTTGTTTGAACCGTAGATGAGGTTTTTGGCAAAACTGTAGTGCTTTGTTCAGTTGTTGTAATTGGCATTTCAGACTTTGTTGCAGCATCATGGCTTGTGCTTGTGGATGTTGATAGCAAAACACTTGTTGTTTGAACCGTAGATGAGGTTGTTGCCAAAAGGGTACTACTTTGTTCAGTTGTTGTGACTGGCATTTCAGATGATGTTGCAGCATCTTGGCTTAGATTTGTAGAAGTTGGCAAAACAGATGTTGTTTGAACTGTAGATGAGGTTGTTGGCAAAAGCGTAGTTCTTTTTTGAGTTGTTGTTATTGGCAATTCAGATGTTGTCACAGTGCCATGGATTGTGGTTGTAGAAGTTGATGGCAAAATACTTGTTGAATGAACCATAGATGAGGTTGTTGGCAAAAGTGTAGTGCTTTTTTCAGTTGTTGTAATTGGCATTTCAGACGTTGTTGCAGCATCATGGCTTGTGCTTGTGGAAGTTGATGGCAAAACACTTGTTGTTTGAACCGTAGATGAGGTTGTTGGCAAAAGTGTAGTGCTTTGTTCAGTTGTTGTAATTGGCATTTCAGACGTTGTTGCAGCATCATGGATTGTGCTTGTGGATGTTGATAGCAAAACACTTGTTGTTTGAACCGTAGATGAGGTTGTTGGCAAAAGTGTAGTGCTTTGTTCAGTTGTTGTAATTGGCATTTCAGATGTTGTCACAGCATCAAGGATTGTGCTTGTGGATGTTGATGGCAAAACACTTGTTGTTTGAACCGTAAATGAGGTTGTTGGCAAAAGTGTAGTGCTTTGTTCAGTTGTTGTAATTGGCATTTCAGACTTTGTTGCAGCATCATGGCTTGTGCTTGTGGATGTTGATGGCAAAACACTTGTTGTTTGAACCGTAGATGAGGTTGTTGGCAAAAGTGTAGTGCTTTGTTCAGTTGTTGTAATTGGCATTTCAGACTTTGTTGCAGCATCAAGGATTGTGCTTGTGGAAGTTGATGGCAAAACACTTGTTGTTTGAACCGTAGATGAGGTTGTTGGCAAAACTGTAGTGCTTTGTTCAGTTGTTGTAATTGGCATTTCAGATGTTGTCACAGCATTAAGGATTGTGCTTGTGGAAGTTGATGGCAAAACACTTGTTGTTTGAACCGTAAATGAGGTTGTTGGCAAAAGTGTAGTGCTTTGTTCAGTTGTTGCAGTTGGCATTTCAGATGTTGTCACAGCATCAAGGATTGTGCTTGTGGATGTTGATGGCAAAACACTTGTTGTTTGAACCATATATGAGGTTGTTGCCAAAAGGGTACTACTTTGTTCAGTTGTTGTGACTGGCATTTCAGATGTTGTTGCAGCATCTTGGCTTAGACTTGTAGAAGTTGGCAAAACAGATGTTGTTTGAACTGTAGATGAGGTTGTTGGCAAAAGCGTAGTTCTTTTTTGAGTTGTTGTTATTGGCAATTCAGATGTTGTCACAGTGTCATGGATTGTGGTTGTAGAAGTTGATGGCAAAACACTTGTTGTTTGAACCATAGATGAGATTGTTGTCAAAATTTTAGTGCTTTGTTCGGTTGTTGTAATTGGCATTTCAGACGTTGTTGCAGCATCATGGATTGTGCTTGTTGAAGTTGATGGCACAGCACTTGTTGTTTGAACCGTAGATGAGGTTGTTGGCAAAACTGTAGCGCTTTGTTCAGTTGTTGTAATTGGCATTTCAGATGTTGTCACAGCATTAAGGATTGTGCTTGTGGAAGTTGATGGCAAAACACTTGTTGTTTGAACCGTAAATGAGGTTGTTGGCAAAAGTGTAGTGTTTTGTTCAGTTGTTGTAATTGGCATTTCAGACTTTGTTGCAGCATCATGGCTTGTGCTTGTGGATGTTGATAGCAAAACACTTGTTGTTTGAAACGTAGATGAGGTTGTTGGCAAAAGTGTAGTGCTTTGTTCAGTTGTTGTAATTGGCATTTCAGACGTTGTTGCAGCATCATGGATTGTGCTTGTGGATGTTGATAGCAAAACACTTGTTGTTTGAACCGTAGATGAGGTTGTTGGCAAAAGTGTAGTGCTTTGTTCAGTTGTTGTAATTGGCATTTCAGACGTTGTTGCAGCATCATGGATTGTGCTTGTGGAAGTTGATGGCAAAGCACTTGTTGTTTGAACCGTAGATGAGGTTTTTGGCAAAACTGTAGTGCTTTGTTCAGTTGTTGTAATTGGCATTTCAGACTTTGTTGCAGCATCATGGCTTGTGCTTGTGGATGTTGATAGCAAAACACTTGTTGTTTGAACCGTAGATGAGGTTGTTGCCAAAAGGGTACTACTTTGTTCAGTTGTTGTGACTGGCATTTCAGATGATGTTGCAGCATCTTGGCTTAGATTTGTAGAAGTTGGCAAAACAGATGTTGTTTGAACTGTAGATGAGGTTGTTGGCAAAAGCGTAGTTCTTTTTTGAGTTGTTGTTATTGGCAATTCAGATGTTGTCACAGTGCCATGGATTGTGGTTGTAGAAGTTGATGGCAAAATACTTGTTGAATGAACCATAGATGAGGTTGTTGGCAAAAGTGTAGTGCTTTTTTCAGTTGTTGTAATTGGCATTTCAGACGTTGTTGCAGCATCATGGCTTGTGCTTGTGGAAGTTGATGGCAAAACACTTGTTGTTTGAACCGTAGATGAGGTTGTTGGCAAAAGTGTAGTGCTTTGTTCAGTTGTTGTAATTGGCATTTCAGACGTTGTTGCAGCATCATGGATTGTGCTTGTGGATGTTGATAGCAAAACACTTGTTGTTTGAACCGTAGATGAGGTTGTTGGCAAAAGTGTAGTGCTTTGTTCAGTTGTTGTAATTGGCATTTCAGATGTTGTCACAGCATCAAGGATTGTGCTTGTGGATGTTGATGGCAAAACACTTGTTGTTTGAACCGTAAATGAGGTTGTTGGCAAAAGTGTAGTGCTTTGTTCAGTTGTTGTAATTGGCATTTCAGACTTTGTTGCAGCATCATGGCTTGTGCTTGTGGATGTTGATGGCAAAACACTTGTTGTTTGAACCGTAGATGAGGTTGTTGGCAAAAGTGTAGTGCTTTGTTCAGTTGTTGCAGTTGGCATTTCAGATGTTGTCACAGCATCAAGGATTGTGCTTGTGGATGTTGATGGCAAAACACTTGTTGTTTGAACCATATATGAGGTTGTTGCCAAAAGGGTACTACTTTGTTCAGTTGTTGTGACTGGCATTTCAGATGTTGTTGCAGCATCTTGGCTTAGACTTGTAGAAGTTGGCAAAACAGATGTTGTTTGAACTGTGGATGAGGTTGTTGGCAAAAGCGTAGTTCTTTTTTGAGTTGTTGTTATTGGCAATTCAGATGTTGTCACAATGTCATGGATTGTGGTTGTAGAAGTTGATGGCAAAACACTTGTTGTTTGAACCATAGATGAGATTGTTGTCAAAATTTTAGTGCTTTGTTCGGTTGTTGTAATTGGCATTTCAGACGTTGTTGCAGCATCATGGCTTGTGCTTGTGGAAGTTGATGGCAAAACACTTGTTGTTTGAACTGTAGATGAGGTTGTCGGCAAAAGTGTAGTGCTTTGTTCAGTTGTTGTAATTGGCATTTCAGATATTGTCACGGCATCAAGGATTGTGCTTGTGGATGTTGATGGCAAAACACTTGTTGTTTGAACCGTAGATGAGGTTGTTGGCAAAAGTGTAGTGCTTTGTTCAGTTGTTGTAATTGGCATTTCAGATATTGTCACGGCATCAAGGATTGTGCTTGTGGAAGTTGATGGCAAAACACTTGTTGTTTGAACCGTAGATGAGGTTGTTGGCAAAACTGTAGTGCTTTGTTCAGTTGTTGTAATTGGCATTTCAGATGTTGTCTCAGCATTAAGGATTGTGCTTGTGGAAGTTGATGGCAAAACACTTGTTGTTTGAACCGTAAATGAGGTTGTTGGCAAAAGTGTAGTGCTTTGTTCAGTTGTTGTAATTGGCATTTCAGACTTTGTTGCAGCATCATGGCTTGTGCTTGTGGATGTTGATGGCAAAACACTTGTTGTTTGAACCGTAGATGAGGTTGTTGGCAAAAGTGTAGTGCTTTGTTCAGTTGTTGTAATTGGCATTTCAGATGTTGTCACAGCATCAAGGATTGTGCTTGTGGATGTTGATGGCAAAACACTTGTTGTTTGAACCATAGATGAGATTGTTGTCAAAATTTTAGTGCTTTGTTCGGTTGTTGTAATTGGCATTTCAGACGTTGTTGCAGCATCATGGATTGTGCTTGTGGAAGTTGATGGCATAGCACTTGTTGTTTGAACCGTAGATGAGGTTGTTGGCAAAAGTGTAGTGCTTTGTTCAGTTGTTGTAATTGGCATTTCAGACGTTGTTGCAGCATCAAGGATTGTGCTTGTGGATGTTGATAGCAAAACACTTGTTGTTTGAACCGTAGATGAGGTTGTTGGCAAAAGTGTAGTGCTTTGTTCAGTTGTTGTAATTGGCATTTCAGTTGTTGTTGCAGCATCATGGATTGTGCTTGTGGAAGTTGATGGCAAAGCACTTGTTGTTTGAACCGTAGATGAGGTTGTTGGCAAAACTGTAGTGCTTTGTTCAGTTGTTGTAATTGGCATTTCAGACTTTGTTGCAGCATCATGGCTTGTGCTTGTGGATGTTGATAGCAAAACACTTGTTGTTTGAACCGTAGATGAGGTTGTTGCCAAAAGGGTACTACTTTGTTCAGTTGTTGTGACTGGCATTTCAGATGTTGTTGCAGCATCTTGGCTTAGATTTGTAGAAGTTGGCAAAACAGATGTTGTTTGAACTGTAGATGAGGTTGTTGGCAAAAGCGTAGTTCTTTTTTGAGTTGTTGTTATTGGCAATTCAGATGTTGTCACAGTGTCATGGATTGTGGTTGTAGAAGTTGATGGCAAAACACTTGTTGAATGAACCATAGATGAGGTTGTTGGTAAAAGTGTAGTGCTTTGTTCAGTTGTTGTATTTGGCATTTCAGACGTTGTTGCAGCATCATGGCTTGTGCTTGTGGAAGTTGATGGCAAAACACTTGTTGTTTGAACTGTAGATGAGGTTGTTGGCAAAAGTGTAGTGCTTTGTTCAGTTGTTGTAATTGGCGTTTCAGATGTTGTCGCAGCATCAAGGATTGTTCTTGTGGATGTTGATGTCAAAACACTTGTTGTTTGAACCGTAGATGAGGTTGTCGGCAAAATTGTAGTGCTTTGTTCAGTTGTTGTAATTGGCGTTTCAGATATTGTCACGGCATCAAGGATTGTGCTTGTGGAAGTTGATGGCAAAACACTTGTTGTTTGAACCGTAGATGAGGTTGTTGGCAAAATTGTAGTGCTTTGTTCAGTTGTTGTAATTGGCATTTCAGATGTTGTTGCAGCATCATGGATTGTGCTTGTGGATGTTGATGGCAAAACACTTGTTGTATGAACTGTAGATGAGGTTGTTGGCAAAAGTGTAGTACTTTGTTCAGTTGTTGTAATTGGTGTTTTAGACGTTGTTACAGCATCATGGCTTGTGCTTGTAGAAGTTGATGGCATAACACTTGTTGTTTGAACCATAGATGATGTTTGCAAAAGTGTAGTGCTAAGTTCAGTTGTTGTAATTGGCATTTCAGATGTTGTTGTAGTATCATTGATTGTGCGTGTGGAAGATGATGGCAAAACAGTTGTTGCCGTTTTAACTGTAGATGAGGTTTTTGGCAGAAGTGTAGTGCTTTGTTGAGTTGTTGTCATTGGCAATTCAGATGTTGAGGCGAGTTGTGGTGGTGTTGTTGGCTGTTCAGTTGTGGTATCTCCAAGTACTGTATCTATTATTTGTACATGCCCACAAATAAGATTATATTTAGCAAAGAATTAATATTTTCATATTTCTGTTCTTTTAAAATGGCTATGACATGTTCATGATTAATTATTACATTTTTCTTTCATCTTTTGACCTATAAAAAAATCAATATACTATTAAAAATTGTCTAAAAATGACCCCTTTTTATGTTTATTTTAAATAAACTATAAAAGTTGGATATTTCTTAGTAAGTTCATTTAGTATCCCTGTTGTTGTAACAGTAAATATGCTTACCAAGTTACAAGAACAGAATATTATACTCACAAGCAACAATGCTGGATCTGATGACATTTAAGAAGATAATGGATTCATCTTCAAGAATTTCTGCAATTGTCTCCACTAGGTCTTCTTCATTGGGACATGTTTTGTTTTCAAAAATTACCTGACTTAACACCTCTACAGAGCCAGGCCTAATGATTAAAGAGAAAAAAAAACAACATCATGATCAGAAAACAAAACTAATTTCTTTGCCCATCAACCATACCCAGTTTTACGTGCCACTTGAAAAAAAAAATTTAACCACTTTTATAATTCACTATAAATAAATTGTCATTGTATGTCCTTTGCTTTGTATTTTAATGTATACAGACACAGTTATTTGGAAATAGGCAAAAATAAACTTGTAACATGGGTGTATACTTACATTTTAAAAAAAGCACTTGTGCTTCTATAAAAAAAAAAAAAAAAAAAAAAAAAAAACATACTTTGGGAACAAAGTTTACTTCAAATTTAGTAATTTTTTAAGAAATTAAAATTTTGTGCCATTTCGAGCCATTTTGTGGCTCTTTAATGTGTCGTGACAGATCGATGTAGCGCCTCAATTCAAGCGGCACGTGAAACGATCATCTCTTCCTACTAGTTACAACATGAAATTAACATTTATGAACATCAGAAGGTATGTTGTTTAAACCGCAGAAAGACGTCAATACTGTCACATTTTGAGTTTGTTTTTGATGTCTGTGTTTGTAGGTTAATTTTCTAGTGTGTTTATTAGTTCAGTTCTCTTACTTTCCTGGCCTGTTTGGCACCATGGTCACTGATTGGTTTAGTTCTGTTCAGGTGTGTTTAGTTAATTAGCCCCTCTTGTTTGCTGTCTATTTAAGCCCTGTTTCTTTCATTTCTTTTCAGTTCTACGTCATGTAAAGTTGGTTGTTCTGTTCCTGATCTTGTTCCTGTTACTGAGATTCTGTTTTGTGAAGATTTGAGTTTCGTCTCTACTGTAACCAACGCTGACAAATACACACCATTTTTCAAGTTCAAGTCTAAAAACATTAATCTACTAAGTTTTCAAAATGTGAGAGACCACAAACATGACGATAAAACAAATAGATTTCACAGTTTTGTTCCTCTAGTGTGTGGAGTGCCACGATGTGACCAAGACAGCACACACTAACAGATTCCATTCACAAACAGCAAGAGTCCCAACTGTGAACATGGGAAATCTCGCAAAATCTCTCGTGGTCAAACATGACCTTTTCCAAGTAAGTTAATTATTTGGACCATTTCTTATAGTATAAATTTGTCAGTCTGTTTATAAGACATATTTTCAAATGTAACCACTCTACCTAGCCTCCTCTGACTTCCAGCTCCTAAGAATTATTTGTCTGCCAATCATTAAACTGGTCTGTACCCTTATGTGTTTGTCTCTAAATAAATAAATAAATAAAATGCCTAAATATCTAACGCCTGACTTAGGCCAGTGGAACGTGCTAGGGTGAAACGCTGAAGCAGGGCAAAATGCAGTCAGTGCAAGAGCTTCTGATTTAGACCAATTCAGCCTATAACCTGAAAACTTAGAGAAAACATAAATTATTCTAAGGAGACAAGTTATGGACCTACCAGGGTCAAAAACAAATAATAAAATGTCGTCTGCATGAAGCATAAGCTTATGTACTTCTCCTCCTGCTACAATACCAGGAAAATGGCAGCTAATGGTTCCAAAGCAAGACAGAACAGCAATGGGGAAAGTGGAGAGCCTTGTCGGGTTCCTCTACTGAGTGGAAAATACTCTGAAATTAATCCGCTGGTTTGTACTGCTGCTACTGGTTGTTTATACAATAATTTAATTAATCTTATAAACATGTTTCCAAACTCTATAATTTTAAAAAGGTACTTCCACTCCATCATGTCAAAAACCTTCAAAACAACTGTCAAAACAATTGGGGTCTGTTCCTCCCTTTACTGACTTACTACTCCCTTTTTTGTTTCAGCCCTCTTAATGTTATTTTCCAGCTACAAAAGTTCTTGTGCTTTAAGTTTTTTAGAATGTGCAGCAAATTGAATATGTCCCCTAATAACTGCCTTAAGAGCATCCCATGCCACTCCCACCGAGGATACTGATGAACAATTAGTTTTTATGTAAACATTCATTTCTGTTTTTAACATTTGTTGGAATACTGGGTTTTGTAAGAGAGATGTATTAAGACGCCATTTACACTATATTGCCAAAAGTTTTGGGACGTCTGCCTTCACATGCACATGAACTTTAATGACATCCCATTCTTAATCCGTAGGGTTAAATATGGAGTTGGCCCACCCTTTGCAGCTATAACAGCTTCAACTCTTCTGGGAAGGATTTCCACAAGGTTTAGGAGTGTGTTTATGGGAATTTTTGACCATTCTTCTAGAAGCGTATTTGTGAGGTCAGGCACTGATGTTGGACAAGAAGTTCTGGCTCGCAGTCTCCGCTCTAATTCATCCCAAAGGTGTTCTGTTGGGTTGAGGTCAAGACTCTGTGCAGGCCAGTCAAGGTCCTCCACACCAAACTCGCTCATCCATGTCTTTATGGACCTTGCTTTGTGTACTGGTGCACAGTCATGTTGGAACAGGAAGGGGCCATACCCAAACTGTTCCCACAATGTTGGGAGCATGAAATTGTCCAAAATGTCTTGGTATGCTGAAGCATTAAGTGTTCCTTTCACTGGAACTAAGGGGCCAAGCCCAACCCCTGAAAAACAACCCCCCACCATAATCCCCCCTCCACCAAACTTTACACTTGGCACAATGCAGTCAGGCAAGTACCGTTCTCCTGGCAACTGCCAAACCCAGACTCGTCCATCGGATTGCCAGACAGAGAAGCGTAATTCGTCACTCCAGAGAACACGTCTCCACTGCTTTAGAGTCCAGTGGCGGCGTGCTTTACACCACTGCATCTTTGCATTGCACTTGGTGATGTAAGGCTTAGATGCAGCTGCTCGGCCATTGAAACCCATTCCATGAAGCTCTCTACTCACTGTTCTTGAGCTGATCTGAAGGCCACACGAAGTTTGGAGGTCTGTAGCTATTGACTCTGCAGAAAGCTGGCGAATTTTGCGAACTGTGCGCCTCAGCATGCACTGACCCCGCTCTGTGTTTTTATGTGGCTGTTGTGAGTTGCTGTTGTTCCCAATTGCTTCCATTTTGTTATAATACCACTAACAGTTGACCATGGAATATTTAGGAAATTTCACGAATGGACTTATTGCACAGGTGGCAACCTATCACGGTACCACGCTTGAATTCACTGAGGTCCTGAGAGCGACCCATTCTTTCACAAATGTATGTAGTAGCAGTCTGCATGCCTAGGTGCTTTTATACACCTGTGGCCATAGAAGTGATTGGAACTGAATCTGAATTCAATGATTTGGAGGGGTGTCCCAATACTTTTGGCAATATAGTGTATATGATTTTTTCCTCTCTATATAGGGCTTCAACTCTAAACATACCCAGGCATGGTCCAAAATTAAGATTTTGCATGTAATAACAGAAAATGTCAATTCTAGAAAAAAAAAAAAAAAGTATGTGCATTCGAAAAAAAGGGTATAATCCCTTCCATGTGGATTTAGGAGTCTCCAAATGTCTATGAGGCCGTGTGTTATATATTTTTGAGCTGCTATGATCTAGGAGTGGATCCATTAACAAATTAAAATCTCCACCCAATACAATCTCACAGCAGTTCGCAACTTCACTTCCGAATCTATAAAAAAAATTCTGATTCTGAATAGATTTTTTCCCTGTATTTCAGCCCAGACCATAATAACTCTTCCGAACTTATCTTTCATTTGTTTAACACATCTAGATTTTAAATGCTTTTTTATTAATATTATAACTCCCCTCCTGTTACTTGACCCTTCACTGCAAAACACATATCCACCAAATGCCCTGCCAAGTTTTTCAGCTTCCTGCATAGTAAGATGTGGGTGTCTCTTGGAGAAATATTATATTCAATTTATTACGCTTAAGAGAAGACATCACCTTCTTCCTTTTTACAGGGTGCCCCAACCTATTCACATTCCACGTGGAGAAAGATAGTTTATGTCAACAAGTGACATTCTTGAGATGTACAATCATGTGTAGCCAAGTCCACATTCTTTAAACCATATTCAAGCAGTAGTAGGACCATAAACCCCTAAACAACCCCCAAAAAAACAAAACAAAATGTGCTTCAACTTGAACAATGCACACCAAAGTTTTATCTAAAGTCCATCCCACAGAAGTTCAATGGTCCATGACTCGTTCAAGAGGTGTTCTGTGACACTTCTGCTACTCCAATAATTATGACCGATGAAATTCAGTAATCTCCCCTCAATTCTTAAATGTAACCAATAACCATACAAGTATCACTGACATGTATTCTGTATGTAATAAAATACACAGTTATAAACAAACCAGAGGCGGGGCATCAGAAAGAAGGATATCAGTGTTGACTCCATTTTTTTCAATGAAGGCCATAGCCTGTCGTGGGCAAGAAAAAGTCTTGCGGCCATCCTTAGTTTCGATTCGTAGTTTTGTAGGATAAAGCAGTGTGAAGCTCACCTTCTTCGTGTGAAGCATTTTCTTGCATTCCTTGAATCTGTCTCGCTTCTGCCTTTAATCCTCGCCGCCCGTAACACAAAGTCCCTTTCGGCAGACCGTAAGAATCTTGCCAAAATCAGCCGGGGTCTGTCTGTCGAGTTGAGGTGCTGACCGAGAGATCTATGTGCACGCTCAAGTACGAACAAGTGCTAACATAAGTGCCTTTTTATGTTGTTTCGTTCCACATGACAATCTACCGCATGTGTGAATGATTGTCCTTGGGGTCCAACTTAATGGATGTGCAAAGGTGTCAAAATAGAGCGCAAGACCACAAGTGCACATGAAGTGTGGTATTTGGAACAGGTTCATTGAAAAATATAATATGAACTGTTGCTGATTTTTCTCATTTTATTGTCAGTATTTAGTGTTGGACAGGATGAAGAAAAGAAGAAAAGATTGCCACATACTGTATAAGATGCCTTTTAAGCATTAGTTATATTATTTAAGGCTACTTAAGATATTGATATAGAAACTGTTACTGTCACATTTCATTTATAATGTTTATTATGTACCCCCTATAAAATTTAATACAGAATATAACCTGTATTATATATCAGTATTACAATATATCAGTTGTGTTGCACACAACTTTGTCATGCCTGCTTGGACTAAAGGAATGAAAAATAGCTAATCGCAGTGCAATGCGTAACTGTGGCACAGTGTAGATGCATCTTGGGAGTTCCAAGGTATGTTATTCCTCGATATTAACCGTTAATAGCAACAGTGTAAAACAGACCGCTCATTTGGGTATCTGAAGCTAGCACTTCTTTTATGTCTCTCATATCACACCACAGACTCGCTCTCTCATTTCATACAAAAACCACCTCACATCTCTGTTATAGTTATCGATTGTATTGAAAATAAAATGTTCTATAAAGTCTTCAGTATTAATAGTACGGTAATATTGTTGTAGTGTTCAGTTTTTTGTCCCAACAATAGTTTTGTACACTGTTTATAAGATAATAAACAGGTAAGATTTTAAAAGTTTATTCTCATATCAATATTTCATGTATATGCCCCGTAATTATTTATGTAGTGAAAAGCCATGTAATAATTGGTATGACTGTACCTTATCCTTTATGTTCAAATTGTTTGAACTTTTTGCTAGGAATTGTTTTTGTAGTTGTAATGTGATGTTTACCTTATTAATTACTTTTAAATTCAATATGTATGGTATGAATGCAGTGCAGTAAATTAATTGCTTCTCTTACCAAAAATGGATGATAATGGATCTCCGGAAAGTTAAAGGGTATTTGAGTTTGAATCCTCGATTAAGCTGCAAAAAATAATGAGCAGTAAAACACAATGCATGCACACATACACACACATTCACATTATGAGAATAAAGCAACATGTTCAGTATTACTTTAATCAAATAGTGTATTTTATTTTTTTTAAATGCCCCATTTTAAAATTTAATGTAAAGAAGTAATGAATTACCTCT
The DNA here is from genome assembly GCA_039654105.1 of Coreius guichenoti. Lineage (NCBI taxonomy): Eukaryota > Metazoa > Chordata > Actinopteri > Cypriniformes > Gobionidae > Coreius > Coreius guichenoti. Next base: position 37,705,862 of record CM077170.1, on the reverse strand, counting down.
GTTGTTATGTTTCTTTCCAGTAATGTATATTTAGATGATTTTCTGTCATAATAATCTTGTAGAAAATCCAGCCTCAACTTGAATTTTAGGTAAAGGTATCCCTCATTCTCCGTGGGGGGATCAAGAGATCCTAGGGTGGTTGTGGATGTTGCCACTTGAGTTGTGGTGTATTTTTCTGTTGTATCCACTGATTCACTCATATTTGTTGATTGCATGGTCATCCAGGCAGGGGAATTTGATGTTGTTGGCAAAAGTGTAGAACTTTGTTCAGATGTTGTAATTAGCATTTTAGATGTTGTTACAGCATCAAGGATTGTGCTTCTGGAAGTTGATGGCAAAACACTTGTTCTTTGAACCATAAATGAGGTTGTTGGCAAAAGTGTAGTGCTTTGAGTTGTTGTAAATGGCATTTCAGATGTGGTGACTGAAATAGGTATTGTAGATGTTGTTGCCACAACAGCCATAGTTTGAGCTGTCGATGTGGTTGTTGTTGGTAAAACGGTAGTGCTTTGTTCAGTTGTTGTAATTGGCATTTCATACGTTGTTACAGCATCAAGGATTGTGCTTGCAGAAGTTGGCAAAACAGATGTTGTTTGAACCATAGATGAGGATTTTGCCAAAAGCGTAGTGCTTTGTTCAGTTGTTCCAATTGGCATTTCAGACTTTGTTGCAGCATCATGGCTTGTGCTTGCAGAAGTTGGCAAAACAGATGTTGTTTGAACTGTAGATGAGGCTGTTGGCAAAAGTGTAGTGCTTTGTTCAGTTGTTGTAATTGGCATTTCAGATGTTGTCACAGTATCAAGGATTGTTCTTGTGGAAGTTGATGGCAAAACACTTGTTGTTTGAACCGTAGATGAGGTTGTTGGCAAAAGTGTAGTGCTTTGTTCAGTTGTTTTAATTGGCATTTCAGACGTTGTTGCAGCATCATGGCTTGTGCTTGTTGAAATTGATGGCAAAACACTTGTTGTTTGAACCGTAGATGAGGTTGTTGGCAAAAGTGTAGTGCTTTGTTCAGTTGTTGTAATTGGCATTTCAGACGTTGTCACAGCATCAAGGATTGTGCTTGTGGATGTTGATAGCAAAACACTTGTTGTTTGAACCGTAGATGAGGTTGTTGGCAAAAGTGTAGTGCTTTGTTCAGTTGTTGTAATTGGCATTTCAGACGTTGTTGCAGCATCATGGCTTGTGCTTGTGGAAGTTGATGGCAAAACACTTGTTGTTTGAACCGTAGTTGAGGTTGTTGTCAAAATTTTAGTGCTTTGTTCGGTTGTTGTAATTGGCATTTCAGATGTTGTTGCAGCATCATGGATTGTGCTTGTGGAAGTTGATGGCAAAACACTTGTTATTTGAACCGTAGATGAGGTTGTTGGCAAAAGTGTAGTGCTTTGTTCAGTTGTTGTAATTTGCATTTCAGACGTTGTTGCAGCATCATGGCTTGTGCTTGTGGAAGTTGATGGCAAAACACTTGTTGTTTGAACCGTAGATGAGGTTGTTGGCAAAAGTGTAGAGCTTTGTTCAGTTGTTTTAATTGGCATTTCAGACGTTGTTGCAGCATCATGGCTTGTGCTTGTTGAAATTGATGGCAAAACACTTGTTGTTTGAACCGTAGATGAGGTTGTTGGCAAAAGTGTAGTGCTTTGTTCAGTTGTTGTAATTGGCATTTCAGACGTTGTCACAGCATCAAGGATTGTGCTTGTGGATGTTGATAGCAAAACACTTGTTGTTTGAACCGTAGATGAGGTTGTTGGCAAAAGTGTAGTGCTTTGTTCAGTTGTTGTAATTGGCATTTCAGACGTTGTTGCAGCATCATGGCTTGTGCTTGTGGAAGTTGATGGCAAAACACTTGTTGTTTGAACCGTAGTTGAGGTTGTTGTCAAAATTTTAGTGCTTTGTTCGGTTGTTGTAATTGGCATTTCAGATGTTGTTGCAGCATCATGGATTGTGCTTGTGGAAGTTGATGGCAAAACACTTGTTATTTGAACCGTAGATGAGGTTGTTGGCAAAAGTGTAGTGCTTTGTTCAGTTGTTGTAATTTGCATTTCAGACGTTGTTGCAGCATCATGGCTTGTGCTTGTGGAAGTTGATGGCAAAACACTTGTTGTTTGAACCGTAGATGAGGTTGCTGGCAAAAGTGTAGTGCTTTGTTCAGTTGTTGTAATCGGCATTTCAGATGTTGTCACAGCATCAAAGATTGTGCTTGTGGATGTTGACAGCAAAACACTTGTTGTTTGAACCGTAGATGAGGTTGTTGGCAAAACTGTAGTGCTTTGTTCAGTTGTTGTAATTGGCATTTCAGACGTTGTTGCAGCATCATAGATTGTGCTTGTGGAAGTTGATGGCAAAACACTTGTTGTTTGAACCGTAAATGAGGTTGTTGGCAACACTGTAGCGCTTTGTTCAGTTGTTGTAATTGGCATTTCAGATGTTGTCACAGCATCAAGGATTGTGCTTGTGGATGTTGATAGCAAAACACTTGTTGTTTGAACCGTAGATGAGGTTGTTGGCAAAAGTGTAGTGCTTTGCTCAGTTGTTGTAATTGGCATTTCAGACGTTGTTGCAGCATCATGGCTTGTGCTTGTGGAAGTTGATGGCAAAACACTTGTTGTTTGAACCGTAGTTGAGGTTGTTGTCAAAATTTTAGTGCTTTGTTCGGTTGTTGTAATTGGCATTTCAGACGTTGTTGCAGCATCATGGATTGTGCTTGTGGAAGTTGATGGCAAAACACTTGTTATTTGAACCGTAGATGAGGTTGTTGGCAAAAGTGTAGTGCTTTGTTCAGTTGTTGTAATTGGCATTTCAGATGCTGTCACGGCATCAAGGATTGTGCTTGTGGATGTTGATAGCAAAACACTTGTTGTTTGAACAATAGATGAGGTTGTTGGCAAAAGTGTAGTGCTTTGTTCAGTTGTTGTAATCGGCATTTCAGATGCTGTTGCAGCATCATGGATTGTGCTTGTGGAAGTTGATGGCAAAACACTTGTTGTTTGAACCGTAGATGAGGTTGTTGGCAAAAGTGTAGTGCTTTGTTCAGTTGTTGTAATTGGCATTTCAGATATTGTCACGGCATCAAGGATTGTGCTTGTGGAAGTTGATGGCAAAACACTTGTTGTTTGAACCGTAGATGAGGTTGTTGGCAAAAGTGTAGTGCTTTGTTCAGTTGTTGTAATTGGCATTTCAGATATTGTCACGGCATCAAGGATTGTGCTTGTGGAAGTTGATGGCAAAACACTTGTTGTTTGAACCGTAGATGAGGTTGTTGGCAAAACTGTAGTGCTTTGTTCAGTTGTTGTAATTGGCATTTCAGACGTTGCTGCAGCATCATGGATTGTGCTTGTGGAAGTTGATGGCAAAACACTTGTTGTTTGAACCGTAGATGAGGTTGTTGGCAAAAGTGTAGTGCTTTGTTCAGTTGTTGTAATTGGCATTTCAGACGTTGTTGCAACATCATGGCTTGTGCTTGTGGAAGTTGATGGCAAAACACTTGTTGTTTGAACCGTAGATGAGGTTGTTGGTAAAACTGTAGTGCTTTGTTCAGTTGTTGTAATTGGCATTTCAGACGTTGTTGCAGCATCATGGATTGTGCTTGTGGAAGTTGATGGCAAAACACTTGTTGTTTGAACCGTAGATGAGGTTGTTGGCAAAAGTGTAGTGCTTTGTTCAGTTGTTGTAATTGGCATTTCAGACGTTGTTGCAACATCATGGCTTGTGCTTGTGGAAGTTGATGGCAAAACACTTGTTGTTTGAACCGTAGATGAGGTTGTTGGCAAAAGTGTAGTGCTTTGTTCAGTTGTTGTAATTGGCGTTTCAGATGTTGTTGCAGCATCATGGATTGTGCTTGTGGAAGTTGATGGCAAAACACTTGTTGTTTGAACTGTAGATGAGGTTGTTGGCAAAAGTGTAGTGCTTTGTTCAGTTGTTGTAATTGGCATTTCAGATATTGTCACGGCATCAAGGATTGTGCTTGTGGAAGTTGATGGCAAAACACTTGTTGTTTGAACCGTAGATGAGGTTTTTGGCAAAAGTGTAGTGCTTTGTTCAGTTGTTGTAATTGGCATTTCAGATATTGTCACGGCATCAAGGATTGTGCTTGTGGAAGTCGATGGCAAAACACTTGTTGTTTGAACTGTAGATGAGGTTGTTGGCAAAATTGTAGTGCTTTGTTCAGTTGTTGTAATTGGCATTTCAGACGTTGTTGCAGCATCATGGATTGTGCTTGTGGAAGTTGATGGCAAAACACTTGTTGTTTGAAACGTAGATGAGGTTGTCTGCAAAATTTTAGTGCTTTGTTCAGTTGTTGTAATTGGCATTTCAGATGTTGTCACGGCATCAAGGATTGTGCTTGTGGAAATTGATGGCAAAACACTTGTTGTTTGAAACGTAGATGAGGTTGTTTGCAAAAGTGTAGTGCTTTTTTCAGTTGTTGTAATTGGCATTTCAGATATTGTCACGGCATCATGGATTGTGCTTGTGGAAGTTGATGGCAAAACACTTGTTGTTTGAACCGTAAATGAGGTTGTTGGCAAAAGTGTAGTGCTTTGTTCAGTTGTTGTAATTGGCATTTCAGATATTGTCACGGCATCAAGGATTGTGCTTGTGGATGTTGATGGCAAAACACTTGTTGTTTGAACCGTAGATGAGGTTGTTGGCAAAAGTGTAGTGCTTTGTTCAGTTGTTGTAATTGGCATTTCAGATATTGTCACGGCATCAAGGATTGTGCTTGTGGAAGTTGATGGCAAAACACTTGCTGTTTGAACCGTAGATGAGGTTGTTGGCAAAAGTGTAGTGCTTTGTTCAGTTGTTGTAATTGGCATTTCAGACGTTGTTGCAGCATCATGGATTGTGCTTGTGGAAGTTGATGGCAAAACACTTGTTGTTTGAACCGTAAATGAGGTTGTTGGCAAAACTGTAGTGCTTTGTTCAGTTGTTGTGACTGGCATTTCAGATGTTGTTGCAGCATCTTGGCTTAGACTTGTAGAAGTTGGCAAAACAGATGTTGTTTGAACTGTAGATGAGGTTGTTGGCAAAAGCGTATTTCTTTTTTGAGTTGTTGTTATTGGCAATTCAGATGTTGTCACAGCATCAAGGATTGTGCTTGTGGATGTTGATAGCAAAACAGTTGTTTGAACCGTAGATGAGGTTGTTGGCAAAAGTGTAGTGCTTTGTTCAGTTCTTGTAATTGGCATTTCAGACGTTGTTGCAGCATCATGGCTTGTACTTGTGGAATTTGATGGCAAAACACTTGTTGTTTGAACCGTAGATGAGGTTGTTGGCAAAAGTGTAGTGCTTTGTTCAGTTCTTGTAATTGGCATTTCAGATGTTGTCACAGCATCAAGGATTGTGCTTTGTTCAGTTGATAGCAAAACACTTGTTGTTTGAACCGTAGATGAGGTTGTTGGCAAAAGTGTAGTGCTTTGTTCAGTTGTTGTAATTGGCATTTCAGATTTTGTTGCAGCATCATGGATTGTGCTTGTGGAAGTTGATGGCAAAACACTTGTTGTTTGAACTGTAGATGAGGTTGTTGGCAAAAGTGTATTGCTTTGTTCAGTTGTTGTAATTGGCATTTCAGATATTGTCACGGCATCAAGAATTGTGCTTGTGGAAGTTGATGGCAAAACACTTGTTGTTTGAACTGTAGATGAGGTTGTTGGCAAAATTGTAGTGCTTTGTTCAGTTGTTGTAATTGGCATTTCAGATATTGTCACGGCATCAAGGATTGTGCTTGTGGAAGTTGATGGCAAAACACTTGTTGTTTGAACCATAGATGAGGTTGTTGCCAAAAGGGTACTACTTTGTTCAGTTGTTGTGACTGGCATTTCAGATGTTGTTGCAGCATCTTGGCTTAGACTTGTAGAAGTTGGCAAAACAGATGTTGTTTGAACTGTAGATGAGGTTGTTGGCAAAAGCGTAGTGCTTTGTTCAGTTGTTGTAATTGGCATTTCAGATATTGTCACGTCATCAAGGATTGTGCTTGTGGAAGTTGATGGCAAAACACTTGTTGTTTGAACCGTAAATGAGGTTGTTGGCAAAAGTGTAGTGCTTTGTTCAGTTGTTGTAATTGGCATTTCAGATATTGTCACGGCATCAAGGATTGTGATTCTGGAATTTGATGGCAAAACACTTGTTGTTTGAACCGTAGATGAGGTTGTTGCCAAAAGGGTACTACTTTGTTCAGTTGTTGTGACTGGCATTTCAGATGTTGTTGCAGCATCTTGGCTTAGACTTGTAGAAGTTGGCAAAACAGATGTTGTTTGAACTGTAGATGAGGTTGTTGGCAAAAGCGTAGTTCTTTTTTGAGCTGTTGTTATTGGCAATTCAGATGTTGTCACAGCATCAAGGATTGTGCTTGTGGATGTTGATAGCAAAACAGTTGTTTGAACCGTAGATGAGGTTGTTGGCAAAAGTGTAGTGCTTTGTTCAGTTGTTGTAATTGGCATTTCAGATGTTGTCACAGCATCAAGGATTTTGCTTTGTTCAGTTGATAGCAAAACACTTGTTGTTTGAACTGTAGATGAGGTTGTTGGCAAAAGTGTAGTGCTTTGTTCAGTTGTTGTAATTGGCATTTCAGATATTGTCACAGCATCAAGGATTGTGCTTGTGGATGTTGATGGCAAAACACTTGTTGTTTGAAACGTAGATGAGGTTGTTGGCAAAAGTGTAGTGCTTTGTTCAGTTGTTGTAATTGGCATTTCAGATGTTGTCACAGCATCAAGGATTGTGCTTGTGGATGTTGATGGCAAAACACTTGTTGTTTGAAACGTAGATGAGGTTGTTGGCAAAAGCGTAGTTCTTTTTTGAGCTGTTGTTATTGGCAATTCAGATGTTGTCACAGCATCAAGGATTGTGCTTGTGGAAGTTGATGGCAAAACACTTGTTGTTTGAAACGTAGATGAGGTTGTTGGCAAAAGTGTAGTGCTTTGTTCAGTTGTTGTAATTGGCATTTCAGATGTTGTCACAGCATCAAGGATTGTGCTTGTGGATGTTGATGGCAAAACACTTGTTGTTTGAAACGTAGATGAGGTTGTTGGCAAAAGTGTAGTGCTTTGTTCAGTTGTTGTAATTGGCATTTCAGATGTTGTCACGGCATCAAGGATTGTGCTTGTGGAAGTTGATGGCAAAACACTTTTTGTTTGAAACGTAGATGAGGTTGTTGGCAAAAGTGTAGTGCTTTGTTCAGTTGTTGTAATTGGCATTTCAGATATTGTCACGTCATCAAGGATTGTGCTTGTGGAAGTTGATGGCAAAACACTTGTTGTTTGAACCGTAAATGAGGTTGTTGGCAAAAGTGTAGTGCTTTGTTCAGTTGTTGTAATTGGCGTTTCAGACGTTGTCGCAGCATCATGGATTGTGCTTGTGGAAGTTGATGGCAAAACACTTGTTGTTTGAACTGTAGATGAGGTTGTTGGCAAAAGTGTAGTGCTTTGTTCAGTTGTTGTAATTGGCATTTCAGATATTGTCACGGCATCAAGGATTGTGCTTGTGGAAGTTGATGGCAAAACACTTGTTGTTTGAACCGTAGATGAGGTTTTTGGCAAAAGTGTAGTGCTTTGTTCAGTTGTTGTAATTGGCATTTCAGATATTGTCACGGCATCAAGGATTGTGCTTGTGGAAGTCGATGGCAAAACACTTGTTGTTTGAACTGTAGATGAGGTTGTTGGCAAAATTGTAGTGCTTTGTTCAGTTGTTGTAATTGGCATTTCAGACGTTGTTGCAGCATCATGGATTGTGCTTGTGGAAGTTGATGGCAAAACACTTGTTGTTTGAAACGTAGATGAGGTTGTCTGCAAAATTTTAGTGCTTTGTTCAGTTGTTGTAATTGGCATTTCAGATGTTGTCACGGCATCAAGGATTGTGCTTGTGGAAATTGATGGCAAAACACTTGTTGTTTGAAACGTAGATGAGGTTGTTTGCAAAAGTGTAGTGCTTTTTTCAGTTGTTGTAATTGGCATTTCAGATATTGTCACGGCATCATGGATTGTGCTTGTGGAAGTTGATGGCAAAACACTTGTTGTTTGAACCGTAGATGAGGTTGTTGGCAAAAGTGTAGTGCTTTGTTCAGTTGTTGTAATTGGCATTTCAGTTGTTGTTGCAGCATCATGGATTGTGCTTGTGGAAGTTGATGGCAAAGCACTTGTTGTTTGAACCGTAGATGAGGTTGTTGGCAAAACTGTAGTGCTTTGTTCAGTTGTTGTAATTGGCATTTCAGACTTTGTTGCAGCATCATGGCTTGTGCTTGTGGATGTTGATAGCAAAACACTTGTTGTTTGAACCGTAGATGAGGTTGTTGCCAAAAGGGTACTACTTTGTTCAGTTGTTGTGACTGGCATTTCAGATGTTGTTGCAGCATCTTGGCTTAGATTTGTAGAAGTTGGCAAAACAGATGTTGTTTGAACTGTAGATGAGGTTGTTGGCAAAAGCGTAGTTCTTTTTTGAGTTGTTGTTATTGGCAATTCAGATGTTGTCACAGTGTCATGGATTGTGGTTGTAGAAGTTGATGGCAAAACACTTGTTGAATGAACCATAGATGAGGTTGTTGGTAAAAGTGTAGTGCTTTGTTCAGTTGTTGTATTTGGCATTTCAGACGTTGTTGCAGCATCATGGCTTGTGCTTGTGGAAGTTGATGGCAAAACACTTGTTGTTTGAACTGTAGATGAGGTTGTTGGCAAAAGTGTAGTGCTTTGTTCAGTTGTTGTAATTGGCGTTTCAGATGTTGTCGCAGCATCAAGGATTGTTCTTGTGGATGTTGATGTCAAAACACTTGTTGTTTGAACCGTAGATGAGGTTGTCGGCAAAATTGTAGTGCTTTGTTCAGTTGTTGTAATTGGCGTTTCAGATATTGTCACGGCATCAAGGATTGTGCTTGTGGAAGTTGATGGCAAAACACTTGTTGTTTGAACCGTAGATGAGGTTGTTGGCAAAATTGTAGTGCTTTGTTCAGTTGTTGTAATTGGCATTTCAGATGTTGTTGCAGCATCATGGATTGTGCTTGTGGATGTTGATGGCAAAACACTTGTTGTATGAACTGTAGATGAGGTTGTTGGCAAAAGTGTAGTACTTTGTTCAGTTGTTGTAATTGGTGTTTTAGACGTTGTTACAGCATCATGGCTTGTGCTTGTAGAAGTTGATGGCATAACACTTGTTGTTTGAACCATAGATGATGTTTGCAAAAGTGTAGTGCTAAGTTCAGTTGTTGTAATTGGCATTTCAGATGTTGTTGTAGTATCATTGATTGTGCGTGTGGAAGATGATGGCAAAACAGTTGTTGCCGTTTTAACTGTAGATGAGGTTTTTGGCAGAAGTGTAGTGCTTTGTTGAGTTGTTGTCATTGGCAATTCAGATGTTGAGGCGAGTTGTGGTGGTGTTGTTGGCTGTTCAGTTGTGGTATCTCCAAGTACTGTATCTATTATTTGTACATGCCCACAAATAAGATTATATTTAGCAAAGAATTAATATTTTCATATTTCTGTTCTTTTAAAATGGCTATGACATGTTCATGATTAATTATTACATTTTTCTTTCATCTTTTGACCTATAAAAAAATCAATATACTATTAAAAATTGTCTAAAAATGACCCCTTTTTATGTTTATTTTAAATAAACTATAAAAGTTGGATATTTCTTAGTAAGTTCATTTAGTATCCCTGTTGTTGTAACAGTAAATATGCTTACCAAGTTACAAGAACAGAATATTATACTCACAAGCAACAATGCTGGATCTGATGACATTTAAGAAGATAATGGATTCATCTTCAAGAATTTCTGCAATTGTCTCCACTAGGTCTTCTTCATTGGGACATGTTTTGTTTTCAAAAATTACCTGACTTAACACCTCTACAGAGCCAGGCCTAATGATTAAAGAGAAAAAAAAACAACATCATGATCAGAAAACAAAACTAATTTCTTTGCCCATCAACCATACCCAGTTTTACGTGCCACTTGAAAAAAAAAATTTAACCACTTTTATAATTCACTATAAATAAATTGTCATTGTATGTCCTTTGCTTTGTATTTTAATGTATACAGACACAGTTATTTGGAAATAGGCAAAAATAAACTTGTAACATGGGTGTATACTTACATTTTAAAAAAAGCACTTGTGCTTCTATAAAAAAAAAAAAAAAAAAAAAAAAAAAACATACTTTGGGAACAAAGTTTACTTCAAATTTAGTAATTTTTTAAGAAATTAAAATTTTGTGCCATTTCGAGCCATTTTGTGGCTCTTTAATGTGTCGTGACAGATCGATGTAGCGCCTCAATTCAAGCGGCACGTGAAACGATCATCTCTTCCTACTAGTTACAACATGAAATTAACATTTATGAACATCAGAAGGTATGTTGTTTAAACCGCAGAAAGACGTCAATACTGTCACATTTTGAGTTTGTTTTTGATGTCTGTGTTTGTAGGTTAATTTTCTAGTGTGTTTATTAGTTCAGTTCTCTTACTTTCCTGGCCTGTTTGGCACCATGGTCACTGATTGGTTTAGTTCTGTTCAGGTGTGTTTAGTTAATTAGCCCCTCTTGTTTGCTGTCTATTTAAGCCCTGTTTCTTTCATTTCTTTTCAGTTCTACGTCATGTAAAGTTGGTTGTTCTGTTCCTGATCTTGTTCCTGTTACTGAGATTCTGTTTTGTGAAGATTTGAGTTTCGTCTCTACTGTAACCAACGCTGACAAATACACACCATTTTTCAAGTTCAAGTCTAAAAACATTAATCTACTAAGTTTTCAAAATGTGAGAGACCACAAACATGACGATAAAACAAATAGATTTCACAGTTTTGTTCCTCTAGTGTGTGGAGTGCCACGATGTGACCAAGACAGCACACACTAACAGATTCCATTCACAAACAGCAAGAGTCCCAACTGTGAACATGGGAAATCTCGCAAAATCTCTCGTGGTCAAACATGACCTTTTCCAAGTAAGTTAATTATTTGGACCATTTCTTATAGTATAAATTTGTCAGTCTGTTTATAAGACATATTTTCAAATGTAACCACTCTACCTAGCCTCCTCTGACTTCCAGCTCCTAAGAATTATTTGTCTGCCAATCATTAAACTGGTCTGTACCCTTATGTGTTTGTATTTATGGCAAATAAATAAATAAAATGCCTAAATATCTAACGCCTGACTTAGGCCAGTGGAACGTGCTAGGGTGAAACGCTGAAGCAGGGCAAAATGCAGTCAGTGCAAGAGCTTCTGATTTAGACCAATTCAGCCTATAACCTGAAAACTTAGAGAAAACATAAATTATTCTAAGGAGACAAGTTATGGACCTACCAGGGTCAAAAACAAATAATAAAATGTCGTCTGCATGAAGCATAAGCTTATGTACTTCTCCTCCTGCTACAATACCAGGAAAATGGCAGCTAATGGTTCCAAAGCAAGACAGAACAGCAATGGGGAAAGTGGAGAGCCTTGTCGGGTTCCTCTACTGAGTGGAAAATACTCTGAAATTAATCCGCTGGTTTGTACTGCTGCTACTGGTTGTTTATACAATAATTTAATTAATCTTATAAACATGTTTCCAAACTCTATAATTTTAAAAAGGTACTTCCACTCCATCATGTCAAAAACCTTCAAAACAACTGTCAAAACAATTGGGGTCTGTTCCTCCCTTTACTGACTTACTACTCCCTTTTTTGTTTCAGCCCTCTTAATGTTATTTTCCAGCTACAAAAGTTCTTGTGCTTTAAGTTTTTTAGAATGTGCAGCAAATTGAATATGTCCCCTAATAACTGCCTTAAGAGCATCCCATGCCACTCCCACCGAGGATACTGATGAACAATTAGTTTTTATGTAAACATTCATTTCTGTTTTTAACATTTGTTGGAATACTGGGTTTTGTAAGAGAGATGTATTAAGACGCCATTTACACTATATTGCCAAAAGTTTTGGGACGTCTGCCTTCACATGCACATGAACTTTAATGACATCCCATTCTTAATCCGTAGGGTTAAATATGGAGTTGGCCCACCCTTTGCAGCTATAACAGCTTCAACTCTTCTGGGAAGGATTTCCACAAGGTTTAGGAGTGTGTTTATGGGAATTTTTGACCATTCTTCTAGAAGCGTATTTGTGAGGTCAGGCACTGATGTTGGACAAGAAGTTCTGGCTCGCAGTCTCCGCTCTAATTCATCCCAAAGGTGTTCTGTTGGGTTGAGGTCAAGACTCTGTGCAGGCCAGTCAAGGTCCTCCACACCAAACTCGCTCATCCATGTCTTTATGGACCTTGCTTTGTGTACTGGTGCACAGTCATGTTGGAACAGGAAGGGGCCATACCCAAACTGTTCCCACAATGTTGGGAGCATGAAATTGTCCAAAATGTCTTGGTATGCTGAAGCATTAAGTGTTCCTTTCACTGGAACTAAGGGGCCAAGCCCAACCCCTGAAAAACAACCCCCCACCATAATCCCCCCTCCACCAAACTTTACACTTGGCACAATGCAGTCAGGCAAGTACCGTTCTCCTGGCAACTGCCAAACCCAGACTCGTCCATCGGATTGCCAGACAGAGAAGCGTAATTCGTCACTCCAGAGAACACGTCTCCACTGCTTTAGAGTCCAGTGGCGGCGTGCTTTACACCACTGCATCTTTGCATTGCACTTGGTGATGTAAGGCTTAGATGCAGCTGCTCGGCCATTGAAACCCATTCCATGAAGCTCTCTACTCACTGTTCTTGAGCTGATCTGAAGGCCACACGAAGTTTGGAGGTCTGTAGCTATTGACTCTGCAGAAAGCTGGCGAATTTTGCGAACTGTGCGCCTCAGCATGCACTGACCCCGCTCTGTGTTTTTATGTGGCTGTTGTGAGTTGCTGTTGTTCCCAATTGCTTCCATTTTGTTATAATACCACTAACAGTTGACCATGGAATATTTAGGAAATTTCACGAATGGACTTATTGCACAGGTGGCAACCTATCACGGTACCACGCTTGAATTCACTGAGGTCCTGAGAGCGACCCATTCTTTCACAAATGTATGTAGTAGCAGTCTGCATGCCTAGGTGCTTTTATACACCTGTGGCCATAGAAGTGATTGGAACTGAATCTGAATTCAATGATTTGGAGGGGTGTCCCAATACTTTTGGCAATATAGTGTATATGATTTTTTCCTCTCTATATAGGGCTTCAACTCTAAACATACCCAGGCATGGTCCAAAATTAAGATTTTGCATGTAATAACAGAAAATGTCAATTCTAGAAAAAAAAAAAAAAAGTATGTGCATTCGAAAAAAAGGGTATAATCCCTTCCATGTGGATTTAGGAGTCTCCAAATGTCTATGAGGCCGTGTGTTATATATTTTTGAGCTGCTATGATCTAGGAGTGGATCCATTAACAAATTAAAATCTCCACCCAATACAATCTCACAGCAGTTCGCAACTTCACTTCCGAATCTATAAAAAAAATTCTGATTCTGAATAGATTTTTTCCCTGTATTTCAGCCCAGACCATAATAACTCTTCCGAACTTATCTTTCATTTGTTTAACACATCTAGATTTTAAATGCTTTTTTATTAATATTATAACTCCCCTCCTGTTACTTGACCCTTCACTGCAAAACACATATCCACCAAATGCCCTGCCAAGTTTTTCAGCTTCCTGCATAGTAAGATGTGGGTGTCTCTTGGAGAAATATTATATTCAATTTATTACGCTTAAGAGAAGACATCACCTTCTTCCTTTTTACAGGGTGCCCCAACCTATTCACATTCCACGTGGAGAAAGATAGTTTATGTCAACAAGTGACATTCTTGAGATGTACAATCATGTGTAGCCAAGTCCACATTCTTTAAACCATATTCAAGCAGTAGTAGGACCATAAACCCCTAAACAACCCCCAAAAAAACAAAACAAAATGTGCTTCAACTTGAACAATGCACACCAAAGTTTTATCTAAAGTCCATCCCACAGAAGTTCAATGGTCCATGACTCGTTCAAGAGGTGTTCTGTGACACTTCTGCTACTCCAATAATTATGACCGATGAAATTCAGTAATCTCCCCTCAATTCTTAAATGTAACCAATAACCATACAAGTATCACTGACATGTATTCTGTATGTAATAAAATACACAGTTATAAACAAACCAGAGGCGGGGCATCAGAAAGAAGGATATCAGTGTTGACTCCATTTTTTTCAATGAAGGCCATAGCCTGTCGTGGGCAAGAAAAAGTCTTGCGGCCATCCTTAGTTTCGATTCGTAGTTTTGTAGGATAAAGCAGTGTGAAGCTCACCTTCTTCGTGTGAAGCATTTTCTTGCATTCCTTGAATCTGTCTCGCTTCTGCCTTTAATCCTCGCCGCCCGTAACACAAAGTCCCTTTCGGCAGACCGTAAGAATCTTGCCAAAATCAGCCGGGGTCTGTCTGTCGAGTTGAGGTGCTGACCGAGAGATCTATGTGCACGCTCAAGTACGAACAAGTGCTAACATAAGTGCCTTTTTATGTTGTTTCGTTCCACATGACAATCTACCGCATGTGTGAATGATTGTCCTTGGGGTCCAACTTAATGGATGTGCAAAGGTGTCAAAATAGAGCGCAAGACCACAAGTGCACATGAAGTGTGGTATTTGGAACAGGTTCATTGAAAAATATAATATGAACTGTTGCTGATTTTTCTCATTTTATTGTCAGTATTTAGTGTTGGACAGGATGAAGAAAAGAAGAAAAGATTGCCACATACTGTATAAGATGCCTTTTAAGCATTAGTTATATTATTTAAGGCTACTTAAGATATTGATATAGAAACTGTTACTGTCACATTTCATTTATAATGTTTATTATGTACCCCCTATAAAATTTAATACAGAATATAACCTGTATTATATATCAGTATTACAATATATCAGTTGTGTTGCACACAACTTTGTCATGCCTGCTTGGACTAAAGGAATGAAAAATAGCTAATCGCAGTGCAATGCGTAACTGTGGCACAGTGTAGATGCATCTTGGGAGTTCCAAGGTATGTTATTCCTCGATATTAACCGTTAATAGCAACAGTGTAAAACAGACCGCTCATTTGGGTATCTGAAGCTAGCACTTCTTTTATGTCTCTCATATCACACCACAGACTCGCTCTCTCATTTCATACAAAAACCACCTCACATCTCTGTTATAGTTATCGATTGTATTGAAAATAAAATGTTCTATAAAGTCTTCAGTATTAATAGTACGGTAATATTGTTGTAGTGTTCAGTTTTTTGTCCCAACAATAGTTTTGTACACTGTTTATAAGATAATAAACAGGTAAGATTTTAAAAGTTTATTCTCATATCAATATTTCATGTATATGCCCCGTAATTATTTATGTAGTGAAAAGCCATGTAATAATTGGTATGACTGTACCTTATCCTTTATGTTCAAATTGTTTGAACTTTTTGCTAGGAATTGTTTTTGTAGTTGTAATGTGATGTTTACCTTATTAATTACTTTTAAATTCAATATGTATGGTATGAATGCAGTGCAGTAAATTAATTGCTTCTCTTACCAAAAATGGATGATAATGGATCTCCGGAAAGTTAAAGGGTATTTGAGTTTGAATCCTCGATTAAGCTGCAAAAAATAATGAGCAGTAAAACACAATGCATGCACACATACACACACATTCACATTATGAGAATAAAGCAACATGTTCAGTATTACTTTAATCAAATAGTGTATTTTATTTTTTTTAAATGCCCCATTTTAAAATTTAATGTAAAGAAGTAATGAATTACCTCTGTTGTTATGTTTCTTTCCAGTAATGTATATTTAGATGATTTTCTGTCATAATAATCTTGTAGAAAATCCAGCCTCAACTTGAATTTTAGGTAAAGGTATCCCTCATTCTCCGTGGGGGGATCAAGAGATCCTAGGGTGGTTGTGGATGTTGCCACTTGAGTTGTGGTGAATTTTTCTGTTGTATCCACTGATTCACTCATATTTGTTGATTGCATGGTCATCCAGGCAGGGGAATTTGATGTTGTTGGCAAAAGTGTAGAACTTTGTTCAGATGTTGTAATTAGCATTTTAGATGTTGTTGCAGCATCAAGGATTGTGCTTCTGGAGGTTGATGGCAAAACACTTGTTCTTTGAACCATAAATGAGGTTGTTGGCAAAAGTGTAGTGCTTTGAGTTGTTGTAAATGGCATTTCAGATGTGGTGACTGAAATAGGTATTGTAGATGTTGTTGCCACAACAGCCATAGTTTGAGCTGTCGATGTGGTTGTTGTTGGTAAAACGGTAGTGCTTTGTTCAGTTGTTGTAATTGGCATTTCATACGTTGTTACAGCATCAAGGATTGTGCTTGCAGAAGTTGGCAAAACAGATGTTGTTTGAACCATAGATGAGGATTTTGCCAAAAGCGTAGTGCTTTGTTCAGTTGTTGTAATTGGCATTTCAGACATTGTTGCAGCATCATGGCTTGTGCTTGCAGAAGTTGGCAAAACAGATGTTGTTTGAACTGTAGATGAGGCTGTTGGCAAAAGCGTAGTTCTTTTTTGAGTTGTTGCTGTTGGCATTTCAGATGTTGTCACAGCATCAAGGATTGTGCTTGTGGATGTTGATAGCAAAACACTTGTTGTCTGAACCGTAGATGAGGTTGTTGGCAAAAGTGTAGTGCTTTGTTCAGTTGTTGTTATTGGCAATTCAGATGTTGTCACAGCATCAAGGATTGTTCTTGTGGAAGTTGATGGCAAAATACTTGTTGTTTGAACCGTAGATGAGGTTGTTGGCAAAAGTGTAGTGCTTTGTTCAGTTGTTGTAATTGGCATTTCAGATGTTGCCACAGCATCAAGGATTGTGCTTGTGGATGTTGATGGCAAAACACTTGTTGTTTGAACCATAGATGAGGTTGTTGCCAAAAGGGTACTACTTTGTTCAGTTGTTGTAATTGGCATTTCAGACGTTGTTGCAGCATCATGGCTTGTGCTTGTGGAAGTTGATGGCAAAACACTTGTTGTTTGAACCGTAGATGAGGTTGTTGCCAAAAGGGTACTACTTTGTTCAGTTGTTGTGACTGGCATTTCAGATGTTGTTGCAGCATCTTGGCTTAGACTTGTAGAAGTTGGCAAAACAGATGTTGTTTGAACTGTAGATGAGGTTGTTGGCAAAAGCGTAGTTCTTTTTTGAGTTGTTGTCATTGGCAATTCAGATGTTGTCACAGTGTCAAGGATTGTGGTTGTAGAAGTTGATGGCAAAACACTTGTTGTTTGAACCGTAGATGAGGTTGTTGGCAAAAGTGTAGTGCTTTGTTCAGTTGTTGTAATTGGCATTTCAGACATTGTTGCAGCATCATGGCTTGTGCTTGTGGAAGTTGATGGCAAAACACTTGTTGTTTGAACCGTAGATGAGGTTGTTGGCAAAAGTGTAGTGCTTTGTTCAGTTGTTGTAACTGGCATTTCAGACGTTGTTGCAGTATCAAGGATTGTGCTTGTAGAAGTTGATGGCAAAACACTTGTTGTTTGAACCATAGATGAGGTTGTTGGCAAAAGTGTAGTGCTTTGTTCAGTTGTTGTAATTGGCATTTCAGACGTTGTTGCAGCATCATGGATTGTGCTTGTGGAAGTTGATGGCAAAGCACTTGTTGTTTGAACCGTAGATGAGGTTGTTGGCAAAAGTGTAGTGCTTTGTTCAGTTGTTGTAATTGGCATTTCAGATGTTGTCACAGCATCAAGGATTGTGCTTGTGGATGTTGATAGCAAAACACTTGTTGTTTGAACCTTAGATGAGGTTGTTGGCAAAAGTGTAGTGCTTTCTTCAGTTATTGTAATTGGCATTTCAGACGTTGTTGCAGCATCATGGATTGTGCTTGTGGAAGTTGATGGCAAAGCACTTGTTGTTTGAACCGTAGATGAGGTTGTTGGCAAAAGTGTAGTGCTTTGTTCAGTTGTTGTAATTGGCATTTCAGATATTGTCATGGCATCAAGGATTGTGCTTGTGGAAGTTGATGGTAAAACACTTGTTGTTTGAACCGTAGATGAGGTTGTTGGCAAAAGTGTAGTGCTTTGTTCAGTTGTTGTAATTGGCATTTCAGATATTGTCACGGCATCAAGGATTGTGCTTGTGGATGTTGATGGCAAAACACTTGTTGTTTGAACCGTAGATGAGGTTGCTGGCAAAAGTGTAGTGCTTTGTTCAGTTGTTGTAATTGGCATTTCAGATGTTGTCACAGCATCAAGGATTGTGCTTGTGGATGTTGATGGCAAAACACTTGTTGTTTGAACCATATATGAGGTTGTTGCCAAAAGGGTACTACTTTGTTCAGTTGTTGTGACTGGCATTTCAGATGTTGTTGCAGCATCTTGGCTTAGACTTGTAGAAGTTGGCAAAACAGATGTTGTTTGAACTGTAGATGAGGTTGTTGGCAAAAGCGTAGTTCTTTTTTGAGTTGTTGTTATTGGCAATTCATATGTTGTCACAGTGTCATGGATTGTGGTTGTAGAAGTTGATGGCAAAACACTTGTTGTTTGAACCGTAGATGAGGTTGTTGGCAAAAGTGTAGTGCTTTGTTCAGTTGTTGTAATTGGCATTTCAGATGTTGTTGCAGCATCATGGCTTGTGCTTGTGGAAGTTGATAGCAAAACACTTGTTGTTTGAACCATAGATGAGATTGTTGTCAAAATTTTAGTGCTTTGTTCGGTTGTTGTAATTGGCATTTCAGACGTTGTTGCAGCATCATGGATTGTGCTTGTGGAAGTTGATGGCAAAGCACTTGTTGTTTGAACCGTAGATGAGGTTGTTGGCAAAAGTGTAGTGCTTTGTTCAGTTGTTGTAATTGGCATTTCAGACTTTGTTGCAGCATCATGGCTTGTGCTTGTGGATGTTGATAGCAAAACACTTGTTGTTTGAACCGTAGATGAGGTTGTTGCCAAAAGGGTACTACTTTGTTCAGTTGTTGTGACTGGCATTTCAGATGTTGTTGCAGCATCTTGGCTTAGATTTGTAGAAGTTGGCAAAACAGATGTTGTTTGAACTGTAGATGAGGTTGTTGGCAAAAGCGTAGTTCTTTTTTGAGTTGTTGTTATTGGCAATTCAGATGTTGTCACAGTGTCATGGATTGTGGTTGTAGAAGTTGATGGCAAAACACTTGTTGAGTGAACCATAGATGAGGTTGTTGGCAAAAGTGTAGTGCTTTGTTCAGTTGTTGTAATTGGCATTTCAGATGTTGTTGCAGCATCATGGCTTGTGCTTGTGGAAGTTGATGGCAAAACACTTGTTGTTTGAACTGTAGATGAGGTTGTTGGCAAAATTGTAGTGCTTTGTTCAGTTGTTGTAATTGGCATTTCAGATATTGTCACGGCATCAAGGATTGTGCTTGTGGATGTTGATGGCAAAACACTTGTTGTTTGAACCGTAGATGAGGTTGTTGGCAAAAGTGTAGTGCTTTGTTCAGTTGTTGTAATTGGCATTTCAGACGTTGTTGCAGCATCATGGATTGTGCTTGTGGAAGTTGATGGCAAAGCACTTGTTGTTTGAACCATAGATGAGGTTGTTGGCAAAAGTGTAGTGCTTTGTTCAGTTGTTGTAATTGGCATTTCAGACGTTGTTGCAGCATCAAGGATTGTGCTTGTGGAAGTTGATGGCAAAACACTTGTTGTTTGAACCGTAGATGAGGTTGTTGGCAAAAGTGTAGTGCTTTGTTCAGTTGTTGTAATTGGCATTTCAGACGTTGTTGCAGTATCAAGGATTGTGCTTGTAGAAGTTGATGGCAAAACACTTGTTGTATGAACCATAGATGAGGTTGTTGGCAAAAGTGTAGTGCTTTGTTCAGTTGTTTTAATTGGCATTTCAGACGTTGTTGCAGCATCATGGATTGTGCTTGTGGAAGTTGATGGCAAAGCACTTGTTGTTTGAACCATAGATGAGGTTGTTGGCAAAAGTGTAGTGCTTTGTTCAGTTGTTGTAATTGGCATTTCAGATATTGTCACGACATCAAGGATTGTGCTTGTGGAAGTTGATGGCAAAACACTTGTTGTTTGAACCGTAGATGACGTTGTTGGCAAAAGTGTAGTGCTTTGTTCAGTTGTTGTAATTGGCATTTCAGACGTTGTTGCAGCATCATGGATTGTGCTTGTGGATGTTGATGGCAAAGCACTTGTTGTTTGAACCGTAGATGAGGTTGTTGGCAAAAGTGTAGTGCTTTGTTCAGTTGTTGTAATTGGCATTTCAGATATTGTCATGGCATCAAGGATTGTGCTTGTGGAAGTTGATGGCAAAACACTTGTTGTTTGAACCGTAGATGAGGTTGTCGGCAAAAGTGTAGTGCTTTCTTCAGTTGTTGTAATTGGCATTTCAGATATTGTCACGGCATCAAGGATTGTGCTTGTGGATGTTGATGGCAAAACACTTGTTGTTTGAACCGTAGATGAGGTTGTTGGCAAAAGTGTAGTGCTTTGTTCAGTTGTTGTAATTGGCATTTCAGAATTTGTTGCAGCATCATGGCTTGTGCTTGTGGATGTTGATAGCAAAACACTTGTTGTTTGAACCGTAGATGAGGTTGTTGCCAAAAGGGTACTACTTTGTTCAGTTGTTGTGACTGGCATTTCAAATGTTGTTGCAGCATCTTGGCTTAGATTTGTAGAAGTTGGCAAAACAGATGTTGTTTGAACTGTAGATGAGGTTGTTGGCAAAAGCGTAGTTCTTTTTTGAGTTGTTGTTATTGGCAATTCAGATGTTGTCACAGTGTCATGGATTGTGGTTGTAGAAGTTGATGGCAAAACACTTGTTGTATGAACCATAGATGAGGTTGTTGGCAAAAGTGTAGTGCTTTGTTCAGTTGTTGTAATTGGCATTTCAGACGTCGTTGCAGCATCATGGCTTGTGCTTGTGGAAGTTGATGGCAAAACACTTGTTGTTTGAACAGTAGATGAGGTTGTTGGCAAAAGTGTAGTGCTTTGTTCAGTTGTTGTAATTGGCATTTCAGATGTTGTCACGCATTCAAGGATTGTGCTTGTGGAAGTTGATGGCAAAGCACTTGTTGTATGAACCGTAGATGAGGTTGTTGGCAAAAGTGTAGTGCTTTGTTCAGTTGTTGTAATTGGCATTTCAGACTTTGTTGCAGCATCATGGCTTGTCCTTGTGGATGTTGATAGCAAAACACTTGTTGTTTGAACCGTAGATGAGGTTGTTGGCAAAAGTGTAGTGCTTTGTTCAGTTGTTGTAATTGGCATTTTAGATGTTGTCACAGCATCAAGGATTGTGCTTTTGGATGTTGATGGCAAAACACTTGTTGTTTGAACCGTAGATGAGGTTGTTGGCAAAAGTGTAGTGCTTTGTTCAGTTGTTGTAATTGGCATTTCAGACGTCGTTGCAGCATCATGGCTTGTGCTTGTGGAAGTTGATGGCAAAACACTTGTTGTTTGAACCGTAGATGAGGTTGTTGGCAAAAGTGTAGTGCTTTGTTCAGTTGTTGTAATTGGCATTTCAGACGTTGTTGCAGCATCAAGGATTGTGCTTGTAGAAGTTGATGGCAAAACACTTGTTGTATGAACCATAGATGAGGTTGTTGGCAAAAGTGTAGTGCTTTGTTCAGTTGTTGTAATTGGCATTTCAGATGTTGTCACAGCATCAAGGATTGTGCTTGTGGATGTTGATGGCAAAGCACTTGTTGTTTGAACCGTAGATGAGGTTGTTGGCAAAAGTGTAGTGCTTTGTTCAGTTGTTGTAATTGGCATTTCAGACGTTGTTGCAGCATCATGGATTGTGCTTGTGGATGTTGATGGCAAAGCACTTGTTGTTTGAACCGTAGATGAGGTTGTTGGCAAAAGTGTAGTGCTTTGTTCAGTTGTTGTAATTGGCATTTCAGATATTGTCATGGCATCAAGGATTGTGCTTGTGGAAGTTGATGGCAAAACACTTGTTGTTTGAACCGTAGATGAGGTTGTCGGCAAAAGTGTAGTGCTTTGTTCAGTTGTTGTAATTGGCATTTCAGATATTGTCACGGCACCAAGGATTGTGCTTGTGGATGTTGATGGCAAAACACTTGTTGTTTGAACCGTAGATGAGGTTGTTGGCAAAAGTGTAGTGCTTTGTTCAGTTGTTGTAATTGGCATTTCAGACGTTGTTGCAGCATCATGGATTGTGCTTGTGGAAGTTGATGGCAAAGCACTTGTTGTTTGAACCGTAGATGAGGTTGTTGGCAAAAGTGTAGTGCTTTGTTCAGTTGTTGTAATTGGCATTTCAGACGTTGTTGCAGCATCATGGATTGTGCTTGTGGAAGTTGATGGCAAAGCACTTGTTGTTTGAACCGTAGATGAGGTTGTTGGCAAAAGTGTAGTGCTTTGTTCAGTTGTTGTAATTGGCATTTCAGATATTGTCATGGCATCAAGGATTGTGCTTGTGAGAGTTGATGGCAAAACACTTGTTGTTTGAACCGTAGATGAGGTTGTTGGCAAAAATGTAGTGCTTTGTTCAGTTGTTGTAATTGGCATTTCAGACGTTGTTGCAGCATCATGGCTTGTGCTTGTGGAAGTTGATGGCAAAACACTTGTTGTTTGAACCGTAGATGAGGTTGTTGGCAAAAGTGTAGTGCTTTGTTCAGTTGTTGTAATTGGCATTTCAGACGTTGTTGCAGTATCAAGGATTGTGCTTGTAGAAGTTGATGGCAAAACACTTGTTGTATGAACCATAGATGAGGTTGTTGGCAAAAGTGTAGTGCTTTGTTCAGTTGTTGTAATTGGCATTTCAGATGTTGTCACAGCATCAAGGATTGTGCTTGTGGATGTTGATAGCAAAACACTTGTTGTTTGAACCTTAGATGAGGTTGTTGGCAAAAGTGTAGTGCTTTCTTCAGTTATTGTAATTGGCATTTCAGACGTTGTTGCAGCATCATGGATTGTGCTTGTGGAAGTTGATGGCAAAACACTTGTTGTTTGAACCGTAGATGAGGTTGTTGGCAAAAGTGTAGTGCTTTGTTCAGTTGTTGTAATTGGCGTTTCAGATATTGTCACGGCATCAAGGATTGTGCTTGTGGATGTTGATGGCAAAACACTTGTTGTTTGAACCGTAGATGAGGTTGTTAGCAAAAGTGTAGTGCTTTGTTCAGTTGTTGTAATTGGCATTTCAGATGTTGTCACAGCATCAAGGATTGTGCTTGTGGATGTTGATGGCAAAACACTTGTTGTTTGAACCATATATGAGGTTGTTGCCAAAAGGGTACTACTTTGTTCAGTTGTTGTGACTGGCATTTCAGATGTTGTTGCAGCATCTTGGCTTAGACTTGTAGAAGTTGGCAAAACAGATGTTGTTTGAACTGTAGATGAGGTTGTTGGCAAAAGCGTAGTTCTTTTTTGAGTTGTTGTTATTGGCAATTCAGATGTTGTCACAGTGTCATGGATTGTGGTTGTAGAAGTTGATGGCAAAACACTTGTTGTTTGAACCATAGATGAGATTGTTGTCAAAATTTTAGTGCTTTGTTCGGTTGTTGTAATTGGCATTTCAGACGTTGTTGCAGCATCATGGATTGTGCTTGTTGAAGTTGATGGCACAGCACTTGTTGTTTGAACCGTAGATGAGGTTGTTGGCAAAACTGTAGCGCTTTGTTCAGTTGTTGTAATTGGCATTTCAGATGTTGTCACAGCATTAAGGATTGTGCTTGTGGAAGTTGATGGCAAAACACTTGTTGTTTGAACCGTAAATGAGGTTGTTGGCAAAAGTGTAGTGTTTTGTTCAGTTGTTGTAATTGGCATTTCAGACTTTGTTGCAGCATCATGGCTTGTGCTTGTGGATGTTGATAGCAAAACACTTGTTGTTTGAAACGTAAATGAGGTTGTTGGCAAAAGTGTAGTGCTTTGTTCAGTTGTTGTAATTGGCATTTCAGACGTTGTTGCAGCATCATGGATTGTGCTTGTGGATGTTGATAGCAAAACACTTGTTGTTTGAACCGTAGATGAGGTTGTTGGCAAAAGTGTAGTGCTTTGTTCAGTTGTTGTAATTGGCATTTCAGACGTTGTTGCAGCATCAAGGATTGTGCTTGTGGAAGTTGATGGCAAAACACTTGTTGTTTGAACCGTAGATGAGGTTGTTGGCAAAAGTGTAGTGCTTTGTTCAGTTGTTGTAATTGGCATTTCAGACGTTGTTGCAGTATCAAGGATTGTGCTTGTAGAAGTTGATGGCAAAACACTTGTTGTATGAACCATAGATGAGGTTGTTGGCAAAAGTGTAGTGCTTTGTTCAGTTGTTTTAATTGGCATTTCAGACGTTGTTGCAGCATCATGGATTGTGCTTGTGGAAGTTGATGGCAAAGCACTTGTTGTTTGAACCATATATGAGGTTGTTGGCAAAAGTGTAGTGCTTTGTTCAGTTGTTGTAATTGGCATTTCAGATATTGTCACGACATCAAGGATTGTGCTTGTGGAAGTTGATGGCAAAACACTTGTTGTTTGAACCGTAGATGACGTTGTTGGCAAAAGTGTAGTGCTTTGTTCAGTTGTTGTAATTGGCATTTCAGACGTTGTTGCAGCATCATGGATTGTGCTTGTGGATGTTGATGGCAAAGCACTTGTTGTTTGAACCGTAGATGAGGTTGTTGGCAAAAGTGTAGTGCTTTGTTCAGTTGTTGTAATTGGCATTTCAGATATTGTCACGGCATCAAGGATTGTGCTTGTGGATGTTGATGGCAAAACACTTGTTGTTTGAACCGTAGATGAGGTTGTTGGCAAAAGTGTAGTGCTTTGTTCAGTTGTTGTAATTGGCATTTCAGAATTTGTTGCAGCATCATGGCTTGTGCTTGTGGATGTTGATAGCAAAACACTTGTTGTTTGAACCGTAGATGAGGTTGTTGCCAAAAGGGTACTACTTTGTTCAGTTGTTGTGACTGGCATTTCAAATGTTGTTGCAGCATCTTGGCTTAGATTTGTAGAAGTTGGCAAAACAGATGTTGTTTGAACTGTAGATGAGGTTGTTGGCAAAAGCGTAGTTCTTTTTTGAGTTGTTGTTATTGGCAATTCAGATGTTGTCACAGTGTCATGGATTGTGGTTGTAGAAGTTGATGGCAAAACACTTGTTGTATGAACCATAGATGAGGTTGTTGGCAAAAGTGTAGTGCTTTGTTCAGTTGTTGTAATTGGCATTTCAGACGTTGTTGCAGCATCATGGCTTGTGCTTGTGGAAGTTGATGGCAAAACACTTGTTGTTTGAACAGTAGATGAGGTTGTTGGCAAAAGTGTAGTGCTTTGTTCAGTTGTTGTAATTGGCATTTCAGATGTTGTCACGCATTCAAGGATTGTGCTTGTGGAAGTTGATGGCAAAGCACTTGTTGTATGAACCGTAGATGAGGTTGTTGGCAAAAGTGTAGTGCTTTGTTCAGTTGTTGTAATTGGCATTTCAGACTTTGTTGCAGCATCATGGCTTGTCCTTGTGGATGTTGATAGCAAAACACTTGTTGTTTGAACCGTAGATGAGGTTGTTGGCAAAAGTGTAGTGCTTTGTTCAGTTGTTGTAATTGGCATTTTAGATGTTGTCACAGCATCAAGGATTGTGCTTTTGGATGTTGATGGCAAAACACTTGTTGTTTGAACCGTAGATGAGGTTGTTGGCAAAAGTGTAGTGCTTTGTTCAGTTGTTGTAATTGGCATTTCAGACGTCGTTGCAGCATCATGGCTTGTGCTTGTGGAAGTTGATGGCAAAACACTTGTTGTTTGAACCGTAGATGAGGTTGTTGGCAAAAGTGTAGTGCTTTGTTCAGTTGTTGTAATTGGCATTTCAGACGTTGTTGCAGCATCAAGGATTGTGCTTGTAGAAGTTGATGGCAAAACACTTGTTGTATGAACCATAGATGAGGTTGTTGGCAAAAGTGTAGTGCTTTGTTCAGTTGTTGTAATTGGCATTTCAGATGTTGTCACAGCATCAAGGATTGTGCTTGTGGATGTTGATGGCAAAGCACTTGTTGTTTGAACCGTAGATGAGGTTGTTGGCAAAAGTGTAGTGCTTTGTTCAGTTGTTGTAATTGGCATTTCAGACGTTGTTGCAGCATCATGGATTGTGCTTGTGGATGTTGATGGCAAAGCACTTGTTGTTTGAACCGTAGATGAGGTTGTTGGCAAAAGTGTAGTGCTTTGTTCAGTTGTTGTAATTGGCATTTCAGATATTGTCATGGCATCAAGGATTGTGCTTGTGGAAGTTGATGGCAAAACACTTGTTGTTTGAACCGTAGATGAGGTTGTCGGCAAAAGTGTAGTGCTTTGTTCAGTTGTTGTAATTGGCATTTCAGATATTGTCACGGCATCAAGGATTGTGCTTGTGGATGTTGATGGCAAAACACTTGTTGTTTGAACCGTAGATGAGGTTGTTGGCAAAAGTGTAGTGCTTTGTTCAGTTGTTGTAATTGGCATTTCAGACGTTGTTGCAGCATCATGGATTGTGCTTGTGGAAGTTGATGGCAAAGCACTTGTTGTTTGCACCGTAGATGAGGTTGTTGGCAAAAGTGTAGTGCTTTGTTCAGTTGTTGTAATTGGCATTTCAGACGTTGTTGCAGCATCATGGATTGTGCTTGTGGAAGTTGATGGCAAAGCACTTGTTGTTTGAACCGTAGATGAGGTTGTTGGCAAAAGTGTAGTGCTTTGTTCAGTTGTTGTAATTGGCATTTCAGATATTGTCATGGCATCAAGGATTGTGCTTGTGGAAGTTGATGGCAAAACACTTGTTGTTTGAACCGTAGATGAGGTTGTTGGCAAAAATGTAGTGCTTTGTTCAGTTGTTGTAATTGGCATTTCAGACGTTGTTGCAGCATCATGGCTTGTGCTTGTGGAAGTTGATGGCAAAACACTTGTTGTTTGAACCGTAGATGAGGTTGTTGGCAAAAGTGTAGTGCTTTGTTCAGTTGTTGTAATTGGCATTTCAGACGTTGTTGCAGCATCAAGGATTGTGCTTGTGGAAGTTGATGGCAAAACACTTGTTGTTTGAACCGTAGATGAGGTTGTTGGCAAAAGTGTAGTGCTTTGTTCAGTTGTTGTAATTGGCATTTCAGACGTTGTTGCAGTATCAAGGATTGTGCTTGTAGAAGTTGATGGCAAAACACTTGTTGTATGAACCATAGATGAGGTTGTTGGCAAAAGTGTAGTGCTTTGTTCAGTTGTTTTAATTGGCATTTCAGACGTTGTTGCAGCATCATGGATTGTGCTTGTGGAAGTTGATGGCAAAGCACTTGTTGTTTGAACCATAGATGAGGTTGTTGGCAAAAGTGTAGTGCTTTGTTCAGTTGTTGTAATTGGCATTTCAGATATTGTCACGACATCAAGGATTGTGCTTGTGGAAGTTGATGGCAAAACACTTGTTGTTTGAACCGTAGATGACGTTGTTGGCAAAAGTGTAGTGCTTTGTTCAGTTGTTGTAATTGGCATTTCAGACGTTGTTGCAGCATCATGGATTGTGCTTGTGGATGTTGATGGCAAAGCACTTGTTGTTTGAACCGTAGATGAGGTTGTTGGCAAAAGTGTAGTGCTTTGTTCAGTTGTTGTAATTGGCATTTCAGATATTGTCATGGCATCAAGGATTGTGCTTGTGGAAGTTGATGGCAAAACACTTGTTGTTTGAACCGTAGATGAGGTTGTCGGCAAAAGTGTAGTGCTTTGTTCAGTTGTTGTAATTGGCATTTCAGATATTGTCACGGCATCAAGGATTGTGCTTGTGGATGTTGATGGCAAAACACTTGTTGTTTGAACCGTAGATGAGGTTGTTGGCAAAAGTGTAGTGCTTTGTTCAGTTGTTGTAATTGGCATTTCAGAATTTGTTGCAGCATCATGGCTTGTGCTTGTGGATGTTGATAGCAAAACACTTGTTGTTTGAACCGTAGATGAGGTTGTTGCCAAAAGGGTACTACTTTGTTCAGTTGTTGTGACTGGCATTTCAAATGTTGTTGCAGCATCTTGGCTTAGATTTGTAGAAGTTGGCAAAACAGATGTTGTTTGAACTGTAGATGAGGTTGTTGGCAAAAGCGTAGTTCTTTTTTGAGTTGTTGTTATTGGCAATTCAGATGTTGTCACAGTGTCATGGATTGTGGTTGTAGAAGTTGATGGCAAAACACTTGTTGTATGAACCATAGATGAGGTTGTTGGCAAAAGTGTAGTGCTTTGTTCAGTTGTTGTAATTGGCATTTCAGATGTTGTTGCAGCATCATGGCTTGTGCTTGTGGAAGTTGATGGCAAAACACTTGTTGTTTGAACAGTAGATGAGGTTGTTGGCAAAAGTGTAGTGCTTTGTTCAGTTGTTGTAATTGGCATTTCAGATGTTGTCACGCATTCAAGGATTGTGCTTGTGGAAGTTGATGGCAAAGCACTTGTTGTATGAACCGTAGATGAGGTTGTTGGCAAAAGTGTAGTGCTTTGTTCAGTTGTTGTAATTGGCATTTCAGACTTTGTTGCAGCATCATGGCTTGTCCTTGTGGATGTTGATAGCAAAACACTTGTTGTTTGAACCGTAGATGAGGTTGTTGGCAAAAGTGTAGTGCTTTGTTCAGTTGTTGTAATTGGCATTTTAGATGTTGTCACAGCATCAAGGATTGTGCTTTTGGATGTTGATGGCAAAACACTTGTTGTTTGAACCGTAGATGAGGTTGTTGGCAAAAGTGTAGTGCTTTGTTCAGTTGTTGTAATTGGCATTTCAGACGTCGTTGCAGCATCATGGCTTGTGCTTGTGGAAGTTGATGGCAAAACACTTGTTGTTTGAACCGTAGATGAGGTTGTTGGCAAAAGTGTAGTGCTTTGTTCAGTTGTTGTAATTGGCATTTCAGACGTTGTTGCAGCATCAAGGATTGTGCTTGTAGAAGTTGATGGCAAAACACTTGTTGTATGAACCATAGATGAGGTTGTTGGCAAAAGTGTAGTGCTTTGTTCAGTTGTTGTAATTGGCATTTCAGATGTTGTCACAGCATCAAGGATTGTGCTTGTGGATGTTGATGGCAAAGCACTTGTTGTTTGAACCGTAGATGAGGTTGTTGGCAAAAGTGTAGTGCTTTGTTCAGTTGTTGTAATTGGCATTTCAGACGTTGTTGCAGCATCATGGATTGTGCTTGTGGAAGTTGATGGCAAAGCACTTGTTGTTTGAACCGTAGATGAGGTTGTTGGCAAAAGTGTAGTGCTTTGTTCAGTTGTTGTAATTGGCATTTCAGATATTGTCATGGCATCAAGGATTGTGCTTGTGGAAGTTGATGGCAAAACACTTGTTGTTTGAACCGTAGATGAGGTTGTTGGCAAAAATGTAGTGCTTTGTTCAGTTGTTGTAATTGGCATTTCAGACGTTGTTGCAGCATCATGGCTTGTGCTTGTGGAAGTTGATGGCAAAACACTTGTTGTTTGAACCGTAGATGAGGTTGTTGGCAAAAGTGTAGTGCTTTGTTCAGTTGTTGTAATTGGCATTTCAGACGTTGTTGCAGTATCAAGGATTGTGCTTGTAGAAGTTGATGGCAAAACACTTGTTGTATGAACCATAGATGAGGTTGTTGGCAAAAGTGTAGTGCTTTGTTCAGTTGTTGTAATTGGCATTTCAGATGTTGTCACAGCATCAAGGATTGTGCTTGTGGATGTTGATAGCAAAACACTTGTTGTTTGAACCTTAGATGAGGTTGTTGGCAAAAGTGTAGTGCTTTCTTCAGTTATTGTAATTGGCATTTCAGACGTTGTTGCAGCATCATGGATTGTGCTTGTGGAAGTTGATGGCAAAACACTTGTTGTTTGAACCGTAGATGAGGTTGTTGGCAAAAGTGTAGTGCTTTGTTCAGTTGTTGTAATTGGCATTTCAGATATTGTCACGGCATCAAGGATTGTGCTTGTGGATGTTGATGGCAAAACACTTGTTGTTTGAACCGTAGATGAGGTTGTTAGCAAAAGTGTAGTGCTTTGTTCAGTTGTTGTAATTGGCATTTCAGATGTTGTCACAGCATCAAGGATTGTGCTTGTGGATGTTGATGGCAAAACACTTGTTGTTTGAACCATATATGAGGTTGTTGCCAAAAGGGTACTACTTTGTTCAGTTGTTGTGACTGGCATTTCAGATGTTGTTGCAGCATCTTGGCTTAGACTTGTAGAAGTTGGCAAAACAGATGTTGTTTGAACTGTAGATGAGGTTGTTGGCAAAAGCGTAGTTCCTTTTTGAGTTGTTGTTATTGGCAATTCAGATGTTGTCACAGTGTCATGGATTGTGGTTGTAGAAGTTGATGGCAAAACACTTGTTGTATGAACCATAGATGAGGTTGTTGGCAAAAGTGTAGTGCTTTGTTCAGTTGTTGTAATTGGCATTTCAGATGTTGTCACAGCATCAAGGATTGTGCTTGTGGATGTTGATAGCAAAACACTTGTTGTTTGAACCATAGATGAGATTGTTGTCAAAATTTTAGTGCTTTGTTCGGTTGTTGTAATTGGCATTTCAGACGTTGTTGCAGCATCATGGATTGTGCTTGTTGAAGTTGATGGCACAGCACTTGTTGTTTGAACCGTAGATGAGGTTGTTGGCAAAACTGTAGCGCTTTGTTCAGTTGTTGTAATTGGCATTTCAGATGTTGTCACAGCATTAAGGATTGTGCTTGTGGAAGTTGATGGCAAAACACTTGTTGTTTGAACCGTAAATGAGGTTGTTGGCAAAAGTGTAGTGTTTTGTTCAGTTGTTGTAATTGGCATTTCAGACTTTGTTGCAGCATCATGGCTTGTGCTTGTGGATGTTGATAGCAAAACACTTGTTGTTTGAAACGTAGATGAGGTTGTTGGCAAAAGTGTAGTGCTTTGTTCAGTTGTTGTAATTGGCATTTCAGACGTTGTTGCAGCATCATGGATTGTGCTTGTGGATGTTGATAGCAAAACACTTGTTGTTTGAACCGTAGATGAGGTTGTTGGCAAAAGTGTAGTGCTTTGTTCAGTTGTTGTAATTGGCATTTCAGACGTTGTTGCAGCATCATGGATTGTGCTTCTGGAAGTTGATGGCAAAGCACTTGTTGTTTGAACCGTAGATGAGGTTTTTGGCAAAACTGTAGTGCTTTGTTCAGTTGTTGTAATTGGCATTTCAGACTTTGTTGCAGCATCATGGCTTGTGCTTGTGGATGTTGATAGCAAAACACTTGTTGTTTGAACCGTAGATGAGGTTGTTGCCAAAAGGGTACTACTTTGTTCAGTTGTTGTGACTGGCATTTCAGATGATGTTGCAGCATCTTGGCTTAGATTTGTAGAAGTTGGCAAAACAGATGTTGTTTGAACTGTAGATGAGGTTGTTGGCAAAAGCGTAGTTCTTTTTTGAGTTGTTGTTATTGGCAATTCAGATGTTGTCACAGTGCCATGGATTGTGGTTGTAGAAGTTGATGGCAAAATACTTGTTGAATGAACCATAGATGAGGTTGTTGGCAAAAGTGTAGTGCTTTTTTCAGTTGTTGTAATTGGCATTTCAGACGTTGTTGCAGCATCATGGCTTGTGCTTGTGGAAGTTGATGGCAAAACACTTGTTGTTTGAACCGTAGATGAGGTTGTTGGCAAAAGTGTAGTGCTTTGTTCAGTTGTTGTAATTGGCATTTCAGACGTTGTTGCAGCATCATGGATTGTGCTTGTGGATGTTGATAGCAAAACACTTGTTGTTTGAACCGTAGATGAGGTTGTTGGCAAAAGTGTAGTGCTTTGTTCAGTTGTTGTAATTGGCATTTCAGATGTTGTCACAGCATCAAGGATTGTGCTTGTGGATGTTGATGGCAAAACACTTGTTGTTTGAACCGTAAATGAGGTTGTTGGCAAAAGTGTAGTGCTTTGTTCAGTTGTTGTAATTGGCATTTCAGACTTTGTTGCAGCATCATGGCTTGTGCTTGTGGATGTTGATGGCAAAACACTTGTTGTTTGAACCGTAGATGAGGTTGTTGGCAAAAGTGTAGTGCTTTGTTCAGTTGTTGTAATTGGCATTTCAGACTTTGTTGCAGCATCAAGGATTGTGCTTGTGGAAGTTGATGGCAAAACACTTGTTGTTTGAACCGTAGATGAGGTTGTTGGCAAAACTGTAGTGCTTTGTTCAGTTGTTGTAATTGGCATTTCAGATGTTGTCACAGCATTAAGGATTGTGCTTGTGGAAGTTGATGGCAAAACACTTGTTGTTTGAACCGTAAATGAGGTTGTTGGCAAAAGTGTAGTGCTTTGTTCAGTTGTTGCAGTTGGCATTTCAGATGTTGTCACAGCATCAAGGATTGTGCTTGTGGATGTTGATGGCAAAACACTTGTTGTTTGAACCATATATGAGGTTGTTGCCAAAAGGGTACTACTTTGTTCAGTTGTTGTGACTGGCATTTCAGATGTTGTTGCAGCATCTTGGCTTAGACTTGTAGAAGTTGGCAAAACAGATGTTGTTTGAACTGTAGATGAGGTTGTTGGCAAAAGCGTAGTTCTTTTTTGAGTTGTTGTTATTGGCAATTCAGATGTTGTCACAGTGTCATGGATTGTGGTTGTAGAAGTTGATGGCAAAACACTTGTTGTTTGAACCATAGATGAGATTGTTGTCAAAATTTTAGTGCTTTGTTCGGTTGTTGTAATTGGCATTTCAGACGTTGTTGCAGCATCATGGATTGTGCTTGTTGAAGTTGATGGCACAGCACTTGTTGTTTGAACCGTAGATGAGGTTGTTGGCAAAACTGTAGCGCTTTGTTCAGTTGTTGTAATTGGCATTTCAGATGTTGTCACAGCATTAAGGATTGTGCTTGTGGAAGTTGATGGCAAAACACTTGTTGTTTGAACCGTAAATGAGGTTGTTGGCAAAAGTGTAGTGTTTTGTTCAGTTGTTGTAATTGGCATTTCAGACTTTGTTGCAGCATCATGGCTTGTGCTTGTGGATGTTGATAGCAAAACACTTGTTGTTTGAAACGTAGATGAGGTTGTTGGCAAAAGTGTAGTGCTTTGTTCAGTTGTTGTAATTGGCATTTCAGACGTTGTTGCAGCATCATGGATTGTGCTTGTGGATGTTGATAGCAAAACACTTGTTGTTTGAACCGTAGATGAGGTTGTTGGCAAAAGTGTAGTGCTTTGTTCAGTTGTTGTAATTGGCATTTCAGACGTTGTTGCAGCATCATGGATTGTGCTTGTGGAAGTTGATGGCAAAGCACTTGTTGTTTGAACCGTAGATGAGGTTGTTGGCAAAAGTGTAGTGCTTTGTTCAGTTGTTGCAGTTGGCATTTCAGATGTTGTCACAGCATCAAGGATTGTGCTTGTGGATGTTGATGGCAAAACACTTGTTGTTTGAACCATATATGAGGTTGTTGCCAAAAGGGTACTACTTTGTTCAGTTGTTGTGACTGGCATTTCAGATGTTGTTGCAGCATCTTGGCTTAGACTTGTAGAAGTTGGCAAAACAGATGTTGTTTGAACTGTGGATGAGGTTGTTGGCAAAAGCGTAGTTCTTTTTTGAGTTGTTGTTATTGGCAATTCAGATGTTGTCACAATGTCATGGATTGTGGTTGTAGAAGTTGATGGCAAAACACTTGTTGTTTGAACCATAGATGAGATTGTTGTCAAAATTTTAGTGCTTTGTTCGGTTGTTGTAATTGGCATTTCAGACGTTGTTGCAGCATCATGGCTTGTGCTTGTGGAAGTTGATGGCAAAACACTTGTTGTTTGAACTGTAGATGAGGTTGTCGGCAAAAGTGTAGTGCTTTGTTCAGTTGTTGTAATTGGCATTTCAGATATTGTCACGGCATCAAGGATTGTGCTTGTGGATGTTGATGGCAAAACACTTGTTGTTTGAACCGTAGATGAGGTTGTTGGCAAAAGTGTAGTGCTTTGTTCAGTTGTTGTAATTGGCATTTCAGATATTGTCACGGCATCAAGGATTGTGCTTGTGGAAGTTGATGGCAAAACACTTGTTGTTTGAACCGTAGATGAGGTTGTTGGCAAAACTGTAGTGCTTTGTTCAGTTGTTGTAATTGGCATTTCAGATGTTGTCTCAGCATTAAGGATTGTGCTTGTGGAAGTTGATGGCAAAACACTTGTTGTTTGAACCGTAAATGAGGTTGTTGGCAAAAGTGTAGTGCTTTGTTCAGTTGTTGTAATTGGCATTTCAGACTTTGTTGCAGCATCATGGCTTGTGCTTGTGGATGTTGATGGCAAAACACTTGTTGTTTGAACCGTAGATGAGGTTGTTGGCAAAAGTGTAGTGCTTTGTTCAGTTGTTGTAATTGGCATTTCAGATGTTGTCACAGCATCAAGGATTGTGCTTGTGGATGTTGATGGCAAAACACTTGTTGTTTGAACCATAGATGAGATTGTTGTCAAAATTTTAGTGCTTTGTTCGGTTGTTGTAATTGGCATTTCAGACGTTGTTGCAGCATCATGGATTGTGCTTGTGGAAGTTGATGGCATAGCACTTGTTGTTTGAACCGTAGATGAGGTTGTTGGCAAAAGTGTAGTGCTTTGTTCAGTTGTTGTAATTGGCATTTCAGACGTTGTTGCAGCATCAAGGATTGTGCTTGTGGATGTTGATAGCAAAACACTTGTTGTTTGAACCGTAGATGAGGTTGTTGGCAAAAGTGTAGTGCTTTGTTCAGTTGTTGTAATTGGCATTTCAGTTGTTGTTGCAGCATCATGGATTGTGCTTGTGGAAGTTGATGGCAAAGCACTTGTTGTTTGAACCGTAGATGAGGTTGTTGGCAAAACTGTAGTGCTTTGTTCAGTTGTTGTAATTGGCATTTCAGACTTTGTTGCAGCATCATGGCTTGTGCTTGTGGATGTTGATAGCAAAACACTTGTTGTTTGAACCGTAGATGAGGTTGTTGCCAAAAGGGTACTACTTTGTTCAGTTGTTGTGACTGGCATTTCAGATGTTGTTGCAGCATCTTGGCTTAGATTTGTAGAAGTTGGCAAAACAGATGTTGTTTGAACTGTAGATGAGGTTGTTGGCAAAAGCGTAGTTCTTTTTTGAGTTGTTGTTATTGGCAATTCAGATGTTGTCACAGTGTCATGGATTGTGGTTGTAGAAGTTGATGGCAAAACACTTGTTGAATGAACCATAGATGAGGTTGTTGGTAAAAGTGTAGTGCTTTGTTCAGTTGTTGTATTTGGCATTTCAGACGTTGTTGCAGCATCATGGCTTGTGCTTGTGGAAGTTGATGGCAAAACACTTGTTGTTTGAACTGTAGATGAGGTTGTTGGCAAAAGTGTAGTGCTTTGTTCAGTTGTTGTAATTGGCGTTTCAGATGTTGTCGCAGCATCAAGGATTGTTCTTGTGGATGTTGATGTCAAAACACTTGTTGTTTGAACCGTAGATGAGGTTGTCGGCAAAATTGTAGTGCTTTGTTCAGTTGTTGTAATTGGCGTTTCAGATATTGTCACGGCATCAAGGATTGTGCTTGTGGAAGTTGATGGCAAAACACTTGTTGTTTGAACCGTAGATGAGGTTGTTGGCAAAATTGTAGTGCTTTGTTCAGTTGTTGTAATTGGCATTTCAGATGTTGTTGCAGCATCATGGATTGTGCTTGTGGATGTTGATGGCAAAACACTTGTTGTATGAACTGTAGATGAGGTTGTTGGCAAAAGTGTAGTACTTTGTTCAGTTGTTGTAATTGGTGTTTTAGACGTTGTTACAGCATCATGGCTTGTGCTTGTAGAAGTTGATGGCATAACACTTGTTGTTTGAACCATAGATGATGTTTGCAAAAGTGTAGTGCTAAGTTCAGTTGTTGTAATTGGCATTTCAGATGTTGTTGTAGTATCATTGATTGTGCGTGTGGAAGATGATGGCAAAACAGTTGTTGCCGTTTTAACTGTAGATGAGGTTTTTGGCAGAAGTGTAGTGCTTTGTTGAGTTGTTGTCATTGGCAATTCAGATGTTGAGGCGAGTTGTGGTGGTGTTGTTGGCTGTTCAGTTGTGGTATCTCCAAGTACTGTATCTATTATTTGTACATGCCCACAAATAAGATTATATTTAGCAAAGAATTAATATTTTCATATTTCTGTTCTTTTAAAATGGCTATGACATGTTCATGATTAATTATTACATTTTTCTTTCATCTTTTGACCTATAAAAAAATCAATATACTATTAAAAATTGTCTAAAAATGACCCCTTTTTATGTTTATTTTAAATAAACTATAAAAGTTGGATATTTCTTAGTAAGTTCATTTAGTATCCCTGTTGTTGTAACAGTAAATATGCTTACCAAGTTACAAGAACAGAATATTATACTCACAAGCAACAATGCTGGATCTGATGACATTTAAGAAGATAATGGATTCATCTTCAAGAATTTCTGCAATTGTCTCCACTAGGTCTTCTTCATTGGGACATGTTTTGTTTTCAAAAATTACCTGACTTAACACCTCTACAGAGCCAGGCCTAATGATTAAAGAGAAAAAAAAACAACATCATGATCAGAAAACAAAACTAATTTCTTTGCCCATCAACCATACCCAGTTTTACGTGCCACTTGAAAAAAAAAATTTAACCACTTTTATAATTCACTATAAAAAAATTGTCATTGTATGTCCTTTGCTTTGTATTTTAATGTATACAGACACAGTTATTTGGAAATAGGCAAAAATAAACTTGTAACATGGGTGTATACTTACATTTTAAAAAAAGCACTTGTGCTTCTATAAAAAAAAAAAAAAAAAAAAAAAAAAAACATACTTTGGGAACAAAGTTTACTTCAAATTTAGTAATTTTTTAAGAAATTAAAATTTTGTGCCATTTCGAGCCATTTTGTGGCTCTTTAATGTGTCGTGACAGATCGATGTAGCGCCTCAATTCAAGCGGCACGTGAAACGATCATCTCTTCCTACTAGTTACAACATGAAATTAACATTTATGAACATCAGAAGGTATGTTGTTTAAACCGCAGAAAGACGTCAATACTGTCACATTTTGAGTTTGTTTTTGATGTCTGTGTTTGTAGGTTAATTTTCTAGTGTGTTTATTAGTTCAGTTCTCTTACTTTCCTGGCCTGTTTGGCACCATGGTCACTGATTGGTTTAGTTCTGTTCAGGTGTGTTTAGTTAATTAGCCCCTCTTGTTTGCTGTCTATTTAAGCCCTGTTTCTTTCATTTCTTTTCAGTTCTACGTCATGTAAAGTTGGTTGTTCTGTTCCTGATCTTGTTCCTGTTACTGAGATTCTGTTTTGTGAAGATTTGAGTTTCGTCTCTACTGTAACCAACGCT
This sequence comes from Coreius guichenoti, assembly GCA_039654105.1. Classification (NCBI taxonomy): domain Eukaryota; kingdom Metazoa; phylum Chordata; class Actinopteri; order Cypriniformes; family Gobionidae; genus Coreius; species Coreius guichenoti. The sequence goes on along the minus strand of CM077170.1, from coordinate 37,668,797 downwards.
GACAAATACACACCATTTTTCAAGTTCAAGTCTAAAAACATTAATCTACTAAGTTTTCAAAATGTGAGAGACCACAAACATGACGATAAAACAAATAGATTTCACAGTTTTGTTCCTCTAGTGTGTGGAGTGCCACGATGTGACCAAGACAGCACACACTAACAGATTCCATTCACAAACAGCAAGAGTCCCAACTGTGAACATGGGAAATCTCGCAAAATCTCTCGTGGTCAAACATGACCTTTTCCAAGTAAGTTAATTATTTGGACCATTTCTTATAGTATAAATTTGTCAGTCTGTTTATAAGACATATTTTCAAATGTAACCACTCTACCTAGCCTCCTCTGACTTCCAGCTCCTAAGAATTATTTGTCTGCCAATCATTAAACTGGTCTGTACCCTTATGTGTTTGTATTTATGGCAAATAAATAAATAAAATGCCTAAATATCTAACGCCTGACTTAGGCCAGTGGAACGTGCTAGGGTGAAACGCTGAAGCAGGGCAAAATGCAGTCAGTGCAAGAGCTTCTGATTTAGACCAATTCAGCCTATAACCTGAAAACTTAGAGAAAACATAAATTATTCTAAGGAGACAAGTTATGGACCTACCAGGGTCAAAAACAAATAATAAAATGTCGTCTGCATGAAGCATAAGCTTATGTACTTCTCCTCCTGCTACAATACCAGGAAAATGGCAGCTAATGGTTCCAAAGCAAGACAGAACAGCAATGGGGAAAGTGGAGAGCCTTGTCGGGTTCCTCTACTGAGTGGAAAATACTCTGAAATTAATCCGCTGGTTTGTACTGCTGCTACTGGTTGTTTATACAATAATTTAATTAATCTTATAAACATGTTTCCAAACTCTATAATTTTAAAAAGGTACTTCCACTCCATCATGTCAAAAACCTTCAAAACAACTGTCAAAACAATTGGGGTCTGTTCCTCCCTTTACTGACTTACTACTCCCTTTTTTGTTTCAGCCCTCTTAATGTTATTTTCCAGCTACAAAAGTTCTTGTGCTTTAAGTTTTTTAGAATGTGCAGCAAATTGAATATGTCCCCTAATAACTGCCTTAAGAGCATCCCATGCCACTCCCACCGAGGATACTGATGAACAATTAGTTTTTATGTAAACATTCATTTCTGTTTTTAACATTTGTTGGAATACTGGGTTTTGTAAGAGAGATGTATTAAGACGCCATTTACACTATATTGCCAAAAGTTTTGGGACGTCTGCCTTCACATGCACATGAACTTTAATGACATCCCATTCTTAATCCGTAGGGTTAAATATGGAGTTGGCCCACCCTTTGCAGCTATAACAGCTTCAACTCTTCTGGGAAGGATTTCCACAAGGTTTAGGAGTGTGTTTATGGGAATTTTTGACCATTCTTCTAGAAGCGTATTTGTGAGGTCAGGCACTGATGTTGGACAAGAAGTTCTGGCTCGCAGTCTCCGCTCTAATTCATCCCAAAGGTGTTCTGTTGGGTTGAGGTCAAGACTCTGTGCAGGCCAGTCAAGGTCCTCCACACCAAACTCGCTCATCCATGTCTTTATGGACCTTGCTTTGTGTACTGGTGCACAGTCATGTTGGAACAGGAAGGGGCCATACCCAAACTGTTCCCACAATGTTGGGAGCATGAAATTGTCCAAAATGTCTTGGTATGCTGAAGCATTAAGTGTTCCTTTCACTGGAACTAAGGGGCCAAGCCCAACCCCTGAAAAACAACCCCCCACCATAATCCCCCCTCCACCAAACTTTACACTTGGCACAATGCAGTCAGGCAAGTACCGTTCTCCTGGCAACTGCCAAACCCAGACTCGTCCATCGGATTGCCAGACAGAGAAGCGTAATTCGTCACTCCAGAGAACACGTCTCCACTGCTTTAGAGTCCAGTGGCGGCGTGCTTTACACCACTGCATCTTTGCATTGCACTTGGTGATGTAAGGCTTAGATGCAGCTGCTCGGCCATTGAAACCCATTCCATGAAGCTCTCTACTCACTGTTCTTGAGCTGATCTGAAGGCCACACGAAGTTTGGAGGTCTGTAGCTATTGACTCTGCAGAAAGCTGGCGAATTTTGCGAACTGTGCGCCTCAGCATGCACTGACCCCGCTCTGTGTTTTTATGTGGCTGTTGTGAGTTGCTGTTGTTCCCAATTGCTTCCATTTTGTTATAATACCACTAACAGTTGACCATGGAATATTTAGGAAATTTCACGAATGGACTTATTGCACAGGTGGCAACCTATCACGGTACCACGCTTGAATTCACTGAGGTCCTGAGAGCGACCCATTCTTTCACAAATGTATGTAGTAGCAGTCTGCATGCCTAGGTGCTTTTATACACCTGTGGCCATAGAAGTGATTGGAACTGAATCTGAATTCAATGATTTGGAGGGGTGTCCCAATACTTTTGGCAATATAGTGTATATGATTTTTTCCTCTCTATATAGGGCTTCAACTCTAAACATACCCAGGCATGGTCCAAAATTAAGATTTTGCATGTAATAACAGAAAATGTCAATTCTAGAAAAAAAAAAAAAAAGTATGTGCATTCGAAAAAAAGGGTATAATCCCTTCCATGTGGATTTAGGAGTCTCCAAATGTCTATGAGGCCGTGTGTTATATATTTTTGAGCTGCTATGATCTAGGAGTGGATCCATTAACAAATTAAAATCTCCACCCAATACAATCTCACAGCAGTTCGCAACTTCACTTCCGAATCTATAAAAAAAATTCTGATTCTGAATAGATTTTTTCCCTGTATTTCAGCCCAGACCATAATAACTCTTCCGAACTTATCTTTCATTTGTTTAACACATCTAGATTTTAAATGCTTTTTTATTAATATTATAACTCCCCTCCTGTTACTTGACCCTTCACTGCAAAACACATATCCACCAAATGCCCTGCCAAGTTTTTCAGCTTCCTGCATAGTAAGATGTGGGTGTCTCTTGGAGAAATATTATATTCAATTTATTACGCTTAAGAGAAGACATCACCTTCTTCCTTTTTACAGGGTGCCCCAACCTATTCACATTCCACGTGGAGAAAGATAGTTTATGTCAACAAGTGACATTCTTGAGATGTACAATCATGTGTAGCCAAGTCCACATTCTTTAAACCATATTCAAGCAGTAGTAGGACCATAAACCCCTAAACAACCCCCAAAAAAACAAAACAAAATGTGCTTCAACTTGAACAATGCACACCAAAGTTTTATCTAAAGTCCATCCCACAGAAGTTCAATGGTCCATGACTCGTTCAAGAGGTGTTCTGTGACACTTCTGCTACTCCAATAATTATGACCGATGAAATTCAGTAATCTCCCCTCAATTCTTAAATGTAACCAATAACCATACAAGTATCACTGACATGTATTCTGTATGTAATAAAATACACAGTTATAAACAAACCAGAGGCGGGGCATCAGAAAGAAGGATATCAGTGTTGACTCCATTTTTTTCAATGAAGGCCATAGCCTGTCGTGGGCAAGAAAAAGTCTTGCGGCCATCCTTAGTTTCGATTCGTAGTTTTGTAGGATAAAGCAGTGTGAAGCTCACCTTCTTCGTGTGAAGCATTTTCTTGCATTCCTTGAATCTGTCTCGCTTCTGCCTTTAATCCTCGCCGCCCGTAACACAAAGTCCCTTTCGGCAGACCGTAAGAATCTTGCCAAAATCAGCCGGGGTCTGTCTGTCGAGTTGAGGTGCTGACCGAGAGATCTATGTGCACGCTCAAGTACGAACAAGTGCTAACATAAGTGCCTTTTTATGTTGTTTCGTTCCACATGACAATCTACCGCATGTGTGAATGATTGTCCTTGGGGTCCAACTTAATGGATGTGCAAAGGTGTCAAAATAGAGCGCAAGACCACAAGTGCACATGAAGTGTGGTATTTGGAACAGGTTCATTGAAAAATATAATATGAACTGTTGCTGATTTTTCTCATTTTATTGTCAGTATTTAGTGTTGGACAGGATGAAGAAAAGAAGAAAAGATTGCCACATACTGTATAAGATGCCTTTTAAGCATTAGTTATATTATTTAAGGCTACTTAAGATATTGATATAGAAACTGTTACTGTCACATTTCATTTATAATGTTTATTATGTACCCCCTATAAAATTTAATACAGAATATAACCTGTATTATATATCAGTATTACAATATATCAGTTGTGTTGCACACAACTTTGTCATGCCTGCTTGGACTAAAGGAATGAAAAATAGCTAATCGCAGTGCAATGCGTAACTGTGGCACAGTGTAGATGCATCTTGGGAGTTCCAAGGTATGTTATTCCTCGATATTAACCGTTAATAGCAACAGTGTAAAACAGACCGCTCATTTGGGTATCTGAAGCTAGCACTTCTTTTATGTCTCTCATATCACACCACAGACTCGCTCTCTCATTTCATACAAAAACCACCTCACATCTCTGTTATAGTTATCGATTGTATTGAAAATAAAATGTTCTATAAAGTCTTCAGTATTAATAGTACGGTAATATTGTTGTAGTGTTCAGTTTTTTGTCCCAACAATAGTTTTGTACACTGTTTATAAGATAATAAACAGGTAAGATTTTAAAAGTTTATTCTCATATCAATATTTCATGTATATGCCCCGTAATTATTTATGTAGTGAAAAGCCATGTAATAATTGGTATGACTGTACCTTATCCTTTATGTTCAAATTGTTTGAACTTTTTGCTAGGAATTGTTTTTGTAGTTGTAATGTGATGTTTACCTTATTAATTACTTTTAAATTCAATATGTATGGTATGAATGCAGTGCAGTAAATTAATTGCTTCTCTTACCAAAAATGGATGATAATGGATCTCCGGAAAGTTAAAGGGTATTTGAGTTTGAATCCTCGATTAAGCTGCAAAAAATAATGAGCAGTAAAACACAATGCATGCACACATACACACACATTCACATTATGAGAATAAAGCAACATGTTCAGTATTACTTTAATCAAATAGTGTATTTTATTTTTTTTAAATGCCCCATTTTAAAATTTAATGTAAAGAAGTAATGAATTACCTCTGTTGTTATGTTTCTTTCCAGTAATGTATATTTAGATGATTTTCTGTCATAATAATCTTGTAGAAAATCCAGCCTCAACTTGAATTTTAGGTAAAGGTATCCCTCATTCTCCGTGGGGGGATCAAGAGATCCTAGGGTGGTTGTGGATGTTGCCACTTGAGTTGTGGTGTATTTTTCTGTTGTATCCACTGATTCACTCATATTTGTTGATTGCATGGTCATCCAGGCAGGGGAATTTGATGTTGTTGGCAAAAGTGTAGAACTTTGTTCAGATGTTGTAATTAGCATTTTAGATGTTGTTACAGCATCAAGGATTGTGCTTCTGGAAGTTGATGGCAAAACACTTGTTCTTTGAACCATAAATGAGGTTGTTGGCAAAAGTGTAGTGCTTTGAGTTGTTGTAAATGGCATTTCAGATGTGGTGACTGAAATAGGTATTGTAGATGTTGTTGCCACAACAGCCATAGTTTGAGCTGTCGATGTGGTTGTTGTTGGTAAAACGGTAGTGCTTTGTTCAGTTGTTGTAATTGGCATTTCATACGTTGTTACAGCATCAAGGATTGTGCTTGCAGAAGTTGGCAAAACAGATGTTGTTTGAACCATAGATGAGGATTTTGCCAAAAGCGTAGTGCTTTGTTCAGTTGTTCCAATTGGCATTTCAGACTTTGTTGCAGCATCATGGCTTGTGCTTGCAGAAGTTGGCAAAACAGATGTTGTTTGAACTGTAGATGAGGCTGTTGGCAAAAGTGTAGTGCTTTGTTCAGTTGTTGTAATTGGCATTTCAGATGTTGTCACAGTATCAAGGATTGTTCTTGTGGAAGTTGATGGCAAAACACTTGTTGTTTGAACCGTAGATGAGGTTGTTGGCAAAAGTGTAGTGCTTTGTTCAGTTGTTTTAATTGGCATTTCAGACGTTGTTGCAGCATCATGGCTTGTGCTTGTTGAAATTGATGGCAAAACACTTGTTGTTTGAACCGTAGATGAGGTTGTTGGCAAAAGTGTAGTGCTTTGTTCAGTTGTTGTAATTGGCATTTCAGACGTTGTCACAGCATCAAGGATTGTGCTTGTGGATGTTGATAGCAAAACACTTGTTGTTTGAACCGTAGATGAGGTTGTTGGCAAAAGTGTAGTGCTTTGTTCAGTTGTTGTAATTGGCATTTCAGACGTTGTTGCAGCATCATGGCTTGTGCTTGTGGAAGTTGATGGCAAAACACTTGTTGTTTGAACCGTAGTTGAGGTTGTTGTCAAAATTTTAGTGCTTTGTTCGGTTGTTGTAATTGGCATTTCAGATGTTGTTGCAGCATCATGGATTGTGCTTGTGGAAGTTGATGGCAAAACACTTGTTATTTGAACCGTAGATGAGGTTGTTGGCAAAAGTGTAGTGCTTTGTTCAGTTGTTGTAATTTGCATTTCAGACGTTGTTGCAGCATCATGGCTTGTGCTTGTGGAAGTTGATGGCAAAACACTTGTTGTTTGAACCGTAGATGAGGTTGTTGGCAAAAGTGTAGAGCTTTGTTCAGTTGTTTTAATTGGCATTTCAGACGTTGTTGCAGCATCATGGCTTGTGCTTGTTGAAATTGATGGCAAAACACTTGTTGTTTGAACCGTAGATGAGGTTGTTGGCAAAAGTGTAGTGCTTTGTTCAGTTGTTGTAATTGGCATTTCAGACGTTGTCACAGCATCAAGGATTGTGCTTGTGGATGTTGATAGCAAAACACTTGTTGTTTGAACCGTAGATGAGGTTGTTGGCAAAAGTGTAGTGCTTTGTTCAGTTGTTGTAATTGGCATTTCAGACGTTGTTGCAGCATCATGGCTTGTGCTTGTGGAAGTTGATGGCAAAACACTTGTTGTTTGAACCGTAGTTGAGGTTGTTGTCAAAATTTTAGTGCTTTGTTCGGTTGTTGTAATTGGCATTTCAGATGTTGTTGCAGCATCATGGATTGTGCTTGTGGAAGTTGATGGCAAAACACTTGTTATTTGAACCGTAGATGAGGTTGTTGGCAAAAGTGTAGTGCTTTGTTCAGTTGTTGTAATTTGCATTTCAGACGTTGTTGCAGCATCATGGCTTGTGCTTGTGGAAGTTGATGGCAAAACACTTGTTGTTTGAACCGTAGATGAGGTTGCTGGCAAAAGTGTAGTGCTTTGTTCAGTTGTTGTAATCGGCATTTCAGATGTTGTCACAGCATCAAAGATTGTGCTTGTGGATGTTGACAGCAAAACACTTGTTGTTTGAACCGTAGATGAGGTTGTTGGCAAAACTGTAGTGCTTTGTTCAGTTGTTGTAATTGGCATTTCAGACGTTGTTGCAGCATCATAGATTGTGCTTGTGGAAGTTGATGGCAAAACACTTGTTGTTTGAACCGTAAATGAGGTTGTTGGCAACACTGTAGCGCTTTGTTCAGTTGTTGTAATTGGCATTTCAGATGTTGTCACAGCATCAAGGATTGTGCTTGTGGATGTTGATAGCAAAACACTTGTTGTTTGAACCGTAGATGAGGTTGTTGGCAAAAGTGTAGTGCTTTGCTCAGTTGTTGTAATTGGCATTTCAGACGTTGTTGCAGCATCATGGCTTGTGCTTGTGGAAGTTGATGGCAAAACACTTGTTGTTTGAACCGTAGTTGAGGTTGTTGTCAAAATTTTAGTGCTTTGTTCGGTTGTTGTAATTGGCATTTCAGACGTTGTTGCAGCATCATGGATTGTGCTTGTGGAAGTTGATGGCAAAACACTTGTTATTTGAACCGTAGATGAGGTTGTTGGCAAAAGTGTAGTGCTTTGTTCAGTTGTTGTAATTGGCATTTCAGATGCTGTCACGGCATCAAGGATTGTGCTTGTGGATGTTGATAGCAAAACACTTGTTGTTTGAACAATAGATGAGGTTGTTGGCAAAAGTGTAGTGCTTTGTTCAGTTGTTGTAATCGGCATTTCAGATGCTGTTGCAGCATCATGGATTGTGCTTGTGGAAGTTGATGGCAAAACACTTGTTGTTTGAACCGTAGATGAGGTTGTTGGCAAAAGTGTAGTGCTTTGTTCAGTTGTTGTAATTGGCATTTCAGATATTGTCACGGCATCAAGGATTGTGCTTGTGGAAGTTGATGGCAAAACACTTGTTGTTTGAACCGTAGATGAGGTTGTTGGCAAAAGTGTAGTGCTTTGTTCAGTTGTTGTAATTGGCATTTCAGATATTGTCACGGCATCAAGGATTGTGCTTGTGGAAGTTGATGGCAAAACACTTGTTGTTTGAACCGTAGATGAGGTTGTTGGCAAAACTGTAGTGCTTTGTTCAGTTGTTGTAATTGGCATTTCAGACGTTGCTGCAGCATCATGGATTGTGCTTGTGGAAGTTGATGGCAAAACACTTGTTGTTTGAACCGTAGATGAGGTTGTTGGCAAAAGTGTAGTGCTTTGTTCAGTTGTTGTAATTGGCATTTCAGACGTTGTTGCAACATCATGGCTTGTGCTTGTGGAAGTTGATGGCAAAACACTTGTTGTTTGAACCGTAGATGAGGTTGTTGGTAAAACTGTAGTGCTTTGTTCAGTTGTTGTAATTGGCATTTCAGACGTTGTTGCAGCATCATGGATTGTGCTTGTGGAAGTTGATGGCAAAACACTTGTTGTTTGAACCGTAGATGAGGTTGTTGGCAAAAGTGTAGTGCTTTGTTCAGTTGTTGTAATTGGCATTTCAGACGTTGTTGCAACATCATGGCTTGTGCTTGTGGAAGTTGATGGCAAAACACTTGTTGTTTGAACCGTAGATGAGGTTGTTGGCAAAAGTGTAGTGCTTTGTTCAGTTGTTGTAATTGGCGTTTCAGATGTTGTTGCAGCATCATGGATTGTGCTTGTGGAAGTTGATGGCAAAACACTTGTTGTTTGAACTGTAGATGAGGTTGTTGGCAAAAGTGTAGTGCTTTGTTCAGTTGTTGTAATTGGCATTTCAGATATTGTCACGGCATCAAGGATTGTGCTTGTGGAAGTTGATGGCAAAACACTTGTTGTTTGAACCGTAGATGAGGTTTTTGGCAAAAGTGTAGTGCTTTGTTCAGTTGTTGTAATTGGCATTTCAGATATTGTCACGGCATCAAGGATTGTGCTTGTGGAAGTCGATGGCAAAACACTTGTTGTTTGAACTGTAGATGAGGTTGTTGGCAAAATTGTAGTGCTTTGTTCAGTTGTTGTAATTGGCATTTCAGACGTTGTTGCAGCATCATGGATTGTGCTTGTGGAAGTTGATGGCAAAACACTTGTTGTTTGAAACGTAGATGAGGTTGTCTGCAAAATTTTAGTGCTTTGTTCAGTTGTTGTAATTGGCATTTCAGATGTTGTCACGGCATCAAGGATTGTGCTTGTGGAAATTGATGGCAAAACACTTGTTGTTTGAAACGTAGATGAGGTTGTTTGCAAAAGTGTAGTGCTTTTTTCAGTTGTTGTAATTGGCATTTCAGATATTGTCACGGCATCATGGATTGTGCTTGTGGAAGTTGATGGCAAAACACTTGTTGTTTGAACCGTAAATGAGGTTGTTGGCAAAAGTGTAGTGCTTTGTTCAGTTGTTGTAATTGGCATTTCAGATATTGTCACGGCATCAAGGATTGTGCTTGTGGATGTTGATGGCAAAACACTTGTTGTTTGAACCGTAGATGAGGTTGTTGGCAAAAGTGTAGTGCTTTGTTCAGTTGTTGTAATTGGCATTTCAGATATTGTCACGGCATCAAGGATTGTGCTTGTGGAAGTTGATGGCAAAACACTTGCTGTTTGAACCGTAGATGAGGTTGTTGGCAAAAGTGTAGTGCTTTGTTCAGTTGTTGTAATTGGCATTTCAGACGTTGTTGCAGCATCATGGATTGTGCTTGTGGAAGTTGATGGCAAAACACTTGTTGTTTGAACCGTAAATGAGGTTGTTGGCAAAACTGTAGTGCTTTGTTCAGTTGTTGTGACTGGCATTTCAGATGTTGTTGCAGCATCTTGGCTTAGACTTGTAGAAGTTGGCAAAACAGATGTTGTTTGAACTGTAGATGAGGTTGTTGGCAAAAGCGTATTTCTTTTTTGAGTTGTTGTTATTGGCAATTCAGATGTTGTCACAGCATCAAGGATTGTGCTTGTGGATGTTGATAGCAAAACAGTTGTTTGAACCGTAGATGAGGTTGTTGGCAAAAGTGTAGTGCTTTGTTCAGTTCTTGTAATTGGCATTTCAGACGTTGTTGCAGCATCATGGCTTGTACTTGTGGAATTTGATGGCAAAACACTTGTTGTTTGAACCGTAGATGAGGTTGTTGGCAAAAGTGTAGTGCTTTGTTCAGTTCTTGTAATTGGCATTTCAGATGTTGTCACAGCATCAAGGATTGTGCTTTGTTCAGTTGATAGCAAAACACTTGTTGTTTGAACCGTAGATGAGGTTGTTGGCAAAAGTGTAGTGCTTTGTTCAGTTGTTGTAATTGGCATTTCAGATTTTGTTGCAGCATCATGGATTGTGCTTGTGGAAGTTGATGGCAAAACACTTGTTGTTTGAACTGTAGATGAGGTTGTTGGCAAAAGTGTATTGCTTTGTTCAGTTGTTGTAATTGGCATTTCAGATATTGTCACGGCATCAAGAATTGTGCTTGTGGAAGTTGATGGCAAAACACTTGTTGTTTGAACTGTAGATGAGGTTGTTGGCAAAATTGTAGTGCTTTGTTCAGTTGTTGTAATTGGCATTTCAGATATTGTCACGGCATCAAGGATTGTGCTTGTGGAAGTTGATGGCAAAACACTTGTTGTTTGAACCATAGATGAGGTTGTTGCCAAAAGGGTACTACTTTGTTCAGTTGTTGTGACTGGCATTTCAGATGTTGTTGCAGCATCTTGGCTTAGACTTGTAGAAGTTGGCAAAACAGATGTTGTTTGAACTGTAGATGAGGTTGTTGGCAAAAGCGTAGTGCTTTGTTCAGTTGTTGTAATTGGCATTTCAGATATTGTCACGTCATCAAGGATTGTGCTTGTGGAAGTTGATGGCAAAACACTTGTTGTTTGAACCGTAAATGAGGTTGTTGGCAAAAGTGTAGTGCTTTGTTCAGTTGTTGTAATTGGCATTTCAGATATTGTCACGGCATCAAGGATTGTGATTCTGGAATTTGATGGCAAAACACTTGTTGTTTGAACCGTAGATGAGGTTGTTGCCAAAAGGGTACTACTTTGTTCAGTTGTTGTGACTGGCATTTCAGATGTTGTTGCAGCATCTTGGCTTAGACTTGTAGAAGTTGGCAAAACAGATGTTGTTTGAACTGTAGATGAGGTTGTTGGCAAAAGCGTAGTTCTTTTTTGAGCTGTTGTTATTGGCAATTCAGATGTTGTCACAGCATCAAGGATTGTGCTTGTGGATGTTGATAGCAAAACAGTTGTTTGAACCGTAGATGAGGTTGTTGGCAAAAGTGTAGTGCTTTGTTCAGTTGTTGTAATTGGCATTTCAGATGTTGTCACAGCATCAAGGATTTTGCTTTGTTCAGTTGATAGCAAAACACTTGTTGTTTGAACTGTAGATGAGGTTGTTGGCAAAAGTGTAGTGCTTTGTTCAGTTGTTGTAATTGGCATTTCAGATATTGTCACAGCATCAAGGATTGTGCTTGTGGATGTTGATGGCAAAACACTTGTTGTTTGAAACGTAGATGAGGTTGTTGGCAAAAGTGTAGTGCTTTGTTCAGTTGTTGTAATTGGCATTTCAGATGTTGTCACAGCATCAAGGATTGTGCTTGTGGATGTTGATGGCAAAACACTTGTTGTTTGAAACGTAGATGAGGTTGTTGGCAAAAGCGTAGTTCTTTTTTGAGCTGTTGTTATTGGCAATTCAGATGTTGTCACAGCATCAAGGATTGTGCTTGTGGAAGTTGATGGCAAAACACTTGTTGTTTGAAACGTAGATGAGGTTGTTGGCAAAAGTGTAGTGCTTTGTTCAGTTGTTGTAATTGGCATTTCAGATGTTGTCACAGCATCAAGGATTGTGCTTGTGGATGTTGATGGCAAAACACTTGTTGTTTGAAACGTAGATGAGGTTGTTGGCAAAAGTGTAGTGCTTTGTTCAGTTGTTGTAATTGGCATTTCAGATGTTGTCACGGCATCAAGGATTGTGCTTGTGGAAGTTGATGGCAAAACACTTTTTGTTTGAAACGTAGATGAGGTTGTTGGCAAAAGTGTAGTGCTTTGTTCAGTTGTTGTAATTGGCATTTCAGATATTGTCACGTCATCAAGGATTGTGCTTGTGGAAGTTGATGGCAAAACACTTGTTGTTTGAACCGTAAATGAGGTTGTTGGCAAAAGTGTAGTGCTTTGTTCAGTTGTTGTAATTGGCGTTTCAGACGTTGTCGCAGCATCATGGATTGTGCTTGTGGAAGTTGATGGCAAAACACTTGTTGTTTGAACTGTAGATGAGGTTGTTGGCAAAAGTGTAGTGCTTTGTTCAGTTGTTGTAATTGGCATTTCAGATATTGTCACGGCATCAAGGATTGTGCTTGTGGAAGTTGATGGCAAAACACTTGTTGTTTGAACCGTAGATGAGGTTTTTGGCAAAAGTGTAGTGCTTTGTTCAGTTGTTGTAATTGGCATTTCAGATATTGTCACGGCATCAAGGATTGTGCTTGTGGAAGTCGATGGCAAAACACTTGTTGTTTGAACTGTAGATGAGGTTGTTGGCAAAATTGTAGTGCTTTGTTCAGTTGTTGTAATTGGCATTTCAGACGTTGTTGCAGCATCATGGATTGTGCTTGTGGAAGTTGATGGCAAAACACTTGTTGTTTGAAACGTAGATGAGGTTGTCTGCAAAATTTTAGTGCTTTGTTCAGTTGTTGTAATTGGCATTTCAGATGTTGTCACGGCATCAAGGATTGTGCTTGTGGAAATTGATGGCAAAACACTTGTTGTTTGAAACGTAGATGAGGTTGTTTGCAAAAGTGTAGTGCTTTTTTCAGTTGTTGTAATTGGCATTTCAGATATTGTCACGGCATCATGGATTGTGCTTGTGGAAGTTGATGGCAAAACACTTGTTGTTTGAACCGTAAATGAGGTTGTTGGCAAAAGTGTAGTGCTTTGTTCAGTTGTTGTAATTGGCATTTCAGATATTGTCACGGCATCAAGGATTGTGCTTGTGGATGTTGATGGCAAAACACTTGTTGTTTGAACCGTAGATGAGGTTGTTGGCAAAAGTGTAGTGCTTTGTTCAGTTGTTGTAATTGGCATTTCAGATATTGTCACGGCATCAAGGATTGTGCTTGTGGAAGTTGATGGCAAAACACTTGCTGTTTGAACCGTAGATGAGGTTGTTGGCAAAAGTGTAGTGCTTTGTTCAGTTGTTGTAATTGGCATTTCAGACGTTGTTGCAGCATCATGGATTGTGCTTGTGGAAGTTGATGGCAAAACACTTGTTGTTTGAACCGTAAATGAGGTTGTTGGCAAAACTGTAGTGCTTTGTTCAGTTGTTGTGACTGGCATTTCAGATGTTGTTGCAGCATCTTGGCTTAGACTTGTAGAAGTTGGCAAAACAGATGTTGTTTGAACTGTAGATGAGGTTGTTGGCAAAAGCGTATTTCTTTTTTGAGTTGTTGTTATTGGCAATTCAGATGTTGTCACAGCATCAAGGATTGTGCTTGTGGATGTTGATAGCAAAACAGTTGTTTGAACCGTAGATGAGGTTGTTGGCAAAAGTGTAGTGCTTTGTTCAGTTCTTGTAATTGGCATTTCAGACGTTGTTGCAGCATCATGGCTTGTACTTGTGGAATTTGATGGCAAAACACTTGTTGTTTGAACCGTAGATGAGGTTGTTGGCAAAAGTGTAGTGCTTTGTTCAGTTCTTGTAATTGGCATTTCAGATGTTGTCACAGCATCAAGGATTGTGCTTTGTTCAGTTGATAGCAAAACACTTGTTGTTTGAACCGTAGATGAGGTTGTTGGCAAAAGTGTAGTGCTTTGTTCAGTTGTTGTAATTGGCATTTCAGATTTTGTTGCAGCATCATGGATTGTGCTTGTGGAAGTTGATGGCAAAACACTTGTTGTTTGAACTGTAGATGAGGTTGTTGGCAAAAGTGTATTGCTTTGTTCAGTTGTTGTAATTGGCATTTCAGATATTGTCACGGCATCAAGAATTGTGCTTGTGGAAGTTGATGGCAAAACACTTGTTGTTTGAACTGTAGATGAGGTTGTTGGCAAAATTGTAGTGCTTTGTTCAGTTGTTGTAATTGGCATTTCAGATATTGTCACGGCATCAAGGATTGTGCTTGTGGAAGTTGATGGCAAAACACTTGTTGTTTGAACCATAGATGAGGTTGTTGCCAAAAGGGTACTACTTTGTTCAGTTGTTGTGACTGGCATTTCAGATGTTGTTGCAGCATCTTGGCTTAGACTTGTAGAAGTTGGCAAAACAGATGTTGTTTGAACTGTAGATGAGGTTGTTGGCAAAAGCGTAGTGCTTTGTTCAGTTGTTGTAATTGGCATTTCAGATATTGTCACGTCATCAAGGATTGTGCTTGTGGAAGTTGATGGCAAAACACTTGTTGTTTGAACCGTAAATGAGGTTGTTGGCAAAAGTGTAGTGCTTTGTTCAGTTGTTGTAATTGGCATTTCAGATATTGTCACGGCATCAAGGATTGTGATTCTGGAATTTGATGGCAAAACACTTGTTGTTTGAACCGTAGATGAGGTTGTTGCCAAAAGGGTACTACTTTGTTCAGTTGTTGTGACTGGCATTTCAGATGTTGTTGCAGCATCTTGGCTTAGACTTGTAGAAGTTGGCAAAACAGATGTTGTTTGAACTGTAGATGAGGTTGTTGGCAAAAGCGTAGTTCTTTTTTGAGCTGTTGTTATTGGCAATTCAGATGTTGTCACAGCATCAAGGATTGTGCTTGTGGATGTTGATAGCAAAACAGTTGTTTGAACCGTAGATGAGGTTGTTGGCAAAAGTGTAGTGCTTTGTTCAGTTGTTGTAATTGGCATTTCAGATGTTGTCACAGCATCAAGGATTTTGCTTTGTTCAGTTGATAGCAAAACACTTGTTGTTTGAACTGTAGATGAGGTTGTTGGCAAAAGTGTAGTGCTTTGTTCAGTTGTTGTAATTGGCATTTCAGATATTGTCACAGCATCAAGGATTGTGCTTGTGGATGTTGATGGCAAAACACTTGTTGTTTGAAACGTAGATGAGGTTGTTGGCAAAAGTGTAGTGCTTTGTTCAGTTGTTGTAATTGGCATTTCAGATGTTGTCACAGCATCAAGGATTGTGCTTGTGGATGTTGATGGCAAAACACTTGTTGTTTGAAACGTAGATGAGGTTGTTGGCAAAAGCGTAGTTCTTTTTTGAGCTGTTGTTATTGGCAATTCAGATGTTGTCACAGCATCAAGGATTGTGCTTGTGGAAGTTGATGGCAAAACACTTGTTGTTTGAAACGTAGATGAGGTTGTTGGCAAAAGTGTAGTGCTTTGTTCAGTTGTTGTAATTGGCATTTCAGATGTTGTCACAGCATCAAGGATTGTGCTTGTGGATGTTGATGGCAAAACACTTGTTGTTTGAAACGTAGATGAGGTTGTTGGCAAAAGTGTAGTGCTTTGTTCAGTTGTTGTAATTGGCATTTCAGATTTTGTCACGGCATCAAGGATTGTGCTTGTGGAAGTTGATGGCAAAACACTTTTTGTTTGAAACGTAGATGAGGTTGTTGGCAAAAGTGTAGTGCTTTGTTCAGTTGTTGTAATTGGCATTTCAGATATTGTCACGTCATCAAGGATTGTGCTTGTGGAAGTTGATGGCAAAACACTTGTTGTTTGAACCGTAAATGAGGTTGTTGGCAAAAGTGTAGTGCTTTGTTCAGTTGTTGTAATTGGCATTTCAGACGTTGTCGCAGCATCATGGATTGTGCTTGTGGAAGTTGATGGCAAAACACTTGTTGTTTGAACCGTAGATGAGGTTGTTGGCGAAAGTGTAGTACTTTGAGTTGCTGTAAATGGCATTTCAGATGTTGCAGAAATAGGGATTGTATTTGTAGATGTTGTTGCCACAACAGCCATAGTTTGAGCTGTTGATGTGGTTGTAGTTGGCAAAATTGCAGTGCTTTGTTCAGTTGTTGTAATTTGCATTTCAGACGTTGCATCATCATGGATTGTGCTTGTGGAAGTTGATGGCATAACACTTGTTGTTTGAACCATAGATGATGTTTGCAAAAGTGTAGTGCTAAGTTCAGTTGTTGTAATTGGTGTTTTAGACGTTGTTGCAGCATCATGGCTTGTGCTTGTAGAAGTTGATGGCATAACACTTGTTGTTTGAACCATAGATGATGTTTGCAAAAGTGTAGTGCTAAGTTCAGTTGTTGTAATTGGCATTTCAGATGTTGTTGCAGTATCATTGATTGTGCGTGTGGAAGATGATGGCAAAACAGTTGTTGCCGTTTTAACTGTAGATGAGGTTGTTGGCAAAAGTGTAGTGCTTTGTTGAGTCGTTGTCATTGGCAATTCAGATGTTGAGGCGAGTTGTGGTGGTGTTGTTGGCTGTTCAGTTGTGGTATCTCCAAGTACTGTATCTATTATTTGTACATGCCCACAAATAAGATTATATTTAGCAAAGAATTAATATTTTCATATTTCTGTTCTTTTAAAATGGCTATGACATGTTCATGATTAATTATTACATTTTTCTTTCATCTTTTGACCTATAAAAAAATCAATATACTATTAAAAATTGTCTAAAAATGACCCCTTTTTATGTTTATTTTAAAATAAACTATAAAAGTTGGATATTTCTTAGTAAGTTCATTTAGTATCACTGTTGTTGTAACAGTAAATATGTTTACCAAGTTACAAGAGCAGAATATTATACTCACAAGCAACAATGCTGGATCTGATGACATTTAAGAAGATAATGGATTCATCTTCAAGAATTTCTTCAGTTGTCTCCACTAGGTCTTCTTCATTGGGACATGTTTTGTTTTCAAAAATTACCTGACTTAACACCTCTACAGAGCCAGGCCTAATGATTAAAGAGAAAAAAAACAACATCATGATCAGAAAACAAAATTAACTTCTTTGCCCATCAACCATACCCAGTTTTACGTGCCACTTGAAAAATAAAATTCAACCACTTTTATAATTCACTATAAATAAATTGTCATTGTATGTCCTTTGCTTTGTATTTTAATGTATACAGACACAGTTATTTGGAAATAGGCAAAAATAAACTTGTAACATGGGTGTATACTTACATTTTAAAAAAAGCACTTGTGCTTCTATAAAAAAAAAAAAATACTTTGGGAACAAAGTTTACTTCAAATTTAGTAATTTTTTAAGAAATTAAAATTTTGTGCCATTTCGAGCCATTTTGTGGCTCTTTAATGCGTCGTGACAGATCGATGTAGCGCCTCAATTCAAGCGGCACGTGAAACGATCATCTCTTCCTACTAGTTACAACATGAAATTAACATTTATGAACATCAGAAGGTATGTTGTTTAAACCGCAGAAAGACGTCAATACTGTCACATTTTGAGTTTGTTTTTGATGTCTGTGTTTGTAGGTTAATTTTCTAGTGTGTTTATTAGTTCAGTTCTCTTACTTTCCTGGCCTGTTTGGCACCATGGTCACTGATTGGTTTAGTTCTGTTCAGGTGTGTTTAGTTAATTAGCCCCTCTTGTTTGCTGTCTATTTAAGCCCTGTTTCTTTCATTTCTTTTCAGTTCTACGTCATGTAAAGTTGGTTGTTCTGTTCCTGATCTTGTTCCTGTTCCTGAGATTCTGTTTTGTGAAGATTCGATTTTTTTTCTAAATAAAGACTGCTACAGATCCTGTTTCGTCTCTACTGTAACCAACGCTGACAAATACACACCATTTTTCAAGTTCAAGTCTAAAAACATTAATCTACTAAATTTTCAAAATGTGAGAGACCACAAACATGACGATAAAACATAGATTTCACAGTTTTGTTCCTCTAGTGTGTGGAGTGCCACGATGTGACCAAGACAGCACACACTAACAGATTCCATTCACAAACAGCAAGAGTCCCAACTGTGAACATGGGAAATCTCGCAAAATCTCTCGTGGTCAAACATGACCTTTTCCAAGTAAGTTAATTATTTGGACCATTTCTTATAGTATAAATTTGTCAGTCTGTTTATAAGACATATTTTCAAATGTAACCACTCTACCTAGCCTCCTCTGACTTCCAGCTCCTAAGAATTATTTGTCTGCCAATCATTAAACTGGTCTGTACCCTTATGTGTTTGTCTCTAAATAAATAAATAAATAAAATGCCTAAATATCTAACGCCTGACTTAGGCCAGTGGAACGTGCTAGGGTGAAACGCTGAAGCAGGGCAAAATGCAGTCAGTGCAAGAGCTTCTGATTTAGACCAATTCAGCCTATAACCTGAAAACTTAGAGAAAACATAAATTATTCTAAGGAGACAAGTTATGGACCTACCAGGGTCAAAAACAAATAATAAAATGTCGTCTGCATGAAGCATAAGCTTATGTACTTCTCCTCCTGCTACAATACCAGGAAAATGGCAGCTAATGGTTCCAAAGCAAGACAGAACAGCAATGGGGAAAGTGGAGAGCCTTGTCGGGTTCCTCTACTGAGTGGAAAATACTCTGAAATTAATCCGCTGGTTTGTACTGCTGCTACTGGTTGTTTATACAATAATTGAATTAATCTTATAAACATGTTTCCAAACTCTATAATTTTAAAAAGGTACTTCCACTCCATCATGTCAAAAGCCTTCAAAACAATTGTCAAAACAATTGGGGTCTGTTCCTCCCTTTACTGACTTACTACTCCCTTTTTTGTTTCAGCCATCTTAATGTTATTTTCCAACTACAAAAGTTCTTGTCCTTTAAGTTTTTTAGAATGTGCAGAAAATTGAATATGTCCCCTAATAACTGCCTTAAGAGCATCCCATGCCACTCCCACCGAGGATACTGATGACCAATTAGTTTTTATGTAAACATTCATTTCTATTTTTAACATTTGTTGGAATACTGGGTTTTGTAAGAGAGATGTATTAAGACGCCATTTACACTATATTGCCAAAAGTTTTGGGACTTCTGCCTTCACATGCACATGAACTTTAATGACATCCCATTCTTAATCCGTAGGGTTTAATATGGAGTTGGCCCACCCTTTGCAGCTATAACAGCTTCAACTCTTCTGGGAAGGATTTCCACAAGGTTTAGGAGTGTGTTTATGGGAATTTTTGACCATTCTTCTAGAAGCATATTTGTGAGGTCAGGCACTGATGTTGGACAAGAAGTTCTGGCTCGCAGTCTCCACTCTAATTCATCCCAAAGGTGTTCTGTTGGGTTGAGGTCAAGACTCTGTGCAGGCCAGTCAAGGTCCTCCACACCAAACTCGCTCATCCATGTCTTTATGGACCTTGCTTTGTGTACTGGTGCACAGTCATGTTGGAACAGGAAGGGGCCATACCCAAACTGTTCCCACAATGTTGGGAGCATGAAATTGTCCAAAATGTCTTGGTATGCTGAAGCATTAAGTGTTCCTTTCACTGGAACTAAGGGGCCAAGCCCAACCCCTGAAAAACAACCCCCCACCATAATCCCCCCTCCACCAAACTTTACACTTGGCACAATGCAGTCAGGCAAGTACCGTTCTCCTGGCAACTGCCAAACCCAGACTCGTCCATCGGATTGCCAGACAGAGAAGCGTAATTCGTCACTCCAGAGAACACGTCTCCACTGCTTTAGAGTCCAGTGGCGGCGTGCTTTACACCACTGCATCTTTGCATTGCACTTGGTGATGTAAGGCTTAGATGCAGCTGCTCGGCCATTGAAACCCATTCCATGAAGCTCTCTACTCACTGTTCTTGAGCTAATCTGAAGGCCACACGAAGTTTGGAGGTCTGTAGCTATTGACTCTGCAGAAAGCTGGCGAATTTTGCGAACTGTGCGCCTCAGCATGCACTGACCCCGCTCTGTGTTTTTATGTGGCTGTTGTGAGTTGCTGTTGTTCCCAATTGCTTCCATTTTGTTATAATACCACTAACAGTTGACCATGGAATATTTAGTAGTGAGGAAATTTCACGAATGGACTTATTGCACAGGTGGCAACCTATCATGGTACCATGCTTGAATTCACTGAGGTCCTGAGAGCGACCCATTCTTTCACAAATGTATGTAGTAGCAGTCTGCATGCCTAGGTGCTTTTATACACCTGTGGCCATAGAAGTGATTGGAACTGAATCTGAATTCAATGATTTGGAGGGGTGTCCCAATACTTTTGGCAATATAGTGTATATGATTTTTTCCTCTCTATATAGGGCTTCAACTCTAAACATACCCAGGCATGGTCCAAAATTAAGATTTTGCATGTAATAACAGAAAATGTCAATTCTAGAAAAAAAAAAAAAAGTATGTGCGTTCGAAAAAAAGGGTATAATCCCTTCCATGTGGATTTAGGAGTCTCCAAATGTCTATGAGGCCGTGTGTTATATATTTTTGAGCTGCTATGATCTAGGAGTGGATCCATTAACAAATTAAAATCTCCACCCAATACAATCTCACAGCAGTTCGCAACTTCACTTCCGAATCTATAAAAAAAATTCTGATTCTGAATAGATTTTTTCCCTGTATTTCAGCCCAGACCATAATAACTCTTCCGAACTTATCTTTCATTTGTTTAACACATCTAGATTTTAAATGCTTTTTTATTAATATTATAACTCCCCTCCTGTTACTTGACCCTTCACTGCAAAACACATATCCACCAAATGCCCTGCCAAGTTTTTCAGCTTCCTGCATAGTAAGATGTGGGTGTCTCTTGGAGAAATATTATATTCAATTTATTACGCTTAAGAGAAGACATCACCTTCTTCCTTTTTACAGGGTGCCCCAACCTATTCACATTCCACGTGGAGAAAGATAGTTTATGTCAACAAGTGACATTCTTGAGATGTACAATCATGTGTAGCCAAGTCCACATTCTTTAAACCATATTCAAGCAGTAGTAGGACCATAAACCCCTAAACAACCCCCAAAAAAACAAAACAAAATGTGCTTCAACTTGAACAATGCACACCAAAGTTTTATCTAAAGTCCATCCCACAGAAGTTCAATGGTCCATGACTCGTTCAAGAGGTGTTCTGTGACACTTCTGCTACTCCAATAATTATGACCGATGAAATTCAGTAATCTCCCCTCAATTCTTAAATGTAACCAATAACCATACAAGTATCACTGACATGTATTCTGTATGTAATAAAATACACAGTTATAAACAAACCAGAGGCGGGGCATCAGAAAGAAGGATATCAGTGTTGACTCCATTTTTTCAATGAAGGCCATAGCCTGTCGTGGGCAAGAAAAAGTCTTGCGGCCATCCTTAGTTTCGATTCGTAGTTTTGTAGGATAAAGCAGTGTGAAGCTCACCTTCTTCGTGTGAAGCATTTTCTTGCATTCCTTGAATCTGTCTCGCTTCTGCCTTTAATCCTCGCCGCCCGTAACACAAAGTCCCTTTCGGCAGACCGTAAGAATCTTGCCAAAATCAGCCGGGGTCTGTCTGTCGAGTTGAGGTGCTGACCGAGAGATCTATGTGCACGCTCAAGTACGAACAAGTGCTAACGTAAGTGCCTTTTTATGTTGTTTCGTTCCACATGACAATCTACCGCGTGTGTGAATGATTGTCCTTGGGGTCCAACTTAATGGATGTGCAAAGGTGTCAAAATAGAGCGCCTGTGTAAGTCCGCAAGACCACAAGTGCACATGAAGTGTGGTATTTGGAACAGGTTCATTGAAAAATATAATATGAACTTTTGCTGATTTTTCTCATTTTATTGTCAGTATTTAGTGTTGGACAGGATGAAGAAAAGAAGAAAAGATTGCCACATGTATAAGATGCCTTTTAAGCATTAGTTATATTATTTAAGGCTACTTAAGATATTGATATAGAAACTGTTACTGTCACATTTCATTTATAATGTTTATAATGTACCCCCTATAAAATTTAATACAGAATATAACCTGTATTATATATCAGTATTACAATATATCAGTTGTGTTGCACACAACTTTGTCATGCCTGCTTGGACTAAAGGAATGAAAAATAGCTAATCGCAGTGCAATGCGTAACTGTGGCACAGTGTAGATGCATCTTGGGAGTTCCAAGGTATGTTATTCCTCGATATTAACCGTTAATAGCAACAGTGTAAAACAGACCGCTCATTTGGGTATCTGAAGCTAGCACTTCTTTTATGTCTCTCATATCACACCACAGACTCGCTCTCTCATTTCATACAAAAACCACCTCACATCTCTGTTATAGTTATCGATTGTATTGAAAATAAAATGTTCTATAAAGTCTTCAGTATTAATAGTACGGTAATATTGTTGTAGTGTTCAGTTTTTTGTCCCAACAATAGTTTTGTACACTGTTTATAAGATAATAAACAGGTAAGATTTTAAAAGTTTATTCTCATATCAATATTTCATGTATATGCCCCGTAATTATTTATGTAGTGAAAAGCCATGTAATAATTGGTATGACTGTACCTTATCCTTTATGTTCAAATTGTTTGAACTTTTTGCTAGGAATTGTTTTTGTGGTTGTAATGTGATGTTTACCTTATTAATTACTTTTAAATTCAATATGTATGGTATGAATGCAGTGCAGTAAATTAATTGCTTCTCTTACCAAAAATGGATGATAATGGATCTCCGGAAGGTTAAAGGGTATTTGAGTTTGAATCCTCGATTAAGCTGCAAAAAATAATGAGCAGTAAAACACAATGCATGCACACATACACACACATTCACATTATGAGAATAAAGCAACATGTTCAGTATTACTTTAATCAAATAGTGTATTTTATTTTTTTTAAATGCCCCATTTTAAAATTTAATGTAAAGAAGTAATGAATTACCTCTGTTGTTATGTTTCTTTCCAGTAATATATATTTAGATGATTTTCTGTCATAATAATCTTGTAGAAAATCCAGCCTCAACTTGAATTTTAGGTAAAGGTATCCCTCATTCTCCGTGGGGGGATCAAGAGATCCTAGGGTGGTTGTGGATGTTGCCACTTGAGTTGTGGTGTATTTTTCTGTTGTATCCACTGATTCACTCATATTTGTTGATTGCATGGTCATCCAGGCAGGGGAATTTGATGTTGTTGGCAAAAGTGTAGAACTTTGTTCAGATGTTGTAATTAGCATTTTAGATGTTGTTACAGCATCAAGGATTGTGCTTCTGGAAGTTGATGGCAAAACACTTGTTCTTTGAACCATAAATGAGGTTGTTGGCAAAAGTGTAGTGCTTTGAGTTTCAGATGTGGTGACTGAAATAGGTATTGTAGATGTTGTTGCCACAACAGCCATAGTTTGAGCTGTCGATGTGGTTGTTGTTGGTAAAACGGTAGTGCTTTGTTCAGTTGTTTTAATTGGCATTTCATACGTTGTTACAGCATCAAGGATTGTGCTTGTAGAAGTTGGCAAAACAGATGTTGTTTGAACCATAGATGAGGATTTTGCCAAAAGCGTAGTGCTTTGTTCAGTTGTTCTAATTGGCATTTCAGACATTGTTGCAGCATCATGGCTTGTGCTTGCAGAAGTTGGCAAAACAGATGTTGTCTGAACTGTAGATGAGGCTGTTGGCAAAAGCGTAGTTCTTTTTTGAGTTGTTGCTGTTGGCATTTCAGACGTTGTCACATCATCATGGATTGTGCTTGTGGAAGTTGATTGCAAAACACTTGTTGTTTGAACCATAGATGAGGTTGTTGCCAAAAGGGTACTACTTTGTTCAGTTGTTGTGACTGGCATTTCAGATGTTGTTGCAGCATCATGGCTTAGGCTTGTAGAAGTTGGCAAAAAAGATGTTGTTTGCGCCATAGATGAGGTTGTTGGCAAAAGTGTAGTGCTTTGTTCAGTTGTTGTGACTGGCATTTCAGATGTTGTTGCAGCATCATGGCTTAGACTTGTAGAAGTTGGCAAAACAGATGTTGTTTGAACTGTAGATGAGGTTGTTGGCAAAAGCGTAGTTCTTTTTTGAGTTGTTGTTATTGGCATTTCAGATGTTGTCACAGCATTAAGGATTGTGCTTGTGGATGTTGATAGCAAAACACTTGTTGTTTGAACCGTAGATGAGGTTGTTGGCAAAAGTGTAGTGCTTTGTTCAGTTGTTGTTATTGGCAATTCAGATGTTGTCACAGCATCAAGGATTGTTCTTGTGGAAGTTGATGGCAAAATACTTGTTGTTTGAACCGTAGATGAGGTTGTTGGCAAAAGTGTAGTGCTTTGTTCAGTTGTTGTAATTGGCATTTCAGATATTGTCACGGCATCAAGGATTGTGCTTGTGGATGTTGATGGCAAAACACTTGTTGTTTGAACCGTAGATGAAGTTGTTGGCAAAAGTGTAGTGCTTTGTTCAGTTGTTGTAATTGGCATTTCAGATGTTGTCACCGCATCAAGGATTGTGCTTGTGGATGTTGATGGCAAAACACTTGTTGTTTGAACCATAGATGAGGTTGTTGCCAAAAGGGTACTACTTTGTTCAGTTGTTGTGACTGGCATTTCAGATGTTGTTGCAGCATCTTGGCTTAGACTTGTAGAAGTTGGCAAAACAGATGTTGTTTGAACTGTAGATGAGGTTGTTGGCAAAAGCGTAGTTCTTTTTTGAGTTGTTGTTATTGGCAATTCAGATGCTGTCACAGCATCAAGGATTGTGCTTGTGGATGTTGATAGCAAAACACTTGTTGTTTGAACCGTAGGTTCAGTTGTTGTAATTGGCATTTCAGACGTTGTTGCAGCATCATGGCTTGTGCTTGTGGAAGTTGATGGCAAAGCACTTGTTGTTTTAACCGTAGATGAGGTTGTTGGCAAAAGTGTAGTGCTTTGTTCAGTTGTTGTAATTGGCATTTCAGATATTGTCACGGCATCAAGGATTGTGCTTGTGGAAGTTGATGGCAAAACACTTGTTGTTTGAACCGTAGATGAGGTTGTTGGCAAAAGTGTAGTGCTTTGTTCAGTTGTTGTAATTGGCATTTCAGATGTTGTCACAACATCAAGGATTGTGCTTGTGGATGTTGATGGCAAAACACTTGTTGTTTGAACCATAGATGAGGTTGTTGCCAAAAGGGTACTACTTTGTTCAGTTGTTGTGACTGGCATTTCAGATGTTGTTGCAGCATCTTGGCTTAGACTTGTAGAAGTTGGCAAAACAGATGTTGTTTGAACTGTAGATGAGGTTGTTGGCAAAAGCGTATTTCTTTTTTGAGTTGTTGTTATTGGCAATTCAGATGTTGTCACAGCATCAAGGATTGTGCTTGTGGATGTTGATAGCAAAACAGTTGTTTGAACCGTAGATGAGGTTGTTGGCAAAAGTGTAGTGCTTTGTTCAGTTCTTGTAATTGGCATTTCAGACGTTGTTGCAGCATCATGGCTTGTACTTGTGGAATTTGATGGCAAAACACTTGTTGTTTGAACCGTAGATGAGGTTGTTGGCAAAAGTGTAGTGCTTTGTTCAGTTCTTGTAATTGGCATTTCAGATGTTGTCACAGCCTCAAGGATTGTGCTTTGTTCAGTTGATAGCAAAACACTTGTTGTTTGAACCGTAGATGAGGTTGTTGGCAAAAGTGTAGTGCTTTGTTCAGTTGTTGTAATTGGCATTTCAGATTTTGTTGCAGCATCATGGATTGTGCTTGTGGAAGTTGATGGCAAAACACTTGTTGTTTGAACTGTAGATGAGGTTGTTGGCAAAAGTGTATTGCTTTGTTCAGTTGTTGTAATTGGCATTTCAGATATTGTCACGGCATCAAGGATTGTGCTTGTGGAAGTTGATGGCAAAACACTTGTTGTTTGAACCGTAAATGAGGTTGTTGGCAAAAGTGTAGTGCTTTGTTCAGTTGTTGTAATTGGCATTTCAGATGTTGTCACGGCATCAAGGATTGTGCTTGTGGAAGTTGATGGCAAAACACTTGTTGTTTGAAACTTAGATGAGGTTGTTGGCAAAAGTGTAGTGCTTTGTTCAGTTGTTGTAATTGGCGTTTCAGATATTGTCACGGCATCAAGGATTGTGCTTGTGGAATTTGATGGCAAAACACTTGTTGTTTGAACCGTAGATGAGGTTGTTGCCAAAAGGGTACTACTTTGTTCAGTTGTTGTGACTGGCATTTCAGATGTTGTTGCAGCATCTTGGCTTAGACTTGTAGAAGTTGGCAAAACAGATGTTGTTTGAACTGTAGATGAGGTTGTTGGCAAAAGCGTAGTTCTTTTTTGAGTTGTTGTTATTGGCAATTCAGATGTTGTCACAGCATCAAGGATTGTGCTTGTGGATGTTGATAGCAAAACAGTTGTTTGAACCGTAGATGAGGTTGTTGGCAAAAGTGTAGTGCTTTGTTCAGTTGTTGTAATTGACATTTCAGATGTTGTCACAGCATCAAGGATTTTGCTTTGTTCAGTTGATAGCAAAACACTTGTTGTTTGAACTGTAGATGAGGTTGTTGGCAAAAGTGTAGTGCTTTGTTCAGTTGTTCTAATTGGCATTTCAGATATTGTCACGGCATCAAGGATTGTGCTTGTGGAAGTTGATGGCAAAACACTTGTTGTTTGAACTGTAGATGAGGTTGTTGGCAAAATTGTAGTGCTTTGTTCAGTTGTTGTAATTGGCATTTCAGATGTTGTCACGGCATCAAGGATTGTGCTTGTGGATGTTGATGGCAAAACACTTGTTGTTTGAAACGTAGATGAGGTTGTTGGCAAAAGTGTAGTGCTTTGTTCAGTTGTTGTAATTGACATTTCAGACGTTGTCGCAGCATCATGGATTGTGCTTGTGGAAGTTGATGGCAAAACACTTGTTGTTTGAACCGTAGATGAGGTTGCTGGCGAAAGTGTAGTACTTTGAGTTGCTGTAAATGGCATTTCAGATGTTGCAGAAATAGGGATTGTATTTGTAGATGTTGTTGCCACAACAGCCATAGTTTGAGCTGTTGATGTGGTTGTAGTTGGCAAAATTGCAGTGCTTTGTTCAGTTGTTGTAATTTGCATTTCAGACGTTGCATCATCATGGATTGTGCTTGTGGAAGTTGATGGCAAAACACTTGTTGTTTGAACCGTAGATGAGGTTTTTGGCAAAAGTGTAGTGCCTTGTTTAGGTGTTGAAATTGGCATTTTAGATGTCGTTGCAGCATCAAGGTTTGTGCTTGTGGATGTTGATGGCAAAACACTTGTTGTATGAACTGTAGATGAGGTTGTTGGCAAAAGTGTAGTACTTTGTTCAGTTGTTGTAATTGGTGTTTTAGACGTTGTTGCAGCATCATGGCTTGTGCTTGTAGAAGTTGATGGCATAACACTTGTTGTTTGAACCATAGATGATGTTTGCAAAAGTGTAGTGCTTTGTTCAGTTGTTGTAATTGGCATTTCAGATGTTGTTGCAGTATCATTGATTGTGCGTGTGGAAGATGATGGCAAAACAGTTGTTGCCGTTTTAACTGTAGATGAGGTTGTTGGCAAAAGTGTAGTGCTTTGTTGAGTCGTTGTCATTGGCAATTCAGATGTTGAGGCGAGTTTTAGTGGTGTTGTTGGCTGTTCAGTTGTTGTATCTCCAAGTACTGTATCTATTATTTGTACATGCCCACAAATAAGATTATATTTAGCAAAGAATTAATATTTTCATATTTCTGTTCTTTTAAAATGGCTATGACATGTTCATGATTAATTATTACATTTTTCTTTCATCTTTTGACCTATAAAAAAATCAATATACTATTAAAAATTGTCTAAAAATGACCCCTTTTTATGTTTATTTTAAAATAAACTATAAAAGTTGGATATTTCTTAGTAAGTTCATTTAGTATCACTGTTGTTGTAACAGTAAATATGCTTACCAAGTTACAAGAGCAGAATATTATACTCACAAGCAACAATGCTGGATCTGATGACATTTAAGAAGATAATGGATTCATCTTCAAGAATTTCTTCAGTTGTCTCCACTAGGTCTTCTTCATTGGGACATGTTTTGTTTTCAAAAATTACCTGACTTAACACCTCTACAGAGCCAGGCCTAATGATTAAAGAGAAAAAAAACAACATCATGATCAGAAAACAAAATTAACTTCTTTGCCCATCAACCATACCCAGTTTTACGTGCCACTTGAAAAAAAAAAATTCAACCACTTTTATAATTCACTATAAATAAATTGTCATTGTATATCCTTTGCTTTGTATTTTAATGTATACAGACACAGTTATTTGGAAATAGGCAAAAATAAACTTGTAACATGGGTGTATACTTACATTTTAAAAAAAGCACTTGTGCTTCTATAAAAAAAAAAAATAATAAAATAAAAAAAAACATACTTTGGGAACAAAGTTTACTTCAAATTTAGTAATTTTTTAAGAAATTAAAATTTCGTGCCACTTCGAGCCATTTTGTGGCTCTTTAATGTGTCGTGACAGATCGATGTAGCGCCTCAATTCAAGCGGCACGTGAAACGATCATCTCTTCCTACTAGTTACAACATGAAATTAACATTTATGAACATCAGAAGGTATGTTGTTTAAACCGCAGAAAGACGTCAATACTGTCACATTTTGAGTTTGTTTTTGATGTCTGTGTTTGTAGGTTAATTTTCTAGTGTGTTTATTAGTTCAGTTCTCTTACTTTCCTGGCCTGTTTGGCACCATGGTCACTGATTGGTTTAGTTCTGTTCAGGTGTGTTTAGTTAATTAGCCCCTCTTGTTTGCTGTCTATTTAAGCCCTGTTTCTTTCATTTCTTTTCAGTTCTACGTCATGTAAAGTTGGTTGTTCTGTTCCTGATCTTGTTCCTGTTCCTGAGATTCTGTTTTGTGAAGATTTGAGTTTCGTCTCTACTGTAACCAACGCTGACAAATACACACCATTTTTCAAGTTCAAGTCTAAAAACATTAATCTACTAAATTTTCAAAATGTGAGAGACTACAAACATGACGATAAAAAAATTGATTTCACAGTTTTGTTCCTCTAGTGTGTGGAGTGCCACGATGTGACCAAGACAGCACACACTAACAGATTCCATTCACAAACAGCAAGAGTCCCAACTGTGAACATGGGAAATCTCGCAAAATCTCTCGTGGTCAAACATGACCTTTTCCAAGTAAGTTAATTATTTGGACCATTTCTTATAGTATAAATTTGTCAGTCTGTTTATAAGACATATTTTCAAATGTAACCACTCTACCTAGCCTCCTCTGACTTCCAGCTCCTAAGAATTATTTGTCTGCCAATCATTAAACTGGTCTGTACCCTTATGTGTTTGTCTCTAAATAAATAAATAAATAAAATGCCTAAATATCTAACGCCTGACTTAGGCCAGTGGAACGTGCTAGGGTGAAACGCTGAAGCAGGGCAAAATGCAGTCAGTGCAAGAGCTTCTGATTTAGACCAATTCAGCCTATAACCTGAAAACTTAGAGAAAACATAAATTATTCTAAGGAGACAAGTTATGGACCTACCAGGGTCAAAAACAAATAATAAAATGTCGTCTGCATGAAGCATAAGCTTATGTACTTCTCCTCCTGCTACAATACCAGGAAAATGGCAGCTAATGGTTCCAAAGCAAGACAGAACAGCAATGGGGAAAGTGGAGAGCCTTGTCGGGTTCCTCTACTGAGTGGAAAATACTCTGAAATTAATCCGCTGGTTTGTACTGCTGCTACTGGTTGTTTATACAATAATTTAATTAATCTTATAAACATGTTTCCAAACTCTATAATTTTAAAAAGGTACTTCCACTCCATCATGTCAAAAACCTTCAAAACAACTGTCAAAACAATTGGGGTCTGTTCCTCCCTTTACTGACTTACTACTCCCTTTTTTGTTTCAGCCCTCTTAATGTTATTTTCCAGCTACAAAAGTTCTTGTGCTTTAAGTTTTTTAGAATGTGCAGCAAATTGAATATGTCCCCTAATAACTGCCTTAAGAGCATCCCATGCCACTCCCACCGAGGATACTGATGACCAATTAGTTTTTATGTAAACATTCATTTCTGTTTTTAACATTTGTTGGAATACTGGGTTTTGTAAGAGAGATGTATTAAGACGCCATTTACACTATATTGCCAAAAGTTTTGGGACGTCTGCCTTCACATGCACATGAACTTTAATGACATCCCATTCTTAATCTGTAGGGTTTAATATGGAGTTGGCCCACCCTTTGCAGCTATAACAGCTTCAACTCTTCTGGGAAGGATTTCCACAAGGTTTAGGAGTGTGTTTATGGGAATTTTTGACCATTCTTCTAGAAGCGTATTTGTGAGGTCAGGCACTGATGTTGGACGAGAAGTTCTGGCTCGCAGTCTCCGCTCTAATTCATCCCAAAGGTGTTCTGTTGGGTTGAGGTCAAGACTCTGTGCAGGCCAGTCAAGTTCCTCCACACCAAACTCGCTCATCCATGTCTTTATGGACCTTGCTTTGTGCACTGGTGCACAGTCATGTTGGAACAGGAAGGGGCCATACCCAAACTGTTCCCACAATGTTGGGAGCATGAAATTGTCCAAAATGTCTTGGTATGCTGAAGCATTAAGTGTTCCTTTCACTGGAACTAAGGGGCCAAGCCCAACCCCTGAAAAACAACCTCCCACCATAATCCCCTGAGGTCCTGAGAGCGACCCATTCTTTCACAAATGTATGTAGTAGCAGTCTGCATGCCTAGGTGCTTTTATACACCTGTGGCCATAGAAGTGATTGGAACACCTGAATTCAATGATTTGGAGGGGTGTCCCAATACTTTTGGCAATATAGTGTATATGATTTTTTCCTCTCTATATAGGGCTTCAACTCTAAACATACCCAGGCATGGTCCAAAATTAAGATTTTGCATAACAGAAAACGTCAATTCTAGAAAAAAAAAAAAAAAAAAAAATTATGTGCATTCGAAAAAAAAGGGTATAATCCCTTCCATGTGGATTTAGGAGTCTCCAAATGTCTATGAGGCCGTGTGTTATATATTTTTGAGCTGCTATGATCTAGGAGTGGATCCATTAACAAATTAAAATCTCCACCCAATACAATCTCACAGCAGTTCGCAACTTCACTTCCGAATCTATAAAAAAAATTTGATTCTGAATAGATTTTTTCCCTGTATTTCAGCCCAGACCATAATAACTCTTCCGAACTTATCTTTCATTTGTTTAACACATCTAGATTTTAAATGCTTTTTTATTAATATTATAACTCCCCTCCTGTTACTTGACCCTTCACTGCAAAACACATATCCACCAAATGCCCTGCCAAGTTTTTCAGCTTCCTGCATAGTAAGATGTGGGTGTCTCTTGGAGAAATATTATATTCAATTTATTACGCTTAAGAGAAGACACCACCTTCTTCCTTTTTATAGGGTGCCCCAACCTATTCACATTCCACGTGGAGAAAGATAGTTTATGTCAACAAGTGACATTCTTGAGATGTACAATCATGTGTAGCCAAGTCCACATTTTTTAAACCATATTCAAGCAGTAGTAGGACCATAAACCCCTAAACAACCTCCAAAAAAACAAAACAAAATGTGCTTCAACTTGAACAATGCACACCAAAGTTTTATCTAAAGTCCATCCCACAGAAGTTCAATGGTCCACGACTCGTTCAAGAGGTGTTCTGTGACACTTCTGCTACTCCAATAATTATGACCGATGAAATTCAGTAATCTCCCCTCAATTCTTAAATGTAACCAATAACCATACAAGTATCACTGACATGTATTATGTATGTAATAAAATACACAGTTATAAACAAACCAGAGGCGGAGCATCAGAAAGAAGGATATCAGTGTTGACTCCATTTTTTCAATGAAGGCCATAGCCTGTCGTGGGCAAGAAAAAGTCTTGCGGCCATCCTTAGTTTCGATTCGTAGTTTTGTAGGATAAAGCAGTGTGAAGCTCACCTTCTTCGTGAGAAGCATTTTCTTGCATTCCTTGAATCTGTCTCGCTTCTGCCTTTAATCCTCGCCGCCCGTAACACAAAGTCCCTTTCGGCAGACTGTAATAATCTTGCCAAAACCGGCCGGGGTCTGTCTGTCGAGTTGAGGTGCTGACCGAGAGATCTATGTGCACGCTCAAGTTGCTGGTCCGACGAGTCAATCAATTGCAGGATAAGTCCATCCAAATGCCTCACCATGTCCTGGCCTTCTTTCCCTTCAGGTTTTCCGACGATACGGATATTATTGCATCTGTTCCGATTCTCTATATCTTCTATTTTGTCCCATATCAGCTCCAGCTCGGCTTTGGTGGCACATGGATTAGCCTGTAGTACTTTCTCGGCCCCCTCTAAAAACTCCATCCGTTTTTCAACCTCATGCAATCTTGTAATCAGAGTGGATAGTTTAGCCTCCACCGACGCAGTAGTTTTTCATATCTCCGCGCAATTCCCTCCATGTCACCTGAGATGTTTGTCAGAATCATATAAATGTTTGCGATGTCTTGACTCCCATCAGTATGCTCCCGGTAGCGTCGGGCATGTGCGAACGTAAGTGCCTTTTTATGTTGTTTCGTTCCACATGACAATCTACCGCATGTGTGAATGATTGTCCTTGGTGTCCAACTTAATGGATGTGCAAAGGTGTCAAAATAGAGTGCCTGTGTAAGTCCGCAAGACCACAAGTGCACATGAAGTGTGGTATTTGGAACAGGTTCATTGAAAAATATAATATGAACTGTTGCTGATTTTTCTCATTTTATTGTCAGTATTTAGTGTTGGACAGGATGTATTCACTTGCTCTCTCAAGCAGATCTGTTATCTGATATGAAAACTACCTAAAAACTAGTACAGGTGAGACACAGCAAGATCACAAGAAAAGATTGCCACATACTGTATAAGATGCCTTTTAAGCATTAGTTATATTATTTAAGGCTACTTAAGATATTGATATAGAAACTGTTAGTCACATTTCATTTATACTGTTTATAATGTACCCCCTATAAAATTTAATGCAGAATATAGCCTGTATTATACACTCACCTAAAGGATTATTAGGAACACCATACTAATACTGTGTTTGACCCCCTTTCGCCTTCAGAACTGCCTTAATTCTACGTGGCATTGATTCAACAAGGTGCTGAAAGCATTCTTTAGAAATGTTGGCCCATCTTGATAGGATAGCATCTTGCAGTTGATGGAGATTTGTGGGATGCACATCCAGGGCACGAAGCTCCCGTTCCACCACATCCCAAAGATGCTCTATTGGGTTGAGATCTGGTGACTGTGGGGGCCATTTTAGTACAGTGAACTCATTGTCATGTTCAAGAAACCAATTTGAAATGATTCGAGCTTTGTGACATGGTGCATTATCCTGCTGGAAGTAGCCATCAGAGGATGGGTACATGGTGGTCATAAAGGGATGGACATGGTCAGAAACAATGCTCAGGTAGGCCGTGGCATTTAAACGATGCCCAATTGGCACTAAGGGGCCTAAAGTGTGCCAAGAAAACATCCCCCACACCATTACACCACCACCACCAGCCTGCACAGTGGTAACAAGGCATGATGGATCCATGTTCTCATTCTGTTTACGCCAAATTCTGACTCTACCATCTGAATGTCTCAACAGAAATCGAGACTCATCAGACCAGGCAACATTTTTCCAGTCTTCAACTGTCCAATTTTGGTGAGCTCGTGCAAATTGTAGCCTCTTTTTCCTATTTGTAGTGGAGATGA
Source organism: Coreius guichenoti (assembly GCA_039654105.1). NCBI lineage: Eukaryota > Metazoa > Chordata > Actinopteri > Cypriniformes > Gobionidae > Coreius > Coreius guichenoti. The sequence goes on along the minus strand of CM077170.1, from coordinate 37,635,139 downwards.
GTGGTACCCGGTGGGGTCTTCTGCTGTTGTAGCCCATCCGCCTCAAGGTTGTGCGTGTTGTGGCTTCACAAATGCTTTGCTGCATACCTCGGTTGTAACGAGTGGTTATTTCAGTCAAAGTTGCTCTTCTATCAGCTTGAATCAGTCGGCCCATTCTCCTCTGACCTCTAGCATCAACAAGGCATTTTCGCCCACAGGAGTGCCGCATACTGGATGTTTTTCCCTTTTCACACCATTCTTTGTAAACTCTAGAAATGGTTGTGTGTGAAAATCCCAGTAACTGAGCAGATTGTGAAATACTCAGACCGGCCCGTCTGGCACCAACAACCATGCCACGCTTAAAATTGCTTAAATCACCTTTCTTTCCCATTCTGACATTCAGTTTGGAGTTCAGGAGATTGTCTTGACCAGGACCACACCCCTAAATGCATTGAAGCAACTGCCATGTGATTGGTTGATTAGATAATTGCATTAATGAGAAATTGAACAGGTGTTCCTAATAATCTTTTAGGTGAGTGTATATCAGTATTACAATATATCAGCACACAACTTTGTCATGCCTGCTTGGACTAAAGGAATGAAAAATAGCTAATCGCAGTGCAATGCGTAACTGTGGCACAGTGTAGATGCATCTTGGGAGCTCCAAGGTATGTTATTCCTCGATATTAACCGTTAATAGCAACAGTGTAAAACAGACCGCTCATTTGGGTATCTGAAGCTAGCACTTCTTTTATGTCTCTCATATCACACCACAGACTCGCTCTCTCATTTCATACAAAAACCACCTCACATCTCTGTTATAGTTATCGACTGTAATGAAAATAAAATTTTCTATGAAGTCTTCAGTATTAATAGTACGGTAATATTGTTGTAGTGTTCAGTTTTTTGTCCCAACAATAGTTTTGCACACTGTTAGATAAGATAATAAACAGGTAAGATTTTAAAAGTTTATTCTCATATCAATATTTCATGTATATGCCCCGTAATTATTTATGTAGTGAAAAGCCATGTAATAATTGGTATGACTGTACCTTATCCTTTATGTTCAAATTGTTTGAACTTTTTGCTAGGAATTGTTTTTGTAGTTGTAATGTAATGTTTACCTTATTAATTACTTTCAAATTCAATATGTATGGTATGAATGCAGTGCAGTAAATTAATTGTTCTCTTACCAAAAATGGATGATAATGGATCTCCGGAAGGTTAAAGGGTATTTGAGTTTGAATCCTCGATTAAGCTGCAAAAAATAATGAGCAGTAAAACACAATGCATGCACACATACACACACATTCACATTATGAGAATAAAGCAACATGTTCAGTATTACTTTAATCAAATAGTGTATTTGATTTAAATGCCCCATTTTAAAATTGAATGTAAAGAAGTAATGAATTACCTCTGTTGTTATGTTTCTTTCCAGTAATATATATTTAGATGATTTTCTGTCATAATAATCTTGTAGAAAATCCAGCCTCAACTTGAATTTTAGGTAAAGGTATCCCTCATTCTCCGTGGGGGGATCAAGAGATCCTAGGGTGATTGTGGATGTTGCCACTTGAGTTGTGGTGTATTTTTCTGTTGTATCCACTGATTCACTCATATTTGTTGATTGCATGGTCATCCAGGCAGGGGAATTTGATGTTGTTGGCAAAAGTGTAGAACTTTGTTCAGATGTTGTAATTGGCATTTTAGATGTTGATACAGCATCATTGATTGTGCTTCTGGAAGTTGATGGCAAAACACTTGTTCTTTGAACCATAAATGAGGTTGTTGGCAAAAGTGTACTGCTTTGTTCAGTTGTTGTAATTGGCATTTCAGATGTTGTCACAGCATCAAGGATTGTGCTTGTAGAAGTTGATGGCAAAACACTTATTGTATGACCCATAGATGAGGTTGTTGGCAAAAGCGTAGTTCTTTTTTGAGTTGTTGTTATTGGCAATTCAGATGTTGTCACAGTGTCATGGATTGTGGTTGTAGAAGATGATGGCAAAACACTTGTTGTATGAACCATAGATGAGGTTGTTGGCAAAAGTGTAGTGCTTTGTTCAGTTGTTGTAATTGGCATTTCAGATGTTGTCACAGCATCAAGGATTGTGCTTGTGGAAGTTGATGGCAAAACAGTTGTTGTTTGAACTGTAGATGAGGTTGTTGGCAAAATTGTAATACTTTGTTCAGTTGTTGTAATTTGCATTTCATATGTCTTAGCATCAAGGATTGTGCTTGTAGATGTTGATGGCAAAACACTTGTTGTTTGAACCATAGATGAGGTTGTTGGCAAAAGTGTTGTGCTTTTTTCAGTTGTTGTAATTGGCATTTCAGATGTCACAGCATCAAGGATTGTGCTTGTGGATGTTGATGGCATAACAGTTGTTGTTTGAACTGTAAATGAGGTTGTTGGCAAAAGTGTAGTGCTTTGTTCAGTTGTTGTAATTGGCATTTCAGATGTTGTGACTGAAATAGGGATTGTGTTCGTAAATGTTGTTGCCACAACAGCCATAGTTTGAGCTGTTGATGTGGTTGTTGTCGGCAAAATTGTAGTGCTTTGTTCAGTTGTTGTAAGTGGCATTTCAGAAGTTGTTGCAGCATCATGGCTTGTGCTTGTAGAAGTTGATGGCATAACATTTGATGTTTGAACCGTAGATGTGGTTGTTGGCAAAAGTGTACTGCTTTGTTTTGTTGTAATTGGCATTTCAGATGTTGTCATAGCATCAAGGATTGTGCTTGTGGAAGTTGATGGCAAAAACGTTGTGCTTGGTCGAGTTGTTGTAATTGACATTTCAGATGTTGTGGCTGCAAAAGGGCTTGTTTTTTCTGATGTTGATGCCATATCAGTCATTGTTTGAACCGTAGATGAGGTTGTTAGCGTAGCAGTTTGCCTAAGTTTAGTGCTTTGAGTTACTCTTTGCTTCTCAATAGTCGTATCTGCAGAGGGGCTTCTGCTGGTTGATGTTTTCGTCATCTCAACTTCAGTATTTCTTTCAGATGTCGTGGTTGTTACTGGTTGAGTTACGGTTGTTTTCTCAAGAGTTGCATATGATGATGGCACAGCAGTCTTTGTCTGAACTGTAGATGAGGTTGTTGGCAAAAGTGTTGTGCTTTGTTGAGTTGCTGTCATTGTGTGTATTTCAGTTGTTGCGGTTGTAGAAGGGCTTGCAATTCTTTGTTGTGTTGTTGTTGTGATTGGTTCTGTGCTTGCTGGCTTGTGTATTGTAGCTGTTGATAGCTTACCAGTTGTTCTTGACACATCAGGTGAGGTTGTTGGCAAAAGATTGGCGCTTTGTTCTGTTGTTTCTGTTGTATCTGCAAATGTGCTAATGCTTGCTGATTGCATTGTCATTTCAGATTGTGTTGTAGTGACAGGCCCAGTGGTTGTGCCTGGTGTAGATGTTCTGGTAACAGATGTTCCCTTTTCTACAAAATTAATATCTGTTGACTTTATTGTTGACTCAGTTGCTGTAGTAATTGCTTGTTCTGTGGCATAATTTGGTACAGTTGATGTCTCAGAGGCGGTAAATAATGATGACTGAACAGTTGTTGTTTGAACAGTAGGTGTGATTGGCTGAAGTGTTGTTCGTTCAGCTGTTGTTGCTTGCTTTTCAGTTGTTGAATCTGATGAATTTGTTGTAAGTCCACTGGTTGTGATTGATTCTGCTACACTTCTTGTTTTGTAGGTTGTATACATCGATTCTTGAGGAGTTGTTTGAACGGTTTCTGAGGTTGTGGAAAGATATGTGCCTTCTTGAGAGGTTGTTGGCTTCTCAGTTGTGGTGTCTTCAGTTTGAGAACCTGATTTATTGGTATAAACATCAACCCGATATGTTTTATAATAAACAAATAATATTTTCATGATAATCATTGGAAATTTTTATTATATTTAATGTGGAAACATGTATTATATGTATATGTATTATTTGGCTTCAATTAATGTCTTTTAGATTTTAGAGATTTTTAAAACAGAATATAATACTCACCAGCAACAATACTAGATACGATGACATTTAAAGAGGATGAGCTAAGAGTTTCTAACAGTGACTCTTCCATATCTGTTGTGCTGGGAACCACAGTCTGGTTTTCAAAAATGATCTGACTGCTCACCCCTACAGAACCAGGCCTAAGGAAAGGGAAACTGACCCATGTTAAGAGTGGTTGAAATGGTATAATAAGAATAATATGTATTTTTTAAGACAGCCAATCATCCATCCATCCATCCATCCATCCATCCATCAATCCATCAACCAATCAATGTTTTTATTTAAATAGCTATTAAAAACAAGACAAATGATCATAGTAGGGGTGGGAATCCCCAGAGGACCCACAATTCTTAAGCCACAATGCGATTTAGCGATTTTAAACATTTTGCTAAGTATTGAAATAACATACTGTGATATATTGTGATTCATTGCCTTTTTTCAACTGCAAATGTCCCCAAAGGAAAACTTTGTCCACATGTTTTTATCTAATCAGATAAAGTTCTCCTTCGACTCTTCCTTGTTCAGTATTTTCCTTCCTCGGAAATGTTTCCCCTTTTTATTGTTTGCACACTCAATTAAATGTATTTGTTGTTACAATACATATTGTTTTAAGCAGTTTTACAAAAAACTATTAGTAACCATAATGAAGAAGTCAAAGATGACACTATTCAGTTATGAAATGTTATTATGTGCTGAATCATATTTATATCGTTGTTATAGGAAAATACATAAATTTGCCATTAACAGTATACAACTTGGGCGCTAGATGGCTCTATGGAGTTATTTTCGTTGTGAAATAGCCTACACAATAATGCAAAACATTTTGATTTCAAAAGAGTATAACCAGTAGTCTATCACCGACTGTATGTGACAGCAATCTAACGGATGAGCTATCAGGTAATAATGATGAAGGCTGTTTTAAGTACCCTTCTTCACCGTCTCATAGCATTTAACACATTTTACTACTGCTGCTCTTTCTTGTCAAACATGTTGTATTATGAACAAGTGTGCTGGCAATGTAGATATGGCATTATATAAACAGCTTCTTTGATTCTAAGTGTGAGCAAAAGTTTTGTTGCATCTGTGGGCTGTGATGCAACAAAACTTTATGCCCAATCAGCACGTTTAATAGACCCTAGTCAGGTTAGACCCTAGGTTAGTCAGGTTAGACCCTAGTCATATTAAATTGAATGCAGATGAAAACATGTTGAGTTATGCATATAAATACTGTTCCCAGAAGGAGGGAAACGAGGTACAACACATGACTGTGGGATATCATGCTCTTGCGCCATTTGCTGAAGACACCTTTATTCACGCCTGAAAGACCAGTGATGCATGATTCATTCCCTTTGTTCAGTCCAGCTCTTCACCGATCCTCCTACTGTGCGTGGCTCAGAGATGTTGTACCTCGTTTCCCTCCTTCTAGGAACAGTAGTTATATACATAACTAAACATTCCCTCCCTATGTTTTCAAGGGAGCGACTGATGTTGTACAATGAGGACATTGTCATGTCGCCGGAAATAGAGTTATCAGTGTCCCAATGTGTAGTGAGCCAGGGTCCTTTACTGTCCTTACCAGTGCCCAAATTCATGTACATGATATACTGATTCACAAGCTTGGAAGCTAGGAAACTGATTGAGATGCACCCTCGATAAGTATTGATACTGAAATATCTGAAATGGTCCCAATACTCTTTTTCTGCAGTATCGATACACTGATACCAGCTGCACGTTCTCGCTCTCTTTTCTTTCCGAAGGCGAATTGACAGTTTAACACACTCCCCTCCTCTCACTTACTCTTTAAATAGTGTTTATGTTACAGGTCCTGAATTTCGGTGTGGGTTGCGGGTATTGCACATACATGTTTCACGCTCGCACTAAAAGCACACATAAAGCTGCCTCTCAAACAGCTCTCGATCAAATTTAGTTCTTTTTCGTGGCTTATTGCGCACAGTGCCTGCCTTGGGAGTGTTCAGGTAAACATAGTCAGTTCCCTTTCAGTAGGTCACGTTCGACATACGTCGGAACTGACCGACAAATTGGGGATCATTTTCAGAGACCAATCTACTTCGAGTGTTTAAAAACGGACATTGGCATGCGGTTCACGCATTCCACGCTGTGTGTTTCTACGAAGAGTTGTTTCAATGAGTTTGCTCGAGAGAGGATCGTTCTGTCTGGGTGTTGGCGAAAAGGCACAGTGCAGTGGCGGTCGCGAGTGGAGAAGACAATAAACAGCTGTTTTCACAGCTCGCTAGGCGTTTCCTTCATTTGAGTGCTCACAGCAGGCTGTGAACTGCTGTGAGCCGCGGCCATCTCCCCTGTGTGCTTCAGCACTAACAGAGCAGTTTTTCCTTTTCTAAAAGAGCTACACGGTTTGACCCTGCGTCTTTTTCAAGATGTCATTCAAACCACGTGTTTCTGGATGCAGTCAATTTCTGTCCCCAGTTGACGGTCATGATCGTTGTCTCTCGTGTTTGGGCGTTCAGCACGCTGAGGCAGCTTTCGTGAATGACTCATGTTCCCACTGCGGGAACATGACCATCGCGGTGCTTAGGTCAAGGCTCGAATACCTCAAACGGGGTGGAGTCCCTTTGCATATCCCCCGATCTAGTGGCCCTCCTGCTGCAAAGCAGAGGGCTGCTACTTCGGCTGATAGCTTTGGTGGTGTCCTGAGGATAACAGTGAGGGCTTCCCCGGCGGGTCAGGGAATGAGGGTTACATACGTAACCGAGACGTTTTGGAACGTAAATAGTTGAGAAAGAAAGCGTTGTTGTATAACAGTATATTGGATCTGTGCATAAGCTCTTAAAGTGACAGCAGTCTATATTCCTGCTGCTCTCTGTCATGTTAATCAGAAAACAAAAGCAGAGAAAGTCACTATTTGCTCTTGACTGAAAAACTTTTGTATCTTTAATTACAAGCATTAATCTGTATTTATAAATTTTTTTTACAATGAAGACTATTCAAATGTTATTTTACATTTGATTAATTTATTCTATTACTGACGGTATACTTTCTACTGTAAAGCCTCCCTGTGCTATGTGTAAGCTGATGCAATAAAATTACCCAAATTCTAAAAAAATTGTGAGATAATAATAAAAAAATATCTATATGGCAGTATATATGGCAATTTTCCCCATGGTATTGAAAATGGTCACAAATATCGATATTTTTCAAGGTATCGTATCGAAGTTTGAATTTCCAGGATCATGACAACACTAATTTCCAAGCGCAGGCTAACGGTAAAATTATGCACAATTCAGACCCTTAAAATAACTCACCAAAAACTGATGACAATTGATCTCCGGAATGTGAATGGGTATTGAGATTTGCATCCTCGATTTAGCTGAAAAGCAAACAAAGAGCAGAAACAATATAACAATATATATTTTATCTACATAAAAGCAGAACATTCAGTATACCTGTATGTCATGAAATTGCAAGTAAATTGAAAATAATAAAGCAATCAGCAGTGTTTTTAAATATTCTAATAGGGCTGGGCGATATGGCCAAAAAAATATCACGATAAAATTTTTCATATCAGTCGATATTGATAATTATCACAATAAATGTCAAATCTTTATTTATTTCAAGTTCAGAGGCAGATTTTTGCTCCTGAGTGAAAGTTGTAGAAACCAGACAGTTAATTTTGGTTTTAAACTACTCATTATTATCAGAACATGACAAAAACTTGCCAATCAGGTAAACATCTCATAAATAATCTCATAAAGGTAGAATATTCAAAACATTTATAATGATAAAATATTTTCTCTACATCAAAATATGCATGAGTTCACTTAAGTAAAGTAAAATACATTTTCAGTCTTTTTTCCTTAACAAAAGAAATATCTTAATAGAAAAAATAATTTCTTAGTTTCTGCATGTTCTAACAGGTTATAGTTTGTGATGCCTGACTTTGATGGCATGTATCTTCAGCACAGTTTGCAATATTAATAATATTATGTGTTTTGTCTATTAGAAATGCATGTTTGACTGTAGCTTGAGTCAAGTAGGGCTCGCTGCATCCTGTGGTGGCCAACCCCGCCCACATCCAAAACATCACCTTGTGACTACCCATCTCCGTTTCGCCCCGGAAACCTGATTTGTTGTATGTAGGTTTCCAATTGAAAAGGGTTTTAGGCAGTTTTAGGTAGGTTTCAGGCGTAATGGGTAGGCTTTAGGTGGGTTTCAGTATGTAGGTTCCAGATTAAAAGGGTTTTTTAGGCATACGGGTAGGTTTCGAGTAGGTTTCAGGCGTAAGGGTAGGTTTTGAGTGGGTTTCAGCTGTAAGGGAAGGTTTTGAGTGGGTTTCAGTGCGGTCTGTCATAAAAAGAGAAATATAAAAAGGTAGCTAATGCAGCTAATTTCATTAGTTTTATCGCCCAGTCCTATGTTCTAATCTAAATGTTTCATTTAAATTCAAATGGTGCAAATGTGCATTACCTCAGTTATTACATCTCTTTCCAGTTCTTTATATTTATATGTTGTTTTGTAATAAAAATCTTGTATGAAATCCAGCCTAATCCGAAAATATAGATAAATATAGCCCTCACTCTCCGTGGGGGGATCAAGATCAAGAGGTGCTTGGGTGGTAGTGATGAAATGGGTAGCAGTGGTTTGTTCAACTGTAGTTACTGAACTAGTAACTGAGCCTTCTGAAGTTTTAGGTAGCATCACAACTGGTGTATCTGTAAGTCCATTGGTTGTGGCTGGATCTGTTACTGTTGCTGTCTGTGCTTGTCCAACAGTTGTTGGTTGTGTTACAGTTGTTGTCTCATGGGTTGTAGATTTTGAAGGTTCACCAGTTGAATCTGAGGTTGCCGGCATAACAATTGTGCTTTCATAAGTCATTGTTGTTGATTTTACACTTGTTGATTGAATTGCCATTCTAGTGTTTGTGATTGGTTCAGTTACAGTGGTAGTTTTGTGAACTGAAAATGTTAATGGCTCACCAGTTGTTATTGGAACAGCAGCTTTGTTTTCTGGGAAAACAGTTGTGCTTTCTTGAGCTGTTGTTGGTTTTGATTTTCCAGTTGTTATATCTGGAGAATGTCTTATACTTGTTTGCATTTTCGTCTCAGACGCAGTACTTGTTGCCAGTCCAGTGGAAGCGATTGATTCAGAAGCAGTTCTTGTCTCATGAACTATAGATGTGGATGACTCATTAGTTGTTATTTGAACACTGGCTGTGGTTGTTGGAAGAAGGTTGTTGCTTTTTTGACTTTTTGTTGTTGGTTTTTCAGTTGTATCTGGAGGATTACTTATGCTTGTTGATTGCATAATATCAGCTGTTATTCTAGTTATATTGTCCTGTCCAGTAGTTGTCATTGGTGGTGTTACAGTTATAGTAGTAGTTGTATATGTTGTACCAGTAGTTGTTGCTGGTGGTTCATGGTTACACTCTGACATTATAGCTGTGAAAGTTTCAATGTTATTTTTAGTTGCGTAAGAAAATGTCAATTTTTGAATTCAGTCTTTTAAATTTGTTACTATTAATATTATGAAAACAGGATTCTTACCAGTCAGGAACATTATTGTAAATATCCATAACATTTTCATGTTGACTTCTTCAGGATCTATTAGGGAGGAAATGGTTCACCACTGAAAATAGTTCTGACAGAAGGTTTGTGTATTATAAAGGGTCATTCACATCAAGGACGCTAATTATAACAATAACGATAAATACATTTTAAAAATATTGTAAATTTATAAGAATAAAAGAGTCACCACAACTCCACAACTATAATAATAACAGCACAGAGGAATGTGCTGCCATTAGAATATATTTGTCATGGTCAGATGGCTGTAGTGAAGCGCACAATGAGGAAGTAAACAAAATAATCTTTGGCCATGGACAGGTAGCCCCCCTCCCCCATTTTTTTGAGCCTCCGCCTTGGGGGCGTGTGCCAACCACTCACATACTGGCGGGGGTAACTATAACTCTATTCTGGTGAGACCATAGTTACACTGCCCGGGCGCCTCCTCATGGCGACCGCTGGATAGGGTGGGAAGCTTTCGGTTGTTACATCTACCAGCGGAGGGTGTCACATTGGCACCCCCGCGTGACCCACCTGAACTAAGATCCGGGCCACCCTGAGAAAGGCTAACCTTACGAGCCAGGTATAAAAAGCTGGCTATGAAACGTACAGAAGGAATAAATCCTGGGACCTCTGGTACCCAGGCAAGTAGCTTCAGTGAAGCCGTGGCAAAAGCTTCACTCTTGAACTTGAACAGTCCACTTTGAACTTTAATGCCACCCCTCCTCAACTGTGGAAGATCATTCCCCTCTCTAAGAAGCCTTGGAATGCATCGTCACTATCAGCACCCAGAAGAAGTCAACAACGAGAGAATAGATCTCCTTCAAAAGAAGAGAAAGTTGTTGCTAATTGCTAATGCTGAATGGAAAGAATACATGCTGGGGAAGGAATATCTAAAGATCCTGCAAGCAACTCTCTCCCACCAGTCAATTGACTCTATCAAGAAAAGACTACAACTGCTCAATTGGACACCTCCTCAGCACAATCAGCAGACCATGAATCTATAAGACCAATGGACACCTGTTAAGACAGGCTGGAACATTATGGACTCCAGGAATGCTTAAAAAAGACCTGGCCCGAGCTCTAAGTGAAACAACCACAGGAAGAACCATAAGAGTCGATAAGAAAACAACTACAAAAGCTCGGCTGGGCCCCACCTAGCACCACGACTACAACATGGAGCGGTTCTCCAAATGTTGAACCTGAAGTGGAGAGAAGAGTGGAGGACACCAATCCTGACCCAAAACCTAACCATAATACAACAACGCAGCTCACAGATTGCGATATAACAGCTACACCAAGCCTCGATGAAGAGATGCTCTGGAGAGAGGATGCTGAGAAAATCTATAAAGTGTCTTGAAGAACCAAGAATAGGAAGCGAGGGGCTCAAGAGAATAACTGAGGGGATGCTCCAAAATCTATTACCAAAAAACAAGGAGCTGAGCTTCTTCAGAAACACATGCATTAACACATTCCACTAAATTGGAAACCAAACTCCAACAGGAAAGGGCCGAAAAGGAAGCCCTTGTCAAACAAACAGATACGACAAGCAAGATATGCGCACATTCAGAAACTATACAAACTACGAAGGAAAGATGCAGCAAACACTATCCTGCAAGGCAGGTGGAGGGAGGCATATAGAGGACTAGATTGCAGAATGGACGGAGTGGAGGAGTACTGGGCAAAGGTCTATGAGACAACCATGACTGGCGATCAACAGATTACACCTACAGTTGGAGACGCTAAACGGAGAGTGGTAGCTCCAGTTACAACAGAAGAAGTCAAAGAGGCACTCTGTACAATGGGCAACACAGCGACAGGAATGGATGGGATTACACCTCCGGAAGTGCTGAAATGCCACCTACCTTCAGTAGCTGGGATGTTTAACATCATCCTGGCGATGGAAACACTGCCAACATCCCTGTCCTGTGCCAGAGTGACCTTTCTCCCAAACTTGGAGCGCCCGGAAAGTCCAAGCGACTTCAGGCCAATCGTCATTTCATCTGTGCTAGCCCGTGACCTCTACAAAATCCTTTCCAGGAGGATGAGGGGAGGAATCCCAGTTCTCTCCCCTCCAATATGCCTTCCTCGTAAGGGATGGCTGTCTAGAGGCATCATCATTACTACATACAATTCTGAGACAAACACATGAAGAAACTTGACCCCTGGCAGCAGTATTCTTGGATCTAGCTAAAGCCTCCGATACGGTATCACACCAAGTGATCCTCGAAGCTGCGGAAAGAGCAGGCACACCACCGCCCCTGCTGAGATACCTAAGACACCAATACAGTATGAAATCACTGCAGCGCCACTGAAACCCTACCAGCGGATGGACATCTTAAAATCATTCTTAGTCCTGAAGCTTACACACAAACTGGTGCTGGGATGCACTCATCACAACACGCTGGCATGAGTGGACAGGATGATAAGGAAAGCCCCAAGAGCCTGGTTTTGTCTACCGAAGGACGACACTCAGGGTTTTCTGCACGCACCGATAATTCCCAACCTGGGAACCTCGATTCCAATGATGCAGCACTGTTCGGCAAGCTCCTTTCAAGCCAAAACCCTATTGAAAGAGCCTATGTACAGCTGAGGAAGCTAAGGCAGAATGGGCCAGACAGCTAAAGCCATCTGTGGATGGAAGAGACTTGGTGACAGAAGATGTTGATGGAGCAAGCGACCACTGGCTCGACAACCCCAGAGTCTTTCCCCGTCTACACCTAAGGGGCATTCAACTTTGTGGCGGAATCCTAAATACAATAATCAATGCAATAATCGAGTCATATTCTCCAGATATGTGAAACAACACATAATGCAAGATGCATCAGACACAACCCGGTCACCAAACAAACAGAAAGAATGCTGAGGAGAGGGGCAGCCCATACATGGGTCGAGCCAATAATACCAACAAAAACAACATTAATCAACATTAAACCAGACATAGTAATAGACGACTGTCACAAAATCACCATTCAGGATGTGTCAATTGTAGAGGGTTGCCGGATGTGGGACCCCATCTCCACTATACAACAGATGACTGTTGATAAGATGTAAATAGCCATGGCCATCATGGTGGCCATAGCTCTGGGGCTGGAGTGGACTCTGGAATGAACACAGGGGCTGGAGCCAACTCGGGGTCTGGAGCTGACACTGGAGTGGACTCAGGGTCTGGAGTGGGCTGTGGACTGTGCTCAGGGGCTGGAGCCAACACTGGAGCAGATTCAGAGGTTGACTCATGGGCTGGCGATGCAATGGATTGTCTTTTCTTCCTCAGCCTCCTCCTTTGGGCGGGGGTTAAACTGAGTGCTGAGATTTGAGCAGACTCTGGATTGGACTCTGAAGCGGACTCAGGGGCTGGAGCGAACTCTGTAGCGGGCTCATAGACTGGAGTAGACTCTGGAGCAGACTCCGGGGCTGGAGCAAACTCTGGACTGTGCTCAGGTGCCGGTGCGGATCTGTGTGTGGCCCAGACATACATAAATGCTAGAGCCTTTATGGACAGTGCAACACTCTTTTGGTTAAGCTCTGTAATTTCCCTCACTAGAACGGACTCTGGAATTTCTCTCACTGAAATGGACTCTGGAATTAGTTTCACTGGAACAGACTCAGGAATTTCTCTCACTGGTATGGACTCGGGAAACTCTCTCATTTGAACGAACTGGGGAAACTCTCTCTGGAATGGACTCTGGAATTCTTCTCACGGGAACAGACTCTGGAATTTTTCTCACTGGAACAGACTCAGGAACATTACTCACTGGAACGGACTCTGGAATGTTTCTCACTGGAACGGACTCTGAAATTTCTCTCACTGGAACAGGAGCATTGTGACCATTTGTGTTGGCAATGCTGCAGACCTTGGACTTGGAGACACTGTGGCCATTTGCATTGTTAAATCCATCTGAAGTATGGGTCTTGCATTCTGTCACAGTCGGATGGCTGTAGTGAAGCGCACGATGAGGAAGTAGACAAAATAGTCTTTTAATCAGATAATAAACAAAATAAACAGGAGAATATGAGGAGAAACACCACCAAGTACACGTCAGCATTAAACAACAACGATACAAAACAAGGAACAGACTGAAACTGAGGACTTAAATACATGAGGGCAAACAAAGGAGCTGATAAGATAAGTAACAAGATACACCTGAACAGAATACTCAAATCAATCAGAAACCATGGAGACAAACCATGGAGACATGGCAGGGAACAGAGGATGACGGAACTGATTAACAAGCTAGAAAACTGACCATGAAACTAAAATCAAAATCAAATCAAATCACCTTTATTTATATAGCGCTTTTTACAATGGCAATTGTTTCAAAGCAGCTTCACAGTGGTAACAGGAAAATAATGCAACGGAATTTGATTCGGCTGTAGAGCCACTCTGGTGAAAACGGTGATGTCATCCAGCTCATTTCAATTATCATATAGTGTCAATGCGGGCAGATCAGTAATATAGTTGAAATTTAGGTGTCCCCAACTGAGCAAGCCAAAAGCCAAAGGCGACGGTGGCAAGGAACCAAAACTCCTTCAGGGCCAGAATGGAGAAAAAAACCTTGGGAGAAACCAGGCTCAGTCAGGGTGCCAGTTCTCCTCTGGCCGACAAACAAATAGTGTATGATTATGATTCTGGCAACATTACAGGTCAGAAGTCATATTAGATAAATAGATATTCGTAGGATTATTCGAAAGATTGGAGTTGTCACGCCGGGGACGGGTGAAACTATAACAGAAAACAAACTCTAAACATGAACAAACTCAAAATGTGACACCCTTTCACGATTTTTTTTCCAGCCGATGAACAATAAAATCATTGACAGCAATCAGATGCTCAAGCATTTAAAGTGTCAAAAGACATACAGTAACTGCATGCAAAGCAACTTATACAACACACACACACACTCTTTTTGCTACTGTAGAGAGACTAACAAACCCCCCAAGTCACATTCCCAGTGAAATGCTCTCAGACAGCAAATGCAGTGTGTTTGCTTCCTTCTTCTCTGAGAAAATCAATAATATCAGAAAGGCACATCCTTGAGTTGCACTAGGGTCAAACAGATCAGACCAAAACTTCAGAAAGTAGTTACTATGTCTGATTTCCAAGCAATGATGGTAAAATTTTGTAAGAAACAATACAGCACCTTAAAACATCAACTTGCTCCCTTGACACACTTCCCACATCTTTTTTCAAAAGTGTGTTTAACTGTTTAGAAGCAGATCTCCTAGAAGTGGTAAACGCCTCACTTCTTTCTGGGACTTTTCCAAACTCCCTGAAAACTGCAGTTGTTAAGCTCCTCCTGAAAAAGAGCAATCTGAATAACACCTTATTGAGCAACTACAGACCAATCTCAAATCTTCCTTTAGGCAAGATCATTGAAAAAGTTGTTTTCAATCAGCTAAACAAATTCTTAAGCTCGAATGGATACTTCGACAACTTTTCCGACTGCATCACAGCACAAAGACAGCCCTCATAAAGATAATAAATGATAACCGCATAAATACTGATACAGGCAAAATATCAGTGCTGGTACTACTTGATCTCAGTGCTGCATTTGACACTGTTGATCACAACATACTTCTTGACAAGCTGGAAAACTGGGTCGGGCTTTCTGGGATGGTCCTTAAATGGTTCAGGTCATACTTAGAAGGGAGAGGTTATGTGAGTATATATAAATATGAGTGGACATCCATGACATGGAGTCCCCCACGGCTCAATTCTTGCACCGCTCTTGTTCAATTTGTATATGCTCCCACTGAACCAAATAATGAGAAAGAACCAAACTGCTTATCACAGCTATGCAGACAACACCCAGATCTACTTAGCCCTGATGACTACAGCCCCATTGACTCCCTGTGCCAATGTATTGATGAAGTTAACAGTTGGATGTGCCAAAACTTTCTTCAGCTAAACAAAGACAAAACTGAAGTCATTGCATTTGGAAACAAAGATGAAGGTGAACGCATACATTCACTCTAGGGGTCAAACAACTAAAAATAGAGTCAGGAATCTTGGTGTGATTTTGGAGTCGGACCTTAGTTTCAGTAGTCATGTCAA